>CM073466.1:25165000-25565000 GCA_037074535.1 Gleditsia sinensis
ATCGTCTTGAAATCCGCCAAATTTTTTGACTTCATCAACATGAAAGTTGTAGAAAATGGCATTAGCTTTCCTTCAAGGCAAATTGTGGATGAATTGGATACCTAATTTGTGACTTATGGTCAAAATACTAGAGCCAAGTCGAGCTGGACTGTAGCAGTAGTCAGATTCTTTTCTAGCCCACTTTTGGCCCTTTTAATGTCCGAATTGTCTGACCACTTGAACATGAAAGTTGTACCCAATTGTGTCAGTTACACACCTACCAAATTTCATACATATTGTATATGTATTTTCGGAGATATGGCCTAAGTATTATAGCAAGGTTGGGTTGGACTGCAAACAGCAAACATATTCTCAACATTGGGTGCTTTGCCATGAATCTTTATGTTTTAGTTCTTTTGAAAATGTGATCATAAATCAAGAATAAATTTGTGCATATCTCCATTAGGATGCATCTCAAGAGTCAGTATGATAATACTCCTTACTCAGCCATCCTTAATGAATTTGTTTTATCTGCTTAATTTATAGACATCAGTCCCAAAGAACCACAATTTAACTCTGATTCCTCCAATTAAGTCCATTTTCTACTCTTCTCTCCATCTGTAAGAAAGACACAAAACTAAAGACAAGTAAGGAAGATTTATGCTTAATTATGGCAAAATATAATATGAAAATATTTAATTTATGAGTATAAAACTCACTCATCAAATACCCCCAGACTTAATCTTTTGCTTGTCCTCAAGCAAAACACACAAACTTCAAAATTCAAATGATGAGTGAGTGATGAATTGTTTTTGACTTACTAAGCATTCCTCAAGGATCTAAAATGTGCAACCAAGAAAAATATCAGAATCCCAAGGTTATGTAGAACTTTTATTCAAATGCAACATATGGTTTACTCTTGAATCCCAAGTGTGTGTGTGTAGTAACCTTATGACATTAGACTTTTCGCATTCAAATAAATTTATGTAATCAAATATTTAAAACAGATCTCTAGATATATGCATTTGAGACTCCATAAGCTTATTTTTCATGTCACTCTCCACTAATGTAGACTAATCATAACATTTAAGATCATTAGGACTTTCATTAGGCTTGTAATGTATGGCACAGGTTAAAGGTGGATAAAATGATATGAATGAAAGCTCAATTCACTCTTCAACGTACATGATCATTTAAAGCTTCCCAAATACTTTTGATATTATACTGTGAATTCTATCTCCAACCTTTTCATCATCCTTACATTTATTTGCTCATACTATTTTTTTTTTTGAATATAAACACCCCCAAACTTATTTATTTAGGGAGTATTAACTTTCTTTCTTTTTTTTCTTTCTTTTTTTTCTCTTTTTTTTTAAACTTCTACCATCCACCCTTGAATCATAAATTTTCAAATGATCATTCCTGTGAGTGAAAGGTAAGAGTTAGACATATTTTTATTTAAAGGCTAGATAAAAATATAGGTGTTCAAGAAAGGATAAATATAGGCACAAAATAGGTTGCTACGGATAACAAAATGTATAGGTTGGTTTGAAAGGCTCAAACGATTCCAACAATGCCTAATTCATTTCTTAAATGGAGAGTAGTTTAGGATTTCGCCTCAAGTGACAATCAAATAAGTTCTAGAGTCTTATGAGATCAATTAACATATCTGAATCACATAAATCTTTTCTCAATAAACAATCAGTCAAATGTAAAAGATTAAGTGCACAAGATATTAGGATTCTCAAATAAAACACAAGTTACATTAGAGTTCAAGTTTACACATAATACTCAAGACTCATCAATTTTTCAAAGGTTACAAGCATTTTAAACCATTTTCATCATTGGTGATAGCTTTGCCTAATCCCAAAACATCACTCGAAATTTTTTTTTTTTGAAAGATGAAGAAACACAAAATAAACAATAAAGATTAAAAGAGATATTACCTGGAAGGTGATCTAAGAAAAGATGAACCTGGAACAAACTAAACAGAAAATAAAAATTTATTCAAGCAAATAAAAGGTGTTACAAATGAAGTTCTAAGTCCAGTTTGCGCTTTCTGCGGTGTTCTGTTGTCCAATCTATTTGAGCTATAACTGGATCAGGTACATGAACAAATGCTTGTAACGCATCAATAAGCTCGTCAGCATTTAAGGCCGAGATGAGAATCCGACGTGCTGAGTGCGAGATAAACCTTTGTTCTACAACATGATCAAGAAAAGACAACAAACCATCAAAGAATTTGTTAACATTCAACAAACCTATGGGTTTATGGTGCATGTTCAGTTGTGCCCAAGAGACAACTTGGAAAATTTTCTCTAGAGTACCAAAACCATTAGGTAAGGCAATGAAGGCGTTAGTGTTGCACATCATTTTAGCAATTCGTTCATGCATGGAGGATACCCTACATTCTTCCCCAATTGTTTTTCCTACAATTTTTGATACAGCTAGAGCTGTAGGAATAAGATCAAGAACTTGGCATCCTCCTAGATATGCAAATCCAGACACACTCCCCATTAACCCTCGACAATCTCCACCATAAACTAAATGAATATTTCTCCTGGCTAGTACCATACCCAAAGTTTGTGCTGCTTTTACATACTCTCCATTTTTCCCAGGACTAGAACCACAAAAGACACAAATGTTTCGAAAGTGACGAACTGTGATTCCTTCCATATCTGCACTCACCTTGACTTTGATTATGAAGATGAAGATAATGAGGTGCGCATTTATAAGACTCAAATAAGGGCATACTTGTAATAGCTATTTACATAGGCCGAGGGCATAATTTCCATAGCTATAAGAGTAGGCCAAAAAATGTCAACTAAATTAAAGGTGAAAAATTCAAAAATGACGGCACGCATGCATATGTACAGTAGTTGTGATTGTGGCTCACATCTTCCTCTGGTTTTACGTCCAGTAACGGCTTAAACGCCCTCTATGGGTCGAGGATATGCTTCCCATCCAATTTTCTTATAAATTGGCAAATAGGGTCTTTTAACGTCAGATTCCCAAGAATGTACTGTTTATGTTCTTTTTTAAAATGGGGCCATAAATTGACAATACCAATATGCACGTATCCACTAGGATGTGTCTCAAGAGACGTTGGATGAAAGTCATCATCCAATGACTCCTTACTCAAGCCATCCTTAATGAACTTAATTTTGTCTTCCCGATTTACAGACACCCAACCCAAAGAACGGCAACGTTTGTTACAAGTTTCACGTCCACATTTGTAACAAACACCCATTCGTTTAGCTCTGCGCTTTTTAGCAAAACTGCTTTTTCCCAAACCAGGCATGTAAGAGATGAAATTATTTGTAGTCTCACCTGATAACCGTACCTTAGCTTCAATTAGCAAACGAATATCAGCAGGTATTCCCATGATCATCATTAACCTCAATCTTTCAACCCGTGCTTTGTAAATTTTTGTCAATGCATTGGGTGGAAGAGAAGGAAAATGATTTTTCATTTGTGCGAGAATGTCCTCCATTATCAACTCAAATTTTTGTTTTTTTTTTTGAAAGATGAAGAAGCAAGAAAAACAAGAAAACAATATAAATTCAAAAGAAAATAACACTGAGGAAACCAATTAATGCAAGTTAAATAAAAAAAAGATCTTACCTAGATAGCGTGCATCGTAACTTTTAACAACAAAAGCAAATCAATTCTTGTAGACGGGATCACGCAAAGGTGTCTCCTCTATCTCTGGATTTGGTAATTCCAAAAATGCTTCCAATCTTTGACCATTTACTTTAAACACATCACCGTTCTTAGGATTTTCAATCTTTACTGCACCATGTGGGTAAACAGTATGAACAACAGATGGCAATGGAACTGACTCAAAAGGTGAGACTTTTTCTTTTTGGCTTTCCATTTATCAGTATCCATTAGTGGAGTTGTCTCTAACAAAGAGTCTACTTCACGAACTAGATAATCCTCATTATTATCCTTATCGAAATGAATCAAATATTTTTCTAGATGATCATTACTAAAGGAGTCTAAAAATGAATCACAAATGGCACTTTCAATCAGGTTGACCTCACATAAATCATCCATGTCCATAGGTTGATGAGAGACATTAAAAACATTTAGTTCTACAGTCATATTTCCAAAAGATAAATTTAAAATTCCATTTCGACAATTAATGATTGCATTGGATGTTGCTAGAAATGGTCTACCCAAAATGACTGGAATTTGTGTCTCTGTATTCTCAACAGGTTCAGTGTCAAGAACAATGAAATCTATTGGAAAGTAGAATTTATCAACCTTAATGAGCATATCTTCTATGACACCTCTAGGAATTTTTGTGGACCTATCAGCTAACTGAAGGGTCACTGGTGTAGGTTTCAGTTTTCCTAACCCAAGTTTCTTATACACTGAGTAAGGCAACAGATTCACACTTGCTCCTAGATCAAGTAAGGCTCGGTTAATCACATGGTCACCTATCACACAAGAAATTGTAGGACAACTAGGATCTTTGTACTTAATCGGAGTCTTTTGTTGAATTATAGAGCTTACTTGTTCAGTCAAGAATGCCTTTTTTGGAACATTAGTTTTCCTTTTCCCCGTACACAGATCTTTCAGGAATTTTGAGTAAGCAGGTACTTGTTTTATAGCGTCAAGAAAAGGGATGTTAATGCTTACTTACTTAAACACCTCTAAAATGTCACTATATTAAGTACCTTTCTTATTTGATGCAAGTCTTTGAGGGAAAGGAGCTTTAGGGCATAAGAAATATGTTCACTTTTCTTTTCACTTGAGTCATTAGTTTGAGATTCATGTTGACTCTATTCCTCATTTTCTGGCATGTGAACATGATTATTAATGACCTTTCCAGATCTAAGGGTTGTCACAGACTTTACTTCTTCCTTAAGATTTGCTGATGATCCTACTTCATATTGACCCTTAGGATTAGGAATAGGTTGACTGAAGAATTTTCCTTTTTCTCTCTCTCCTATAGCACTGGCTAATTGACCCAATTATGTTTCAATCTTTGAAATGGATTGAGTGTGAGATTGTAAAACTGGCTAATTAACCCAATTGTGTTTCAATCAGGGAATAACCTCAACCTGATAGCATCTGAGGAGACCTCACTCAACTTCAGGGTGTCGCTGTACTCCAAAAACACAGAGAGATGGAGGTTAGGGTCTTCAGTAGGCGACCCTCCAAACTGGTTCTGCTGAACCATCTGCAAGAGAGATGGCTTCAGCTTAAAATTATTTGCTTCAACCACTGGCCTGACTATGCTGGGATTCAGGCCATGAGTATCTAGGTTGGTAAAATCCTTTAGAGATCGGTTATCCCTCTCCCCCATAGTAGTTGTAGAACTTTCTTGCTACTGTAATCTTCTTCTCCTCTGCAGGGTGCGCTCAATCTCTAGGTCAAATTCAACAAGGACTTTGTCCCCTCTTCGCATATAATAGCTACACACCTATGAAGGATGAAAAAGGTGCAAAAATTAGCAAAGGAAAATTATGCAGAAAAACTAGAAAAGAAAATGATCTAGTCTAGCTATTTCGCAAAATATATAATATTAACTATTGTTCCCCGGAAACGGCGCTAAAAACTTGTTATGTGTATTTCACTAGTTACCGCAAGCGCACGGTGTAGCTATAGCTAATCCGGCGAGTACGAGTCGTATCCCACAGAGAACAATGTCAATTACTAGAATGATGCAAATTATGCTATCTAAATCGATGCAAATTTGATGAGATAGTGTTGTAGTAAAATAGATGGAAACAACCAATTAAACAACGCCTAGGGTTATGTTTTACCACACTTGTGATACTCAACAACAAGTTCGTCCCTCTAATTGCAATTATCTAGATTAGCTAGGGTATAGTTTAGCCTTGATAACTAGCAAACTCTTTCAAGTATTACTAATCGTACCTAGGTTAATCCAATTGCCTACTTTCGTGGTGCTTAGTTTAACCTAGGTTCATTAAGCTTTATGCCAACCGTGGAATATAGATAATAGGTGTTCTCATGCCTACTAATTGATTCAATCCTAGAGAATCTTAAACTACTTTCGTGATTAAGATAACTCTAATTAACCATTAGGTTCAGGTTTTAATCTTCACTTTTCAATTCATCAACTAAATACCTAAGACGTGATAGATTGGTGATCAGGCATTCTACCAACTAATTCATGCATATAATAGTTAATCCTAATCCATCTAGAACAATTACAATTAAGGTTCTCACATTCAATCAAGGAATCATCATATCACAAGTGGGTTCACCAAAACCCTAGATAAAAACTACTCACACATCATAGGATCGGACACCAAATTCATAATCATAAAATAAACCATGATAGTTCAATACAATCTCAAGATAATGAATAGAGGTAGAAGTAGAGATAAAGAACTAAAGTAGAAAGATATAACCTGGAATGTAGAAAAGTAAACTGAAATACAATCATCAATGTTGTAAATCCTACTCTAGAACATCAAAATCATAATGATTCAAGTAAAAAACTAATCTAGAGGTGTTTCCTAAGCCTCAAAACTGATTCCCAAGTGCCTCTTTCAGTCCTCTCCCTTTTGGCTGCATATCCCCCTCAATATATAACACTTTGGCCGCTCAAAACCCTAAAAAATACGGTATTGACATACCCGTAGCACGGCCGTGGTCCAGGACACGACCGTGCTTCGGGCTAGTTTCTGGGGAAATCCTACATCTCTTGCTCAGAGCATGGCCAAGCCGTGTTGCAGGCCACCAAGCATGGCCTAGCCGTGCTTCATGCTGCCGTGTTCCTTTTTTCATGATTTTTTATGTGTAGCCTCCTTGTTTCTTCCTTAGCATGTCCCAAGTTTATTTGGCTCTTTCCATGATTACTTTTCCTTGCTTTTTGGCTTCTTTTGCTCTCCTGCAACCATAAAACAAACTATAGCAGTACCCAGAACAAAGTATAACCAAAAGCACAGAAATAATCACAAGTTACGATGAATTATGGGACAAAATATGACCAATAAGCACTCAAAATTCCCCTTTATCAATGTGAACTCTATATTGTATAATAATAATAAAAAAAGTTGTTACAAGATTCCTTCTTAGGATTTTAATCATCTCCTTTCACAAGAACCCTGTTATTTTGAGTTTTTCTTTGGGATTCACAGTCTCTTGTATGAAATCTAAATCCATTGACTAGAATTGTTATATACCTGTATACTACTCTTTGGGGACCAATGGCTAAGCTTACCAATTTATCGTCTCCCTACCAATGTGAACCTGACTTTGTAACCTATTGAAAATTAACAACACTTAGAAGTTATGACATGTCTAATAAGATAATGCAGTGACTGACCAAATTTGGATTATACTTACTTGGCGATAAAACCATCTAAAAAAACTATTTCACGTGCCTTGAATCAACATTTGATGTTTGTGTTTATGTTTCAAGCTCCAATTTGTGCTCTCTACAAATTATATCATTTCATCTATTACAATTCAACCTACTAATAATTTAATTGCTAACAAACTATAATTAACTTACTCTATGAATGGCCAAATCTTTTCATAATTTTGTAGCATGTATAGACAAGCTATATCAAATTCCTTCTTAGATAATAAAATAGATTTGGCTACACCACTTTGTTGTCTGCTTTGATTAAATATTGACATCCCACATGCTGCCATGTTTGTATCATTATTTCTTGGAACTTTATTAAACTTTATTGGAGTATTGCTCAAATATCTTAAGCAGAAGGTAAGGCTTTCATCTGCTAGATAACCTTCAACAATTAAGCCTTTAGGACAAGCTTTGTTGCGAACATATGATTTCAATGTACGTAGATTCCTACAAAAGCGAGTTAAAATTAATATGGTGCCTAATATAAGAAACAACTTAAACTTAGCTAAAAGTCAAATAATGTTATCTTTCAATTGGATACATCCATCAATATTGAATAGGCCCAGCTATCTTTACTTCTCGGGCCAAGTGTACTGGCAAGTGAACCATGACGTCAAAGAATGCCAAAGGGAACACAGTCTCTAGTTTACATAATGTAATGGCCATTTTTTTCAATATAATCCAAGTCTTCCATGGTTAAATACTTCAAGCATAGAATCTTGAAAATTTGTGCCAAATCTATTAATGGATCACTCATCTCCTTAGGCAACAATCTATGAATTGTGATTGGAAATAGTTCCTACAACAATATGTGATGGTCGTGACATTTCAATCCAAATATCTTTTTCTCTGATACATTGACACATCTTGAAATATTTTAGGAAAATACATAGGGAAACTTTAAGTTAGCCAAAAATTTCAAACTTTTAACTTATCTTGTGGCAATAGCATATAACTCACTACCGATAGCAAAATGTTGTTCCCATCATTAATAGGATGTAAACTTGGTCTGATCCCTAAGTCCATTAAATCATACCGGCTCTTCATTGTATCCTTTGTCTTTCTATCCATATCCTTTACTATGGACACAATGTTGTTCGACACATTTCTCTCAATGTGCATGACATCAAGATTATGCCGCAATAAAAGTGTTTTCCAATAAGACAGTTCAAAATAAATGCTTTTCTTCTTCCAATTATAAGCAACACTCGATTAGTTGCACATTCGCTTGTTGCCCTTTCCAAATGTCACACTTGGCAAGAGTTGTAGTTGTTCAAGTGCTTCTTCACTAGTCAAATATGGATGGGTGACATTATTTTCCACTTTAGCATCAAATGCCCTCTTATTCTAACACCATGGATGATTGGCTGGCAAGAAGCAACGATGTCCCATATAACATAATTTGCTTCTCAATGATATAGAGTGTGTATGTTTGTGGCAACAAGAAGATGCTAATTTTCCTTTCGTTGACCACCCTGAAAGATTACCATATGTAAGAAAATCATTTATTGTCCACATGATAGCAGCTCACATACTGAAATTTGACTTTGAATAAGCATTATATGTCTTCACCCCTGACTCCCACAATTCTTTCAACTCTTCAATCATTGGTTCCAAATATACATCTATATCATCTCCTGGAGACTTAGGGCCTGGAATTAAAAGTGTCATTATGAAGTATGGTTATTTTATGCATTTCCAAGGAGGCAAGTTATATGGTACAAGAACAACTGGCCATATACTATGGTTGGTACTTATGTTTCCATAGGGTTGGAAGCCGTCACTTGCTAAACCCATCCTTACATTTCTAGGATCAACTGAAAAATTAAGGTATTGCTCATCAAATTATTTCTAAGCAATAGAGTCAGCTGGGTGCCTAAACACACTAGCATCCACACGTTCCTCCTTATGCCATCTCATATCTTTAGCAGTGTGTCCTGCCATCTACAATCTTTGCAACCTAGGCTTTATTGGAATAAAGTGAAGGACTTTATGTACTTCTTTTTTGCCTCTGTGCCCATTTGATTTTCATCTGGAAAACTTTCATTTAGGGCATGATTGTGCATTAGTATGTTCTTTTCTATATAGAATACAATCATTCTTACATACGTCTATTTTTGTATAGTCTAAACTGAAGTCTTGAATAACCTTCTTGGCTTCATAGTAGGAAATGGGTACTTAGGCTCCATCTGGAAACACTTCTTTAAACAAGTCCAACAACATATCCATAGAATTATCGCTCCAATGATTAAGGAACTTTAGATTAAGTAACCTAACAATGAATAACAACTTTGACACCTTGTCATAATTTGGATATAGACTTATTTCAGCGTCTTCCAGTAATTGACAAAACTTCTTTGCATGCACATTTGGCTCTTCACTGTTTTCTATATTAATATTCAACTCCTCTGTGTTCACAACTCTGTATGCATTATATATCATCCCAACCATGTCGTCCTCCTCAACAATATTGCCTTAATCGAGGGGATTTGAAGTTATCGCTACAACTTCTCTATGAAGATTCTAGACCTTGTAAGACTCAAAAAAAAAACATTCTTCAATAAATCAAACCATACTTCACGACTCACTTTGAACACCACATTTCTACATTTTTTTTCTCGGACACCTAATTCTGCTTCCTATCCTTAATTTACTATATGCCCACTGAAAAAAAATGATCCACCCCCTAGATGTATATAAGATTAGCTCTATTCCTAACAGTCAACCAACTTTTTTTCATAATATTGCCTACAAAGTTTTATTGGAGTGAATATGAGCAATTAGAAAAGAGAAAGCAATATATTTGGATGAGATAACGAGTATGTGTATTATTAGAATAGAATGGGATCGTGTTGACAAAAGTAGTACAATTGAGATCATGGTAGAATAAAATGATTATTAGAATGAAAATATATTACACAAATAGACCGTAAGAAAATTCTTAGGTTTTAGGACACATTAAGAGAAGAAAGCATAAATAAAGAATTATGAATATCAAGTGTCAGTTAACAAGCATGGATGCCAACTTTGCTATTTTTCATGCATATCATTTACACTCAACTTCTCTACTTGCCATCCACTCCATCCCATTTTGGAATAATTTCTCTTTTAACTTACACTAGAGTTTTACAAATATGTACTTAGTGGAGTCACAAAGGCGATTAGGTAGAAATTGTGTTGTAGTTGTGAACTGTTGAATCATTAAAGATACTACTTTACAATAACACCATGAATGTGGTCTATTTATGAAATGGAGAATTATATATAAGTCACTTCATTCTTTTTTCAACCTTTTAACTCCAATTATTGGTTTCAGTGGACAAACATACTTGGAATAAAAGAAGTCAAATTATTTATTGAATAGTTTATTTATGAAATGGCAGGTAGTTGTCATGAAATTATAGAAGAGTCAACATACATGGACAATATCCTAGGAGATAAGGAATTCACAATGGGAATAATCCTCTGCTATCTGTCTTAGAACATATGCAACTAAACTTATTTAGTATGTTTGAAGCACAAAACGACTGCAAAAAGGAAAAGGCAAAACTAGTTTCCAGTTCAAAAGTTTTAATTCAACTTATTTTATCCTAAAATTTTTCACTTTAGTCAGCTCATTCGTTTATATGCTTTATGTAACATCCCGTAAGAAAATAAAATTTATTAGACAATTTTTAGATATAGGTTTGCCTTTTTAGGTGGTAAATTTTCAACCCTTGAATCTTCCTTGCTTAGCTAAAATTATTTGTGTAGGATAAAGATGTTTTGTCATAATGCTATGTATTATTACCCACTTGCTAAATTTTTGTCTTAATCCCATGTCACCTAATCTTAATTACACCATTATTCCATCACTTTATTTTTACTTTTCCTCTTGGGTTTGGGCTTATTCTTGCCCATTTTCTTTACTTTGGTTAAAATTCTACCTTTCATAATGGGCTTGTCACATTTTCATGATTTTTGGGCTACTGGTCCAATTTCTATATCCTAGTCCAAGTCTATGTTTTATTTCTTCCTTGGGCTATCCTATTGACTTGCTTA
The DNA here is from genome assembly GCA_037074535.1 of Gleditsia sinensis. Classification (NCBI taxonomy): domain Eukaryota; kingdom Viridiplantae; phylum Streptophyta; class Magnoliopsida; order Fabales; family Fabaceae; genus Gleditsia; species Gleditsia sinensis. The sequence goes on from CM073466.1 coordinate 25,176,378, forward strand.
AAATTCATGTGAAGTAGAAAAACTCTATATGAAGTGTCCATAGGTAAAAGCTCAATTTATGGGTAGAGATACTAAACTTAGTAACTTTAACTCTTAAATTAGAAAAAATTACCCTAATCCAATCTTCTTGAAATTTTAATACCTTTACTGACTTCACAAAAATTTATCTTTCTTACCCAAGAATTTCACCTTTCTTTAGTATATTTATTTTTAATATTTTCTCTTAAGTTTCAACTGTTGAACATAATAGTTTTAGATAATTGTTTTATCTTTAAATTGACACCAAGATCACCTAAATCGGAGTTAAATGTAGGGAGTTATGCTCTGATTAGTAAGAGAAGGTCAGATAGGATGAAAACCTGCATCAAGAAAATAATGAAATAAAATTAATATTTAAAAAAGAAGAAGAATCTTATAAATGAAAATAATAAATGACTAGTATATGCCATAGCCATTGCCATTGCATGAACTTCTTACCATCTTAAGTGTGAAACTTTGACATAAAAATATTTTATAAAGTAATATTTGAAATGGTTATGTTCATGGCATGATTACCAATGATTTTTGACTATTATTGTGAAAAGAAAAGAAATGAGCACGGTCACATGGCAAATCCGTGTGGTGCACCAGTAGGGGACGCCCTGCTAACGGTTATGAATATGTTAATGAGAAAAGAAAGAGAAAGTGTACCATGTCGGACGAAGCGAGAAAAGCCCGTACCGGAGAGTAGAAAATACTCACCCTGACCGGGGTAACTTGATATGAGAATAAATTATTGATAGTCATTATATGATATTCTGAAAATAATTAATTCTGTCATACATGTCATTACTGTACAATTCTCATGTGCATTGATATAGTACATTCAGGTGACCAAAGATATTTACTGTAGTTTATACAGTTGAACATAACGTGATGAGCTATATTGATGATGATTTATTATTGAACTTACTGGGATTTAATTCTCACTATATTTCCATGTCATGTTTAGAAAATTAGTTATGCAGATTTTTCTATAGCTCTGCCTTTCAATGTACGTTGGATCGAGTTACTTTATGTTGGGCAGATCAGAGAATCAAATAATATGTTTGTGGTCGAGTTGGTTCAGATCCCGGTGAAGGTGCAACCACCCGCACCTATATCTCCGGAATTGGTCAACCAGAATAAATAAGATGTAATTATTTATGTGTTTGATTTTTTTGTACATACATTTTGATTAATGACGTGTATGTGAACTCTATATTTTATAATAAATAAATAAAAAAGAGGTTGTTACACTTTATAATAATCAGGTCAGTTTTAAGAACTAAGAGTATAGGTAAAATTCATATATTCTAATTCAATTTTTGGCTCATTTTATTCAAAGTTGATCAAGACTTCGAGAGAAAAATAAAAATAAAAACTTTATCAAGGTTCGCTTGAAAACAAGTGTAAACATCGAGTTGTTAGAGACATTTTGCCTAATTTTATCCAATTTCCTTTAATTTAGCTCTATTTTTATTCCAATGCCCTCCATTGCTTCACTCTAGTAAGGCTGTCATGTTGTTGACAAGGATGAATTAAGCTTTAGAATTCATAGCATATCATGACCTAAGTACTTTTTTCAATGGATCAATGAACAAATTTACCTTGAAAATGTTAATATACCAAACAAGCAAGAACTCATAGGAAAACAACTATTACCTCTCATGTGTTTAGGGATGTGTTTACGCTTAGACTCGTTTCAATGAAAATTCTCTACCATAGGCTTTTATATCATATACTTCTCTATCACTATGATCATACACGTGCACAAATCATGAGGAACTTTTTTGGGTTATAACTGGGTTTAGGGTTAAGGTAGAGGATGTTTAGAGTACATGGCTTAAGAACCATTTTAGTTAGTGGAGCATTGGTAACTTAGTCAAACCAATTCTTACCACTTAACTTAGTAGCCCTTTCCACTAATGATCTTGGAGGTTTTTAGGCTTACTAAAATTCCTCTTTTGCACTATTTCTTACCTTTTTTATTTTTTATCTTATCCCTTTTCACATGGAGTATTTTCTTTTCTTGTTCTTTATGTTTCCTATTTTCTTTTCATTTATTTACCATATTGGGACTTCACATATTTATGAAGTTCAAGTCTCCTATTTTTTATTATAGCTTTCTATCACATCAAAAAGCCCCACACTTATTTCCTTTCATAAATCCATATAAAACTATAGTTTGTAATGCTCATACTAGCTTGATAGCTTAGATAAAGTCATTGGGCTTCTAGTTTTTAGTGAATTTACAAAAATGATGGTTATCAAAGCTCAAAAAGAGCGAATAAGTGAAAGTCAAGTTGGGTAGGCTATTTGGTTTTGAATGGTAAATGCAAAGAATGCATCAACAAATTTTGTGCATGCATGTATCAATATTACTTTGAAAACAGAGCTAAATTACCAATAACCATAATCTATGTTAGGATGATGTATCAAACAGAGAACTAAAAAACAGAACAAGAATGGAAAAAACCAGCAACTTACATAAATATAAAGCTAAAGTACTCAAGCCATAATTGATTGTATAAAAGTTTAAATGAAATCAAAATAGAATACACAGTAATATAGACAAAGATATATAATTTCAGCAAACCAACAGATATATAGAGACACAAAATTCAAAAGATAAGGAAGAATAAGAGAGAACATGACAATTTTTTTTGTTTTAGCCCCATATATCGCCTACATCTAGTCTCCTTGGCTTTAGAGGATTTTTTTTCTTACTGAACACAATTGCTTCTTTTTCAACTTAATTACGAGTAATAATTACAAGAAAGTTTATCATGCATGCCTTACTATTTCATACAGCTTTAGTAGAAAGTCCCTAATGCTAACTTACTATTCAAATTTAAACAGAAATTTTATATATGCAATATATTTTATTTTCTCTAAATTATTCTAAAATGTCTCAACTACTTGTAATTCATTTGAGGCTCCATGCCTAAGCTTGAAATTGACAGGTCAGAAGTACAAGAAAAGCTCTAACCAATGAAATTCTAATACAAGATGCAAAACAAAGATAGGGCTATAGAACCAAAAGACACAAATTGTTATGGAAATAGTTCATGTATTGGTTGGGACCCATGAGATAGAGTAAGTTCACGAAATTAGACTTATGCCCTTGACATACCCAAGGGAAGTACAGGTACATGAATATCTTTATAGCTACTTATTCATATTAATTGAAGAGTAAAAAAAATATGAAAGGGGGACCATATCTCTATCAAAAGAAGAATCTATTGAACTCCTAAATCACAACTTGCATCATTCTATTGCCATTCATTTATTCATTTAGAACTTCTACTTTTTCTTCCCTTCCATCGAATATATCATTTCGTAGCTCCTTTTTTATTTTCTATCTCTCTCTCTCTGTGAAAGACTTTAATTATTTTATACCTGTTTATGCCTTTTCATCCAAGTAATTCTACTGATGCCCTCACTTTCTAAGCCCTTTTCTGTCCCTTCCCTTTTTATGAACTTCTCTCTGTCAATTTCAGTCATTCTCTCCCAGATATTACTGTGATTTTCTTTCTTCATCACTCTATGTGCCTCATCTATCCCCTTATTATAACCCATCCCCATCCTCTCCTCTATATATATCTCTCTTTGACCCTATCAAACCACCATTTTTTTTGTTTCTCTTTGTTTGTTCATGTTTTGAATCTAGCATGGAACCTTAACAACAACAGACCCAACACTCACTATAACAAATCCATTTTTTTCCATATATACATATATGTATATATATATATGTATGTATATATATATATATATATATATATATGTGTGTGTGTGTGTGTGTGTGTGTGTGTGTGTGTGTGTAAAATCCCATGAAATCATTACCTCTTTACTTCTAACTATTTAACTCATAATAACATTTAATTAAATTAACCAAGTATAATTAAGGTTTATGGTATACCATTAACATTGATACAATTCTGGGTTCACATACACATTATTAATTAAAAACATCTGTACAAAAATCAAACACATCTTATTCATCCATATTGACCAATTCTGGGGATACGAGTGCAGGTGGTTGCATCTTCACCGGGATCTTAGCCAATTCGACCCAACGTACGCTAAAAGCTGGTTATAGAGAATATCTGCATATTTAGTCTTCTGAACATGGTATGGAAATATAGTGAGAATTAAATCCCAGTAGGTTCAACAATAAATCATAATTATCATCAATATAGCTCATCATATCATGTTCATCTATATAAGCTACAAAAAATATCTTAGGTCACATAAATGCACTTTATCTATGCACATTAAAATCGTAAAGTAATGACATGTATGGCATGAATAACTATTTTTAGAATGTCATATGATGGCTGTCAACTCATTTTCGTATCAAGTTACCCCAGTCAGGGTGAGTACTTTCTACTCTCCAGTACGGGTTTTTCTCTCTCTGTCCGACATGATACACTTTCTCTTTCTTTTCTCATTAGCATAATCATAGCAGTGAGTAGGGCGTCCCCTACTGATGCACCACACGGACCGCCATGTGACTGTGCTCATCTATTTTCTTTTCTTTTCTTTTCACATTAATAGCCAAAAATATGATTTCAATAACAAGTATGTTCATTATACTCACATGCTATAATTTATCATCAAAGCACATTCATTACCAAAAATCATTGGTAAAATGCAATTATGCCATGAACATAATCATTTTAAATATCACTTTGTAAAATATTTCTATGTCAAAATTACACACTTAAGATGGTAAGAAGATCATGCAATGGCAATGGTTAGGACATACACTAGTCATTTATTATTTTCATTTATAATATTCTTCTTCTTTCTTAAATATTATTTTCATCTCTTCATTTTCTTTATGCTTGGCCTCTAGTCAATTTTCTCCTAATTATATCATTTCCAACATATGTTCTCACAACTTTTATAGGGTTTTCTTCTTAAATTTGGTTTCTATTATTATCCTATAGATAATAAGGTTCATTTAGGGTAAAAAAAATATTGAAAAATAAGTTTTACCAGCTCCCAACGTAGCCTAGATGTGTCTTGTAACTTGGCCTGGCCATTTTCTATAACACAACCATGCTCTAGGCTTCAAAAATCCCTTTCCCGCATCGAACACGGCCATGCTCTGTGTTGTGTTGTCCCCTAATATAGGTTTTCGTCCAGCCTGACCTTCTCTCACTAATCAGAGCATAACTCCCTCATTTTAACTCCTATTAAGGTGATCTTCGGGTCCATTTAAAGCTAAGACAATCCTATAAAACTATTATGTTAAACATTTTAGTGAAAACTTAAGGAATCTTGGTTTTATTACTCCTTCAAATTCAATATTATTTCTTCTCAAATAGGTTCTGACCTCTACATACTAATCTGATCATATCTCCCTCTTATGGACTCTAAATTAAGTTATTCCAGTGGCTAAAAATATGAGACATATATCTATATTTTTTTTATGTTAATCATTACTTTTAATTCTATACATATTTTGCCCAAAACTTCAAACAAAGAAGCTTACCTAACATATTCTTCCCTAGTTAACTAGTTTCTGATAACTGCTTATTAATCGGATCATATCTCCCTTATCTGAACTCCAAATTGAGTGATTTTAGTGGCTAAAAATTTCTAAGACATATATCTATATTTTTCAAGTTAATAATTTTTTTTAATTCCCTACATAGTTTGCCTAAAAATTCAAACACATAAGCTTACCAAACAGATTCTTCCCTGGTTAACTAGTTTTTGATCACTGCTTAAAAATTGGACCATATCTCCCTCATATGAACTCCAAATTGGGTGATTCCAATAGATAAAAATCTGCGAGACATATATCTACATTTTTTATGTTAACCATTTCTTTTTATTCTTAACTAATTCTTCTTAGAATTTCAAAAATTAAAGTTTCCCTAGTTACTCCGAAATCTAGTTTTTTAACCAAACCCTTCCTAAGGTTTTAGTTCATCCTTTTATTAAGTCATCTTCCATTTTCTTCCTAATTTACATCTAATCATAAGATTACTCGCTTTAACGTTTTAATTAGATTCCTTACACTTAATTTAACATATTCCATCATCTACTTATCAAGAAAACAAAAATCAAATCATGTATAATTAAGGGTGTTTCTCAACAGAAATGTCTCATGGTATTCTTCTAAGTGTTTAAGGCCATATTCATTTTATCAATCTAACCATATCCCATCAATTTTTCTTTCACATTTAAATATACATAACAGCAGCACAAAACCCTAAAATTTTACCACTCATAGCCATACATATGCAAAACCTTCCACATTAACCTAATTATTCAAACATACATCACATGTAAGATCAACATGTAACATAATATAGCAACATCCATGGCCAATCATCCAAGTAGCAAATAATGTAAATTTTATCAAAGTTCTAAGATCAAAATCCCATATAAATGTTATAAATTGCAAAGTTTTTTTTTAAAAGAGATATTATTAAACCTATCTAAAGATCTCCCTAGCTCATTTAGTGAATTCTTTTTCTTGTTTCCTCTTGAAGGAAGTGGAAAGGTTCCTCCCATCCCTGGGCCTTTTCAGCAGCTTAAATAAGAGAAGAAGGGTAAGTTTTGAACCTCAAGGATAAAGAGAAAAGATGGATTCAAGTAGAGATTAAGCTAACTTACCTTGAGTACTTAGTCCTCTAGACTTCTCTTTCTTCTTCCTTCCTCTCTTCTCCTCTTTTTCTCTCTTTTCCTCACTCTACCTTGCTTATATTTTTCCCTTTTCCTCACTAGTACAAAATTTTAATGTTATAAGAGTAGTTTTTACTTAAATAAATTATTAAGTGATCCTCCTATCATAATTATGGGTCTACCTTATCACAATTAGGATGCACTTGGCTGCTTTTTGGGAGAAGACAACTCATGTTCTTGTTTTCTTCTCCCTTAGTCAAGATATGCATAGTAAAAAGAGATTTGTATTTGAAAATCATGATAAAATGTTCTTAAGACAAAGGACAAGGTTTCTTTGATTTAGGGATTTCTTTTTCTTTTGTCTCACTTAAGTATGATAGGTTTTCCTTTCTAAGTGGCAAATTTTTAGCCCTTAAGTCTCACTTACTTAGTTGAAATTATTTGTGTAGGATAGAGATGTTTTGTCCTAATGTCATGTATTATTACCTACTATTTCATCACATGGCTTGCTAAAATTATGAGTATAGGATATAGATGTTTTGTCCTAATTCCATATGACCTAATATTGGTTATTATTACACTACTATTTCATCATATGATTTTTATTTTTTCCTCTTGGATTTAAGCTTATTCATGCCCATTTTTTTTGCTTTGGCTGAAATTCTACCTCTCATTGAGAGCTTGATCATATTTTTATAATTTTTGGGCTATCCAATTGGCTTGCTAGAAACTCATGTGAAATTGGAAATGAAGTGTCCATAGGTGAAGGCCCAATGTATGGGTAGAGATGTTAAACTTAGGAACTCTAACTCTTGAATTAGAAAAAATGACCTTAATCTAATCTTCTTGAAATTTTAAGAACTTTAGTTACTTCTAAAAATTTATCTTCGTTGCTCAAGAATTTCACCTCTCTTTAGGATGTTATTTCTAATTTTTTTCTGTTAGATTTTTTCTCTTTACCTATTCCCTTAATGTTAGAAATATTTTCTATGCATACATGTAACAACTCCATTTTTTTTACATATATACATATATATATTTGTGAAATCCCATGAAGTCATTACCTCTTTAATTCTAACTATTTAAGTCATAATAACATTCAATTAAATTAACCAAGCATAATTACAGTTTATGGTATATCATTAACACTAATACAATTCTGAATTCCCATACACATCCTTAATTTAAAACATCCGTACAAAAAATCAAACACATATATGTCTACATCTTATTCATCCATATTGACCAGTTCTGGGGATATGGGTGCGGGTGGTTGCACATTCACTGAAATATTACCTAACTCGACCCAACGTATGCTAAAAGTCTACCATAGAGAATATTTGCATATTTAGTCTTCTAAACACGACATGAAAAACAGTGAGAATTAAATCCTAATAGGTTCAATAATAAATCATAATTATCATCAATATAGCTCATCATGTCATGTTCATCTATATAAGCTACAATAAGTACCTTAGGTCACATAAATACACTTTATCTATACATATGAAAATCATATAGTAATGACATGTATGGCATGAATAACTATTTTTAGAATATCATATGATGACTATCAACTTATTTTCATATCAAGCTATCCCGATTAGGTTGAGTATTTTCTACTCTCCGGTACGGGATTTTCTCGCTCCGTTCGACATGGCACATTTTCTCTTTCTTTTCTTGTAACAACTCCATTAAAGTATCAATTTTTTTAAAAAAAAATACCATGAAGTTATTACCTCGTTACAACTTAACTCAATATAACATTTATTTAATTTATACAATACATAGTTCACATACATGTCATTAATCAAAACATACGTACAACATATCAAACACATAAAATCTACATCTTATTTATTCTGGTTGACCAATTCCGGAGATACAGGTGCGGGTGGTTACACCTTCATCGGGATCTAAGCTAACTTGACCACAAACATTTTATTTGCTTCTGGGATCTGCCCAACATAAAGTACTCGATCCAACGTGCACTAAAAGTCAGAGCTATAGAAAAATCTGCAAAACTAATTTTATGAACATGATATGGAAATATAGTAAGAATTAAATCCCAGTAAGTTCAACAATAAATCATCATCAATATAGCTCATCACAACATGTTCAGCTGTATAAACTACAAAAAATATCTTTGGTCACATAATGCATTATATCTATGCACATAAGAATCATACTGTAATGATATGTATGACAGGATTAACTATTTTCAAAATATCATATGATGGCCATCAACTTATTCTCATTTCAAGCTACCCCGGTTAGGGTGAGTATCCTCTACTCTCCGTACGGGCTTTTCTCGCTCTGTCCGACATGGCACACTTTCTCTTTCTTTTCTCATAATCATAATCATAACCGTCGGTAGGGCGTCCCCTACTGGTGCACCACACGGATTGCCATGTGACCGAGCTCATTTCTTTTCTTTTCACAATGATAGCCAAAAATATGCTTTCAACAACAAGTATGTTCATCAAAATATAATTATTACCATAAATCATTGGTAATCATGTTATGAACATAACCATTTCAAATATCACTTTATAAAATATTTCCATCTCAGAATTTCACACTTAAGATGGAAAGAAGTTCATACAATGGCAATGGCTATGGCTATACTAGTCATTTATTAAGATTCATCTTCTTTTTCAAATACTAATTTTATTTCTTTATTTTCTTGATGCAGGTTTTCATCCTATCTAACCATCTCTTACTAATCAGAGCATAACTCCCTCAATTTAACTCTGATGTAGGTGATCTTGGTGTCCATTTCAAGATAAAACAATTATCTAAAACTATTATGTTGAACACTGTAGTGAAATATTAAGAAATCAAGGTGATATTACTCCCTAAATGTATAGGTTATTTCTTCTCGGATAGGTTCTGACCTCTACCTACTAATTGGACCATATCTACCTCATATAGACTCCAACTTGAGTGATTCCAGTGGCTAAAAATTCGAGAAACACATATCTATAATTATTATGTTAACCATTTATTTTAATACCATACAGATAATTCCTAGAAATTAAAATACATAAGCTTTCCTAACATATTCTTCCCTGATGAACCATTTTCTGACCTTTGACTACTAATAAGCTCATATCTTCCTCATATGGACTCCAAATTGAATGATTCCAGTGGCTAAACATCCATGACACATATTGCTATAATTCGTATGTTAACCATTTATTTTAATTCCATATATATAATTCCCAGAAATTAAAATACATAAGTTGTCCTAACATAATCTTCCCTGATGAACCATTTTGTGACCTTTGACTACTAATAAGCTCATATCTTCCTCATATGGACTCCAAATGGAATGATTCCAGTGGCTTAAAATCCATGATACACATAGCTATAATTCTTTTGTTAACCATTTATTTTAATTCCATACAGATAATTCCCAGAAATTAAAATACAGAAGCTATCCTAACATATTCTTCCCTGATGAACCATTTTCTGACCTTTGACTACTAATCGGAACATATCTACCTCATATGGACTCTAAATTGAATGATTCCAGTGGCTACAAATCCGTGACACATAAATCTTTAATTCTTATGTTAACCAGTTATTTTAATTCCCTATAGATAATTACCAGAAATTAAAACACAGAAGCTATCCTAACATATTCTTCCCTGATGAACCATTTTCTGACCTTTGCTTACTAATCGGACCATATCTACCACATATGGACTCCAAATTGAATGATTATAGTGGCTAAAAATCCGTGACACATATATCTTTAATTCTTATCTTAACAATTTTTTTTAATTCCCTACAGATAATTCCCAGAAATTAAAACACAAAAGCTATCCTAACATATTCTTCCCTGATGAACCATTTTCTGACCTTTGCTTACTAATCGGACCATATCTACCACATATGGACTCCAAATTGAATGATTCCAGTGGCTAAAATTCCATGACACACATAGCTATAATTCTTTTGTTAACCATTTATTTTAATGCCTTATAGATTGTTCCCATAAATTAAAATACTGAAACTTAAAATTCTGCCACCCATAGCCATACCCATGCAGAACTATTTACACCAACCTAAGTATTCAAACATACATCACATGCAAGATCAAGATGTAACATGATATAGCAACATCATGACCAATCATAAAAGTTCTAAGATCAAAATCGCATATAAATATTATAAGTTTCAAAATTTTTCTTCAAAAAGAAATATTGTTAAACTTACCTGGAGCACTTAGTCCCCTAGCCTTCTCCTTCCTCTTTCTTCCTTTCTTCCTCTCCTTTCCTCACTCTACCTTGCTTCTATTTTTCCTCTCCCTCACTTGGACGAAATTATAATGTTGTAAGGGTGGGTTTTCTTATATAGACCACCAAATAATTCACCTTTCATGATCATGAGTCTACCTTATCACAATTAAGATACACTTTGTTGAATTTTTGGAAAACAAAGAACTTATGTTCTTGTCTTCCTCTTCCTTAGTCAAGATATGCATATGAAAAGGAGATTTGTATTTTGAAAATTATGATTATATGTTCTTAAGATAAGGGACAAGGTCCCTTTGATTTAGGGATTCGTTTCCATTTTCTTTTGTCTGAAACAAGTATGATAGGTTTTCCTTTTTAGGTGGCAAATTTCTAGCCCTTGAATCTCCATTATTTGGTTGATATTATTTGTGTGGGATAGGAAAGTTTTGTCCTAATACCATGTATTATCATACCACTTGCTAAAATTATGAGTGTAGGATATAGATGTTTTTGTCCTAAAGCTTTGTATTATCATGCCACTTGCCTAAATGATGAATGTAGAATCACACCACTTGCTAAATTTTTGTCTTAATGCCATGTAACATAATCTTTATTATTATTATTATATCATCATTTATTTTATTTTATTTTATTTTTCCTCTTGGATTTGGGCTTATTTCTACCCATTATGGGCTTATTCCTACCCATTTTCTTTGCTTTGGATAAAATTCTACCTTTCTTGGAGGGCTTGGTCACATTTTCATAATGTTTGGGCTATTGGTCCAATTACTATATCCTAGTCCAAGTCTATGTTTTATTTCTTGCTTAGGTTATCCAATGGCTTGCTAAAAACTTATGTGAAGTGGAAAAACTCTATATGAAGTGTCCATAGATAAAAGCTCAATGTATGGGTAAAGATTTTAAACTTAGTAACTCAAGTTCTTGAATTAGGAAAAATTACCCTAATTCAATGTTCTTGAAATTTTAAGACCTTTACTTGTTTCTAAAAATTTATCTTCCTTATCCAAGAATTTTGCATCTCTTTAGTATGTTATTTCTAATTTCTTTCCTATTAGGTTTTCTTTCTTTATTTGTTCTCTTAATGTTAGAAACATTTTCTATACATATACATAAGGTGAAGAATTTCTAAGGACTATATTTCCTTAGATATCTAAAATATTGTCTAATAAATTTTATTTCCTTAATTAAATTTTTTATGTACCTTTATCAATAAAAGAAACGAAATTAGGGATGTTACATTTCTCTCCCCATAAAAGAAATTTTGTCCTCAAAATTTTAGAAATTACCTTATAAGAACAATTGCGGATATTTCTTCCTCATGACTTCTTCTAGCTCACAAGTTGCTTCTTCCGGAGTCAAACCTTCCCATAACACCTTAAGTAGGGGAATGATTCTATTTCTCAATTGCTTCACGTCAGTGTCCAATATGGATGCAGGTACTAGCTGGTATGTCATGTTCTCCTTTATTTGAATTGGTTCATCCTGTATTACATGTGATGAATCTAGAAGATACTTCCGCAGCTGTGATACGTGGAAAACATTATGCAGGTTGGACAAATTAGGTGGGAGAGCAACTTGATATGCTGATGTCCCTACTTTCTTCAGAATTTGGTAGGGTCCCAAAAATCGCGGACTTAGCTTTCTTGTTTTGAGAGACCTACCAACTACAGTAGTCAGGGAAAGTTTTAGAAATACATGGTCTCCTTCCTCAAACTCTAAAGGTCTATGTCTCTTATCGTAGTAACTCTTTTGCCGACTCTGAGCTGTAAGTATTTTGTTTCGTATCATCCTGATTTGTTCAGTGGTTTGTTGAACTAGATCAGGACCCAACAAGTTCTTTTCTCCTACCTCGAACTAACATAGTGGAGATCGGCACTTTCTACCGTATAAAGCTTCATAGGGGGCCATTTTAATACTAGAGTGATAGTTATTATTATAAGCAAACTCTATTAAAGGTAGGTACTTATCCCATCCTTTACCTTGCTCTATCACACAGGCCCTCAACATATCTTCTAGGGTTTGAATGGTTCGTTCTGTCTGCCCATCAATCTGAGGATGGTAGGCAGTACTGAACCGCAACTGAGTACCAAAAGCTTCTTGCAACGTCTTCCAAAACCTCGACGTGAACCTCAGATCTCTATCAGAAACAATATTTAAGGGAATCCCATTGAGTCTAACTATTTCCTGAACGTACAATTGGGCCAATTTATCTAGTGAAAAGTTAATTTTTATGAGCAAAAAGTGAGCAGATTTGGTTAATTTGTCAACTATTACCCAGATAGAGTCATGTCCCACTGAAGTCTTAGGTAAACCTACAACAAAGTCCATCGAGATACTATCCCATTTCCATTTAGGGATCTCAAGAGGTTGTAGAAATCCCGTTGACTTTTGATGCTCCACCTTCACTTTTTGACAAATGAGACATTTCGCCACAAACTCAGCAATGTCCTTTTTCATCCCTGGCCACCAATACATCCTTTTTAAATCCTGGTACATTTTAGTGCATCCAGGATTGACTATGTATTTACTCTGATGTGCTTCCTACAGGATCTTAGTCCTCAACTCTCGTTCTTGAGGGACACAGATCCTTCCCTGATACATGATTGCTCCATCTTCCATGACAAAAAAATTACCTTGGTCTTTATGATCCTGTAAGTATTGGTCGTGTGCTTGAGCCTCTTTGATCAGGGCTCTAAGGTCACACCCTGTACTTAAACCATTAATGGTTAGCTTCTTTGAGGAAAAAGTAATGTCCAGCTTCAAATTCCGAAACTCCTCTAGCATTTGCATCTCATACAACATCATCTGGCCCATGTGTAAAGATTTTCGACTTAAGGCATCAGCTACAACATTCTCCTTTCCTAGATGATACTTTATCTCAAACTTGTAGTCATTGAGAAATTCCACCCATCTTCGTTGCCTCATATTTAACTCCTTTTGATCAAAGAGATATTTAAGACTCTTGTGATCGCAATATACTTCAAAGGTTGCTCCGTATAAGTAATGTCGCCAAATCTTTAAAGCAAACACCACCGCCGCCAATTCAAGATCATGGGTTGGATAGTTTTCTTCGTGGGGTCTTAGTTGTCTAGAGGCATAAGCAACTACTCTCTTGTCTTGCATTAGCACACACCCTAGCCCTTTCTTTGAAGCATCACTATACACTTCAAAATGTCCTATGGGGTCTGAAATAATTAAAACTGGAGGAGTGGTCAGTCTTGTCTTAAGCTCCTGAAAACTATCTTCACATTGATCAGTCCATTTGAAAGGACTTCCTTTGCTGGTCAATTTAGTCAATGGCAAGGCTATACGAGAGAAGTTTTGTATAAACCTCCTGTAGTATCCTGCCAAACCCAGGAAACTTCTGACTTCTGTAACCGTCTTTGGTCTCTCCCACTGAATCACTGCTTCCGTCTTGCTAGGATCTACGGCTACCCCACTATTAGAGATGACATGTCCGAGAAACTTCACCTCTGATAGCCAAAATTCACACTTCTCCAATTTGGCATATAACTTTTTCTCTTTCAGCACTTGCAGCACGATTTGGAGATGTTGTTCATGTTCTTTCTCACTCTTAGAATATATCAAGATGTCATCAATGAACACTACAACAAATTGATCTAGGTAAGGTCAAAAAATGTGATTCATGTAATCCATGAAAATTGCAGGTGCATTCGTCAACCCGAAGGGCATTACGAGAAACTCATAGAGCCCATACCTAGTCCTGAAGGCAATTTTTGGTACGTCCTCCTCCTTAATCCTAATCTGATGATATCCTGACCTCAAGTCAATTTTAGAAAAAATGGAGGCACCCTTCAATTGATCCAATAAGTCATCTATCCTAGGGAGAGGGTACTTGTTTTTTATAGTCACCTTATTCAGCTATCTGTAATCTATGCATAGTCTCAAGCTCCCGTCTTTCTTCTTAACAAATAATACAGGAGCTCCCCAAGGTGATACACTCGGTCTAATGAATTGCTTGTCTAATAGTTCCTCCAACTGCTTCTTTAGTTCTTGTAGTTCCTTCGAGGCCATTCGATATGGTGCAATAGAGATAGGCCCTATCCCAGGTAGGAGATCAATAGAGAACTTTATCTCTCTCTTGGGAGGTAAGCCTGGAATATCTGATGGAAATACTTCTGGAAACTCATTGGCTATTGGGATTTCATCAAGCTTCGATTTGACTTCTAGGTTTGATAAATACAAGAGAATGTATCCAAGTACTCCATTCTTCAACTCCCTATTAACTTGATTGGCATTTAGCATCAATAACTGGACCTCATCTTTCGAAGTAGAAGGTAGAAATTCAACAGTCTTGTTACAACAATTCAACAAGACTCGATTTCTAGACATCCAGTCTAACCCTAGAATGACCTCAATACCTCTTAAAGGTAAACAGACGAGGTCTATAGAAAAAAGTTCTCTCCTGGATGGTGACTTGACAGTCCTTACATACAGAGGAAGTTAATACCCGTTCCCCTGTAGGGGTTACTACGGATAGCTCATAGGGAGTTTCAGAAATAGGGAACTGAAACTTCCTAATACATTCTTCCGATATAAATGAATGACTAGCACCAGAGTCAAATAACACCATAAGAGCAAATCCATAGATATAACATGTACCTTGAATCAATTCAGAAGATTGGGCTGCCTCTTGGCCGTTCAGGGTGAAAACCCTTCCTTTCAACTGAGGCCTCTGTTCTGGCTGCTTCCCCACATTCTGTGGGCAGTTTTTCGTAAAATGTCCCTTCTGTCCGTAATTGAAGCAGACATCTTGTCCCATATAGTATGGCCGGTTACCATGCATGCGTCCGCACTTAGCGCACTTGACTGAGGCAAGGTCTTGTTAAAAAGGCCTAGGACCTGCAATTAATGGCCTCTTACCAGCTCCATATCCACTTCTTCTCACGTTCTTTCCAGGGTTGGGAAAATTTTTCTTCCTTTTCCATAGGTTTCGCCTTTGCTTTTCATCCTCCACTGCCTTTAAACTCTTTTCCAGGAGTTTGCATTTATTTATCAGAGGTACAAACTCCCTGATCTCCATAGCTATAATAGCATTCTTTATCTCCGGGTTTAGTCCTGCTTCAAATTTAACCGCCCTCCATGCTTCATCTGGATTATATCGCAAATAAGAGGAGAACTTAGACAGCTCCTCGAACCTTGCAATATACTGGTCCACAGTCATGCTACCTTGCCTGAGTTGGAGAAATTCGATCTCTTTCTCTGCCCGTACAGTACTTGGAAAGTACTTTTCAAAAAAAATGTCCTTAAACACTTGCCAGGTGATCTGTCTTCCCTGATGAGCTAAAAGTTCTCTAGCTCCACGCCACCAGTATTCTGCTTCATCCTTTAACATGTATGCAGCAAAAATAATTTGTTGCTCTTCAGTACAACCCATCACTTCAAATATTTTCTCTAATTCCCTAATCCACCTTTCGGCTACCGTTGGGTCATAGCCACCTTGAAAACAAGGTGGTCTAGTCCTCAGGAACTCGGATATGCCATTATCTTTTCCAGCCATCCGGTTGTTAGCACCATTCTCAACATTTGTGTTATTAGCATTCTGGAGATGTTGTAAAATTTGGTTGGTGGTCATGACTTGGTCTCGAATTTCTGTGGCCAGGTTGTGCAGGGTTTTCTCTGCATTGGTTACTGGATTCCTCCTTGGTAGTGCCATTTCCTACTATGGTAAAAACAAAGTTATGCTGCTATTGAGGTGCTATTGAGGTGATCAGAGGTACAAACTCCCTGATCTCCATAGCTATAATAGCATTCTTTATCTCCGGGTTTAGTCCCGCTTCAAACTTAACCGCCCTCCATGCTTCATCTGGATTATATCGCAAATAAGAGGAGAACTTAGACAGCTCCTCGAACCTTGCGATATACTGGTCCACAGTCATGCTGCCTTGCCTGAGTTGGAGAAATTCGATCTCTTTCTCTGCCCGTACAATACTTGGAAAGTACTTTTCAAAAAAAATGTCCTTAAACACTTCCAAGGTGATCTGTCTTCCCTGATGAGCTAAAAGTTCTCTAGCTCCACGCCACCAGTATTCTGCTTCATCCTTTAACATATATGCAGCAAAAATAATTTGTTACTCTTCAGTACAACCCATCACTTCAAAGATTTTCTCTAATTCCCTAATCCACCTTTCGGCTACCGTTGGGTCATAGCCAACTTGGAAACAAGGTGGTCTAGTCCTCAGGAACTCGGATATGCCATTATCTTTTCCAGCCATTCGGTTGTTAGCACCATTCTCAACATTTGTGTTATTGGCATTCTGTAGATGTTGTAAAATTTGGTTGGTGGTCATGACTTGGTCTCGAATTGCCGTGGCCAGGTTGTGCAGGGTTTCCTCTGCATTGGTTACTGGATTCCTCCTTGGTGGTGCCACTTCCTACTATGGCAAAAACAAAGTTATGCTGCTATTGAGGTGATCAAGCCCAATAGTTAGTTCAAAAATATTTAATAGCAATCATAACACCACCTCGGCATATAGATAGGAAACACTAGTAATTTCTTACCTATATGAATCACTGATCCCTTACACAGCACAACCACAGCATACTCAAGACACTATAAGATCGATTCTGATAACCATCCACCCACTGGCCATCTAGGATCGACCTGCTCTGATACCAATTATGTAACAACTCCATTTAAGTATCAATTTTAAAAACAAAACCATGAAGTTATTACCTCGTTACAACTTAACTCAATATAACATTTATTTAATTTATACAATACAGAGTTCACATACATGTCATTAATCAAAACATACGTACAACATATCAAACACATAAAATCTACATCTTATTTATTCTGGTTGACCAATTCCGGAGATACAGGTGCGGGTGGTTGCACCTTCACCGGGATCTAAGCCAACTTGACCACAAACATTTTATTTGCTTCTGGGATCTGCCCAACATAAAGTACTCGATCCAACGTGCACTAAAAGCCTGAGCTATAGAAAAATTTGCATAACAAATTTTCTGAACATGATATGGAAATATAGTGAGAATTAAATCCCAGTAAGTTCAACAATAAATCATCATCAATATAGCTCATCACATCATGTTCAGCTATATAAACTACAGAAAATATATTTGGTCACATAATGCATTATATCTATGCACATAAGAATCATACTGTAATGATATGTATGACAGGATTAACTATTTTCAAAATACCATATGATGGCCATCAACTTATTCTCATTTCAAGCTACCCCGGTCAGGGTGAGTATCATTTACTCTCTGGTACGGGCTTTTCTCGCTCCGTCCAACATGACACACTTTATCTTTCTTCTCTCATAATCATAATCATAACCGTTGGTAGGGCGTCCCCTACTGGTGCACCACACGGATTGCCATGTGACCATGCTCATTTCTTTTCTTTTCAAAATGATAGCCAAAAATATGCTTTCAATAACAAGTATGTTCATCAAAAAATAATTATTACCAAAAATCATTGGTAATCATGCCATGAACATAACCATTTCAAATATCACTTTATAAAATATTTCCATCTCAGAATTTCACACTTAAGATGGAAAGAAGTTCATACAATGGAAATGGCTATGGCTATACTAGTCATTTATTAAGATTCATCTTCTTTTTCAAATACTAATTTTATTTCTTTATTTTCTTGATGCAGGTTTTCATCCTATCTAACCTTCGCTTACAAATCAGAGCATAACTCCCTCAATTTAACTCTGATGTAGGTGATCTTGGTGTCCATTTCAAGATAAAACAATTATCTAAAACTATTATGTTGAACACTATAGCAAAATATTAAGAAATCAAGGTGATATTACTCCCTAAATGTACAGGTTATTTCTTCTCGGATAGGTTCTGACCTCTACCTACAAATTGGACCATATCTATCTCATATGGACTCCAACTTGAGTGATTCCAGTGGCTAAAAATCCGATAAACACAAATCTATAATTCTTATGTTAACCATTTATTTTAATACCATACAGATAATTCCTAAAAATTAAAATACAGAAGCTGTCCTAACATATTCTTCCCTGACGAACCATTTTCTGACCTTTGACTACTAATAAGCTCATATCTTCCTCATATGGACTCCAAATTGAATGCTTCCAGTGGCTAAAAATCCATGACACACATCTTTATAATTCTTATGTTAACCATTTATTTCAATTCCATACAGATAATTCCCAGAAATTAAAATACATAAGCTGTCCTAACATAATCTTCCCTGATGAACCATTTTGTGACCTTTGACTACTGATAAGCTCATATATTCCTCATATGGACTCCAAATTGAATGATTCCAGTGGCTTAAAATCCATGATACACATAGTTATAATTCTTATGTTAACCATTTATTTTAATTCCATACGGATAATTCCCAAAAATTAAAATACCGATGCTATCCTAACATATTCTTCCCTGATGAACCATTTTCTGACCTTTGACCACAACTCGGACTGTATCTACCTCATATGGACTTCAAATTGAATGATTCCAGTGGCTACAAATCCGTGACACATATATCTTTAATTCTTATGTTAACCATTTATTTTAATTCCCTACAGATAATTCCCAGAAATTAAAACACTGAAGCTATCCTAACATATTCTTCCCTGATGAACCATTTTCTGACCTTTGCTTACTAATCGGACCATATCTACCACATATGGACTCTAAATTGAATGATTCTAGTGGCTACAAATCTGTGACACATAAATCTTTAATTCTTATGTTAACAAGTTATTTTAATTCCCTACAGATAATTCCCAAAAATTAAAACACAGAAGCTATCCTAACATATTCTTCCCTGATGAACCATTTTCTGACCTTTGCTTACTAATCGGACCATATCTACCACATATAGACTCCAAATTGAATGATTCCAGTGGCTTAAAATCCATGACACACATAACTATAATTCTTATGTTAACCATTTATTTTAATGCCTTATAGATTGTTCCCAGAAAATAAAACACCAAAGCTTAAAATTCTGCCACCCATAGCCATACCCATGCAGAACTATCTACACCAACCTAAGTATTCAAATATACATCACATGCAAGATCAATATGTAACATGATATAGCAACATCATGACCAATTGATGAAGATTGTCATGATCTACCAAAAATATTACCAAACCCCTATAAGGAATGCAATATAAGGTAACTCCAGATCGTCTCTAAAGGAATGCTAATGTTAAATGATAGTTTCAAGATCTCAAAGGGGGGGTTTGGATTTTATCACAATCAAATTAGAACACAAGTGGAAAATTGGACAAAGATTATATTATCAAGGATTGCAACCTCACTAGACATTCTTCAGGAATTAGTTCGGTTTATCCTAGACTAAATGTGATTAATCAAGTTGTTAGTTGATTTTAGTTATAATTGAAATCTCTGCATCATAACCTTCATCATTCAAAATTCTATCAACAACATATATTACAAATCCATGCAATCACATACAACTTGTAATCTGTTATTTATCTGAAAATCAAATATCAACCAATCTATTTCCTTTGTTTCATGCAATAGAATAAAGATTCATCAATCAAGATTCTATCTCATACATCAAACTTGAATGGATAACAGAAATCTCTATATATTCATACAAGATTCGAAATACTCCAGAAAATAAAGAAGATGATATAAACTTGATTACAATATAAATGGAGTCTCAAAACCTAATCGAATTCAAGAAGGAGTCTAGCTGGTTACAAGGTTCTCTACTCTGCCATGGATGTCCAAGACCAGCTCCAAAGGTTGAAGATGAAGATAGAAGTGTGTGTGAGAGTGGAAGATGGTCAGAATTCTGAATTCCCCACAATTAGACCAAAGGAAAGGAATCTTAATCATTAAAACCGACCATGACCACATGTGTCAAGTCTGCTTTCGGCTGCATGTTTCCCTCCAATATTGCACCACTAATTACGGGTCCCAGATTCCTCTGGCTAGCAAACGTGTCTTCATATGAATTATTCCTCTATGTCATAAGCTTCCAATGCCACCAAAATCATGCCAAACGGACATTCCTAACTCAGTTTATGGCCATTTAAACACCCAAAGGTCAGATTCTGTTTTTGCTGTCCATGCCTTGGACTCTTGGTCTAATTCGGCCCACTGGACCTCTGAACTGGATCTTGGCTCTTCATGAAAGTTATAGACATTTTTCTTAGCTTTCCTACAAGACCAAATTCATAATTTTTAGTGGTCTCAAACTCCATATATAACAGAAATACACAGACAGGTTCAAAAAGAGGGAAATGCTGGAAAAAATCTCAAAGACCAAAATAAAACTCAAATCATAAAACCTAGCTTAAGTGATAGAAATAAGTGTAGGAGAGGATGAAAACACTATATATGATGATCAAATAATATATAAAAATGATGTTTATCACCAATCATAAAAGTTCTAAGATCAAAATCTCATACAAATATTATAAGTTTCAAAAGTTTTCTTCAAAAAGAAATATTGTTAAACTTACCTGGAGCACTTAGTCCCCTAAACTTCTCCTTCCTCTTTCTTCCTTTCTTCCTCTCCTTTCCTCACTCTACCTTGCTTCTATTTTTCCTCTCCCTCACTTAGACGAAATTATAATGTTGTAAGGGTGGGTTTTCTTATATAGACCACCAAATAATTCACCTTTCATGATCATGGGTCTACCTTATCACAATTAAGATACACTTTGTTGAATTTTTGGAAAACAAAGAACTTATGTTCTTGTCTTCCTCTTCCTTAGTCAAGATATGCATAGGAAAAGGAGATTTGTATTTTGAAAATTATGATGATATGTTCTTAAGATAAGGGACAAGGTCCCTTTGATTTAGGGATTCATTTCCATTTTCTTTTGTCTTAAACAAGTATGATAGGTTTGCCTTTTTAGGTGGCAAATTTCTAGCCCTTGAATCTCCATTATTTGGTTGATATTATTTGTGTGGGATAGGAAAGTTTTGTCCTAATGCCATATATTATCATACCACTTGCTAAAATTATGAGTGTAGGATATAGATGTTTTTGTCCTAAAGCCTTGTATTATCATGCCACTTGCCTAAATGATGAATGTAGAACCACACCACTTGCTAAATTTTTGTCTTAATGCCATGTAACATAATCTTTATTATTATTATTATATCATCATTTATTTTATTTTATTTTATTTTTCCTCTTGGATTTGGGCTTATTTCTACCCATTATGGGATTATTCCTACCCATTTTCTTTGCTTTGGATAAAATTCTACCTTTCTTGGAGGGCTTGGTCACATTTTCATAATTTTTGGGCTATTGGTCCAATTACTATATCCTAGTCCAAGTCTATGTTTTATTTCTTGCTTAGGTTATCCAATGGCTTGCTAGAAACTTATGTGAAGTGGAAAAACTCTATATGAAGTGTCCATAGGTAAAAGCCCAATGTATGGGTAAAGATATTAAACTTAATAACTCAAGTTCTTGAATTAGGAAAAATTACCCTAATTCAATGTTCTTGAAATTTTAAGATCTTTATTTGTTTCTAAAAATTTATCTTCCTTATCCAAGAATTTTGCATCTCTTTAGTATGTTATTTTTAATTTCTTTCCTATTAGATTTTCCTTCTTTATTTGTTCTCTTAATGTTAGAAACATTTTCTATGCATATACATAAGGTGAAGAATTTCTAAGGACTATATTTCCTTAGATATCTAAAATATTGTCTAATAAATTTTATTTCCTTAATTAAATGTTTTATGTACCTTTATCAATAAAAGAAACGAAATTAGGGATGTTACATTTCTCAATAGTATAATTATAGCCATTAGTAGGGCGTCCCCTATTGGTGTACTACACGAACCGCCATGTGACCATGCTCATTTCTTTTCTTTTATTTTCACATTAATAGCCAAAAATATGATTTCAATAACAAGTGTGTTCATTATACTCACATGCCATAATTTATCATCAAAGTATAATTATTACCAAAAATCATTGGTAATCATGCCATGAACATAATCATTTTCAAATATCACTTTATAAAATATTTTCATGTCAAAATTACACACTTAAGATGGAAGAGAGTTCATGTAATGGCAATGGCTAGGGCATACACTAGTCATTTATTATTTTCATTTATAAAATTCTTTTTCTTTCTTAAATATTATTTTCATATCTCATTAATTAGAGTATAACTCTCTTATTTTAACTCTGATTGAGGTAATCATGGTGTCTGTTTAAAGTTAAGAAAAATTTCTAAAACTCTTATGTTGGACATTTTAGTGAAATCATAAAGAATTTTGGTGTTATTTCCTCCCGGATAGGTTCTAACCTCTACTTATTAATCTGATCATATTTCCTACCTATGGACTCTAAATTGAGTTATTCCAATGGGTAAGAATTCGTGAGTCATATATCTATATTTTTCATGTTAACTATTTCTTGTAATTCCCTACAAATTCTTCCTAGAAATTCAAACACAGAAACTTACATAACAGATTCTTCCTTGGTTAATTAGTTTCTGACCACTGCTTGCTAATCAGACTATATCTCCCTCATATGGATTCCAAATTGAATGATTCTAGTGGCTATATATATATATATATATATATATATATATATATCATGTTAACCATTTCTTTTAGCTCCCAATTGATTTTTCTCAGAAATTCAAATACAGAAACTTACCTAACTGATTCTTCTCTGGTTAACTATTTTTTGATCACTGATTACTAATCTAACTATATCTCCCTCATATGGATTCCAAATTGAATAATTCCAATGGCTAAATATTCGTGAGACATATATACATATATATATATATATATATATATATATATATATATAGATATATATATATATATAGATATATATATATATATATAGATATATATATATATAGATATATATATATATAGATATATATATATATAGATATATATATATATATATATATATATATATATATATATATATATATATATATATATATATATATATATTTCATGTTAATAATTTATTTTAGTTCCCTACAGATTTTTTTCAAAAATTCAAACACAGAAACTTACCTAACATATTCTTCTCTAGTTAACCATTTTCTGACCACTGATTACTAATTGGACCATATCTCCTTCATTTTAACTTCAAATTGGGTGATTCCAGTGACTAAAAATTTGTTAGACATATATCTACATTTTTTATGGTAACTATTTCTTTTAATTCCTAACCAATTCTTCTTAGAATTTCAAAACAAAAGCTTCCCTAGTTACTCCAAAATCCAGTTTTCAAACCAAACCCTTCTTAAGCATATGGTCTTCTTCTAGTTGTTTAAGGCCATATTCATTTTATCAATCTAACCATATCCCATTAATTTTGCACCATATTTAAATATACTTAACAGCAGCACAAAACTCTAAAATTTTGCCAACCATAGCCATACCTATGCAGAACCTTTCAAACCAAGCTAAGTATTCAAGCATACAACACATGCATGATCAACATGTAATATGATATGGCAACATCCATGGATAATCATCAAAGTAGCAAATATTGTGAATTTCATCAAAGTTTTAGGATCAAAATCCCATATAAATATTATAAATTTCAAAACTTTTCTTCAAAAAGAGATATTGTTAAACCTACCTAAAGATCTCCCTAACTCACTTAATGAATTCTTTTTCTTGTTTCCTCTTGAAGGAAGTGGCAAGATTCCTCCCTTCCCTTATCTTTTCCAACAGCTTGAATAAAAGAGGGAGGGTGAGTTTTGAACCTCAAGGTTGAAGAGAAAAGATTGATTCAAGTGGAGATTAAGCTAACTTACCTTGAATACTTAGTCCTCTAAACTTCTCCTTCTTCTTCTTTCCTCTCTTCTCCTCTCTTTCTCTCCTTTTCTCACTCTACCTTGTTTCTATTTTTCCTCTCCCTCACTTAGATGAAATTATAATGTTATAAGGTTGGGTTTTGCTTAGATAAACTATCAAGTGGTTCACCTCTCATAATCATAGGTCTACCTTATCACAATTAGGATGTACTTTGTAACTTTTTGGAGAAAGATAACTCATGTTCTTGTCTTCCTCTCCCTTAGTCAAGATATGCATATCAAAAGGAGATTTGTATTTGAAAATCATGATAAAATATTCTTAAGACAAGGGACAAGGTCCCTTTGATTTAGGAATTCATTTTTTTTTCTTTTGTTTCACTCAAGTATGATAGGTTTGCCTTTCTAAGTGGCAAATTTCCAGCCTTTGAGTTTTCCTTACTTGGCTGAAATTATTTATGTAGGATAGGGATGTTTTGTCCTAATGCTATGTATTATTACCTATTATATCATCACATGGCTTACTAAAATTATTAGTGTAAAATATAGATATTTTGTCTTAATGCCATGTATTATTACTTATTATATCATCACATGGCTTGCTGAAATTATTAGTGTAAAATATAGATGTTTTGTCCTAATGCCATGTGACCTAATCTTGATTATTATTACACTATTATTTTATCACATGGTTCTTATTTTTTTCTCTTTCCTTTGCTTTGGCTGAAATTCTACATTGCATGGAGGGTTTGGTCACATTTTCATGATTTTTTGGGCTATTGATCCAACTTCTATATCCTAGTCTAAGTCTATGTTATATCTCTTGTTTGGGCTATCCAATTGGTTTGTTAGAAACTCATGTGAATTGGAAATGAAGTGTCCATAGGTGAAGGTCCAATATATGGGTAGAGATGTTAAACTTAATAACTCTAACTTTTAGATTAGGAAAAATTATCCTAATCCAATCTTCTTGAAATTTCAAGACCTTTACTTACTTCCAAAAATTTATCTTCTTTACCCAAGAATTTTGCCTCTCTTTAGGATGTTATTTCTAATTTTTTCTATTAGATTTTCTCTCTTCACCTATTCTCTTAATGTTAAAAACATGTTCTATGCATACACATAAGGTGAAGAATTTCTAAGACTTATACTTCTTTTAGATATCAAAAAATTTTTTAATAAGTTTTATTTTCTTAATTAAATATTTATGTACCGTTATTAACAAAAGAAATGAAATTAGGGATGTTATAATACACATAAAGTAAAGAATTTCTAAGGCTTATATTTTCTTAGATATCTAAAAATTGTTTAATAAGTTTTATTTCCTTAAATAAATATTTGTGTACCTTTATTAATAATAAAAAATGAAATTATGAATGTTACACTCACCAAACGAGGCAAAGTACAATTGATAAGCTTGTTTTATCTACTCAGACTACAACTACCTACTAAGTCTCTTAACATAACATTCATGTAACTTATTCAAAGGAAAATAAAAAATCACTATCAACAATATTTTTAGTACAGAGGGGCACAATCAATGATAGCTTCAGTTCACAGTCATAAATTTGATTCAATTGAATTACACAAATAAACTTGAAAAAAAAGAAATATCCCTCGAAAGAATGAGTGAATAGAACTTATAAGATGGTTCAAGAAGAAGTTGAGCAAGAAAACCTCTCAATCTTCGTAAACAAAACACAATGTTGAGGGGTTGTGGAACTATTAGTGTCACGACCCTAATTTTAGGGCACGTGAAATCCATATACCATACACATATATTTTCCATAAATGTACATAATGCCATTCTTTATCATATAAACCAATACATATAAGTTCCCATACACATATACAATATACAGTTTACGTCTATCAACACCAGAGTAACAGTAGAAGCAAGGATCCTGCCTGTGACGTTCAGAGCAACTCTAGAGTACAAATATATTATAATATAAAACATTGAGAGCCTAGAAACAATTTAGACTCACCACTGAAGTATGACCTCTAGTCGATCATTTGATTGCTTGACCAAACTCTATGTCTTATCTGAAAAATAGATCCACATCGTGTAGTGAGTTTTACAACTCAGTGAGCAGATAACACCCCCTATAACCTCTTAGGTCAACATATGGATGTACTTTTCATTTCAAAGTTTCTCATATTTAAAAGTTACATTCAGGAGTACATTCATATGGGACTCGCATTTCAAAACATCTCAGTTCAAATCCCATACAAATATCTGTAACCACATATGATACAAATTGATTTTAAATCGAATTTGATATGCAATAAAAATCAATTCTTTTATATAATGCACAAGTATGTCACAACTTTCAATATACTCAATAGATAAACATGGAATGTGAGTTCATCACCCTTCTGCCTCCTCACATTACCATAGTCACAATCACAATAGGTAATCAGGGAATGTGAGTTCATCACCCTAGTGCCTCCTCACATTACCACTGACTACAACTTCAATAGATCAACAGGGAATGTGAGTTCATCACCATTCTGCCTCCTCACATTACCACTGTCATCATCACAATAGGTAATTAGGGAATGTGAGTTCATCACCCTACTGCCTCCTCACATTACCACTAATACCACCTTCACAATACCGTCTCAAGCCATATAATCCCGTCATTTCTCATCAATACATATATATATTTATATGAATATATAAACATGTATAAAAGTGCATATCCATCATATGCAATGCATCATTATCAAACAATTCGCCATACAATCATATTCGGCAACTTATCACTTTACATATCATTCAAAACAGAGCTTTCAGTCTCAGTACAAAATCTTTTATTATAAATTTTCCAATCAGAGAAATCATATAATCATGCCCATATTCGAGGCAAATATAACACTGTAAAATTAATGCCACATGCATATCATATTTTCTTTGCCATGTAATGCGAAATGCATTTAGAATTAACGTATTCAAAGCATTTCAAAATCTATTTCAAAACTCATACTCTTCTTGAACTAGATATCATTTCTCAATCATTTCAAATATTTCAAACTATTTCAGAAACATATGAACATATAAATAACATGTAATCATACTCATTTATCAATGAAAAGTTCAAGAGTAAAAATAAGCTATAGGAAGAATTATCTACTCACTGTATAAGGGCTCCGAATTGGGCAGCCCTAAAATACACTTTTCTAGTCTGAATTTGACCAAATAAGCTTCAAAAACGTGTCCGGAGGGTCCAAAAACCTTAAATGAGCTCGGATACTATTCATCGCCGAAAATTACTATTCACCACCACATAAAAAGTTATCAAATGCCCGAAAAAATTACATATTTTAATGTTTATCAAGCTTCTGAACTTATCTACGGTGTTAGATTTCTAATTTGAGGTCTCTAAGTAAGGTTTTTCAGAATTTACCTTTTACCGAGATTTTCTACTTCAGATCTACGGCGATTCAACGGTTGATTTGAAAAACTGATTGATCAAAACTGAAGTACTCTTCGTCCTGAATCCAATAACACTTTCAGTTTTGATATCAGAAGTCCATAAGCACTCCAAATCAAAAGATAAAATTGGATATCACTATTCACTCACTATTCACTATTGTGCATTTCTTCGATTTTTTTTCCTTTCTCAATTCCTCTCCCAGCCTTCCGTTTTAACATTCTGTTTTGTTTTTTTTTAATATAATAATAATAATTAAATAATTAATAATAAGATTTTCTTTTATAAAAATTCATATAAATTCTGTTTTTTATCATAAAATATCCCAAAAATTTCTAAAAATTTCATTTCTCATAAATCTTTAGTTAAACTCTTAAATCATGATTTTTCTTGATAAAAATCATAATAAAACAAATTTCAAAACAAATATCATTATTCATATTAAAAGAAAGAATATTTCTAAAAATATCATAAAAATTCAATAGAGGTCGGTATAATTATTTTAAGCAACACAATACTTCTTTTACTTAAAAGTCCACTTACTTTTAACAAATCATAATCATTTCTACATAAATAAAAATATATTTGCTAATAGCGCGCCAAAACATAAATTCTCATATTTCTTTTGTAATTCTTTAATCCATGTAATAAATATACATATTTTCACCGGTTCTTATCTCTATTGTCAAAATTCTCTCTTTTATTTTAAATTTTGCTTTAATTGGAATTTTCGTTAAATTTTACGGTTATTACATTCTTCCCCCCTTAAAGAAATTCGGTCCCCGAATTTCATCACCATAGTTGCAGATAAATACTAATCTCGTTGTTCAAATAAACGCAGTTATCTAGCGCGTATATCCTCCTCTCTTTCCCCAGTAGTTTCCTCAGAAGAATGATTTTTCCATATCGCTTTTACTGTAGATATTTCTTTTGTCCGTAACTTCTTTACTTATCTGGCTACTATTGCTACTGGTTGTTCCTCATAGATTAAATCTTTCTGTAACTGAATCTATGGACACTGTATAATATGTGTAGAATCCGGTAAATATTTCTGTAGCATAAACACATGAAAAACTAGATGGACATTACCCAATTCAGATGGTAAAGTTAAACGATAAGTCATTGAACCGATCTTATCAAGAATTTCAAATGGTTCTATATACCGAGGGTGTAACTTTCCTTTCTTTCCAAATCTCATTACCTCTTTCATTGGTGAGTCATTAAAGAATATGTGGTCACCAACTGATAATACCTAGTGCTCAACATTCATAGTCCTTATAAACTTTTGACTTGTATTGAGTTTCTAGTATTCTTTTTCTAATCAATTTCACTTTATCAATGACATCTTATAATAAATCTAACTCCACTGAGTCATTTAACAGAACATTTGTAACACCTCTTACATAAGGCTTAAATCTTCTAATATCATTTTATTATAGACAAATTCTGCTAAAAAATCTCCTACCAATCTCAAAAACATATGCTTGAAGCATGCTCTCCAAGCTAGCATCATAAATTTAGATAAGTTATATTTTATCTATTGCATGTTATTCCAAATTAGATTTCCAAAATTTAACTTTTCTCAATTCACTCACATATTAAGAAACCTATGATGTTCATGTAAAACTTCAAATGATGACATTGTATATTGGCATGATAATTACTACTATGAGCAAGTTCAACTAAGGACAATTAATTTCTCCAAACTTTCACCACAATAATATAAAAATACTTAAAGCATAACTTCTAATGTATCAACACATTATTTAAATTTAGTATCAGTTATACTATACTATAATAAATATCCTTAGACTTCCTGAATAACTCTCTTGAGATATTATATTCAATTTGTACTTGCCAACATACCCGCCAATGAAAAAAAAAAACTTTCACTTGTATCAGTATATCCTTATTACCTTGGGTAATCCATATTCACAATCTATGACTTCTTCTGAAATCTCCTTTCTCAACAATTATCCATACGTGAATTTCCAATCTCAACATAATTTACATTCCAAATACTAGACTCAGTTTAGCATGGTATAAATCTTTAACATAAATATCTTAATTACTTACATTATTCTCAGAGATGATTCTCAAAATATTCTTCATATGTCCAAATTAAAAATTTTGAGATTATCTTAAATCTTACTTTTCATACTTTACTCCTTAAAAACTTCAACACCGTTAATTCCTTTGATTACATTCGTCAAAGTACCATTACATCATCATCCATCTATCCTTTTCAAAATCTCTATTACTTTAATCTACTAATCAAAATCTTGCATTTAATGCCAAATATTAATGTAGGGCAATGCAGCAGAAAATGCGAAACACGTAATAGAGCATGGTGCCAAAATAGGAAGTCAGAAGTTTGGACAAAGATTAAAAAACATTAAAATCGGTGGCCGTAATTCTTGAAAATCTATAAACAAAATCTATCTACGATTTCAGCAAAAATCGATGGCCACAAATTTTGAATATATATGCCAATATTTAATACAAAGATATTGTTATTCGGCGGAAGCATATCATATGAAAAAGAGATATCTATGAGCTTATAAAGTCTGTGAAAAACAATAGCACATAGTTAACTGGTAGGATGCAGTTGATTGCTTCAGAATAGATGTAATCAATCAACTGTAAAATAATCAGTCCAAATTAAAATTTCTCAAAATAGGTAGTCGACTTATAAACCAATAGTCGACTGGTAAGAATATTGAGAAAAACAAGATAAATCTTTTGCTTGTCCCTCTTCAACAACTAACTGGTTTGCATTTTTCAATTTTTTTTTCTTTATGTGTTTAATATGGGTCACAGTCATAACTGTTGTATATATACATGCTTGCCGTTTTTTTTTGAAAATTTTATCTTCAATTTAGCTGATATTTATCAATCACTCACATAGTTGTTATATTTATGTCTAGCCTATTCACATAGCTATTATAAATATGCCCTTCTCTGAGTTTTATAAATGCGTACATTAGTATCTTTATCTTCATACTCAGAGTTAAGGTGATAGAAATTATGGAGGGAACCGCATTCCGTCAGTTTCGAAATATCTGTGTCTTTTGTGGTTCCAGTCCTGGAAAAGACGGAGAATATGTGAAAGTAGCACAAAACCTAGGTATGGTGCTGGCTAGGAGAAAAATTCATCTAGTCTATGGTGGAGGTAACCGTGGGTTAATGGGATGTGTGTCTACAGCTGTACATGTAGGAGGATGCCAAGTTCTAGGTATTATTCTTACAGCTCTAGCTGCATCTAACATCGTAGGAAAGACAATTGGGGAAGAGTTTAAGGTTGCATCCATGCATGAGCGCATGGCTAGAATGATGAGCAATGCTGACGCCTTTATTGCCTTACCAGGTGGTTTTGATACTTTAGAGGAGATTTTCCAAATAGTCTCTTAGGCACAACTGAATATGCATCACAAACCAATAGGTTTGTTAAATGTTAATCACTTCTTTGATGGTTTGTTATCTTTCCTTGATCATGCTGTGGAATAAAGGTTTATCCCACACTCAGCACGATGAATTCTCATCTTAGCTTCAGATGCTGAGAAGTTGATTGATGCTTTACAAGCATATGTTCATGTACCTGATCCAATCACAGCTCAAATAGAATGGACAACAGACCATAGCAGAAAGCACAAATTGGACTTGGATCTTCATCTGTAACTGTAGCAAGATGTGGACATTGCTGTACCACTTTTACTTTCTTAGGGTTATCTTGGATACCATCTTACTAGTCACATACCTTAAGAAAGTACTATTACTAAGTCAAAATTCATATTTTGAGAACTTAGCATATAGCTGATACTCCCTTGGAGTTTGTAATACTATCTTTAAATATTGCTTATGATCCTCTGCACTCTTGAAATATTCTAGTATATTATCAATAATTATAATAACAAATTAATCCTGGGATGGCTTCAATACTTTTTTTTATCAAGTCCATGAATGCAACTGGACATTTGTCAGACTAAATGACATCACCAAGAACTCATAATACCATAACGAGTCCTAAAAGAAATTTTTCGAATATCCTATTCCCTTATCTTCAATTGATGAGATCCAGATATCAAATCAATTCAAATTTTTTTTTAAATGTTAAGCACCTTGTAACTGGTCAAACATATCATCTATATGAGGTAATCAGTATTTATTCCACATTGTCACTTTATTCAATTGTCTATAATCTATGTATAGTCATAGTGATCCATCTTTCTTTTTCACAGATAGAACTGGAGCACTCCAAGTAAAAGTACTAGGGTTTTTAAATCCCTTGTCTAACATGTCTTATAACTATTTCTTTTTCAGTTTTTTAAATTTAGTAGGTGCCATTCTATATGGAAATATAGACGCTGGCCAGGAAATAAATCAATACCAAATTTTATTTATTATTTCGGGGTAATCCTAGCAATTCCTCAGGAATTATATCATAAAATTCTCTAATCACTGGAACTTGATTTACAGTGGTATACTTTATATAAACATCTTTCACCACTGCCAACTATCCTTGGCACCTTTTTGTAGTCACTTTTGGACTGTTAAAGCAGAAATTAGTTTACAGGGTATCTCATTACGATCTTCTTGTATCAAGAAAGAAAATTCTCCAATAATTGAATTTAATCACCTTATAATGACATTTCAAAATGACATGACATAATGCCAACAAATTCATTCTCAATATCACATCACAGTCTACCATATTTAGACAACTGGTACAACGGATGTCACATTCAGAAACCATCATATTTGGTATCTATCTCAATTCTTTAAATTCTTTAAGACGCATATCGCTTTTACTTTCAAGCTGTAATTGATCCATAGATACCTCTTAAGATGTCACAATATTCAATCTATCTTATACTATAAACTTTAACAACTTCGAATAGAAAGGAATTTGAAACCTTACAGAATCCCTCAGCAGCACCTGAAGTATAAATATGTCCGGCTCATATCGATACTAAAGGTCCTACTAAAGAATCCTTTGCTCTGATTGTCACAGGGAAACCTAATGCTCTGATACCAACTTGTCACGACCCTAATTTTAGGGCACGTGAAATCCATATACCATACACATATATTTTCCATAAATGTACATAATGCCATTCTTTATCATATAAACCAATACATATAAGTTCCCATACACATATACAATATACAGTTTACGTCTATCAACACCAGAGTAATAGTAGAAGTAAGGATCCTTCCTGTGACGTTCAGAGCAACTCTAGAGTACAAATATATTATAATATAAAATATTGAGAGCCTAGAAACAATTTAGACTCACCACTGAAGTACGACCTCTAGTCAATCATTTGATTGCTTGACCAAACTCTATGTCTTATCTGAAAAATAGATCCACATCGTGTAGTGAGTTTTACAACTCAGTGAGCAGATAACACCCCCTATAACCTCTTAGGTCAACATATGGATGTACTTTTCATTTCAAAGTTTCTCATATTTAAAAGTTACATTCAGGAGTACATTCATATGGGACCCGCATTTCAAAACATCTCAGTTCAAATCACATACAAATATCTGTAACCACATATGATACAAATTGATCTTAAATCGAATTTGATATGCAATAAAAATCAATTCTTTTATATAATGCTCAAGTATGTCACAACTTTCAATATACTCAATAGATAAACATGGAATGTGAGTTCATCACCCTTCTGCCTCCTCACATTACCATAGTCACAATCACAATAGGTAATCAGGGAATGTGAGTTCATCACCCTACTGCCTCCTCACATTACCACTAACTACAACTTCAATAGATCAACAGAAAATGTGAGTTCATCACCCTTCTGCCTCCTCATATTACCACTGTCATCATCACAATAGGTAATTAGGGAATGTGAGTTCATCACCCTACTACCTCCTCACATTACCACTAATACCACATTCACAATACCGTCTCAAGCCATATAATCTCATCATTTCTCATCAATACATATATATATTTATATGAATATATAAACATGTATAAAAGTGCATATCCATCATATGCAATGCATCATTATCCATCATGGATATGCACTTTTATACATATAAACATGTATAAAAGTGCATATCCATCACATTACCACTAATACCACATTCACAATACCGTCTCAAGCCATATAATCTCATCATTTCTCATCAATACATATATATATTTATATGAATATATAAACATGTATAAAAGTGCATATCCATCATATGCAATGCATCATTATCAAACAATTCGCCATACAATCATATTCGGCAACTTATCACTTTACATATCATTCAAAACAGAGCTTTCAGTCTCAGTACAAAATCTTTTATTATAAATTTTCCAATCAGAGAAATCATATAATCATGCCCATATTCGAGGCAAATATAACACTGTAAAATTAATGCCACATGCATATCATATTTTCTTTGCCATGTAATGCGAAATGCATTTAGAATTAACTTATTCAAAGCATTTCAAAATCTATTTCAAAACTCATACTCTTCTTGAACTAGATATCATTTCTCAATCATTTCAAATATTTCAAACCATTTCAGAAACATATGAACATATAAATAACATGTAATCATACTCATTTATCAATGAAAAGTTCAAGAAGAGTAAAAATAAGCTATAGGAAGAATTATCTACTCACTGTGTAAGGGCTCCGAATTGGACAGCCCTAAAATGCACTTTTTTAGTCTGAATTTAACCAAATAAGCTTCAAAAACGTGTTTGGAGGGTCCAAAAATCTTAAATGAGCTCGGATACTGTTCATCGCCGGAATCATTATTCATCCGCCACTATTCATGCCGAAAATTACTATTCACCGCCACATAAAAAGTTATCAAATGCCCAAAAAAATTACATATTCTAATGTTTATCAAGCTTCTGAACCCATCTACGGTGTCAGATTTCTAATTTGAGGTCTCTAAGTAAGGTTTTTCAGAACTTACCTTTTACCGAGATTTTCTACTTCAGATCTACGGCGATTCAACGGTTGATTTGAAAAATTGATCGGTCGAAACTGAAATACTCTTCGTCCTGAATCCAATAACACTTTCAGTTTTGATATCGGAAATCCATAAGCACTTCAAATCAAAAGATAAAATTGGATATCACTATTCACTCACTATTCACTACTGTGCATTTCTTTGATTTTTTTTTCTTTTCTCAATTCCTCTCCCGGCCTTCCGTTTTAACATTCTATTTTTGTTTTTTTAATATAATAATAATAATTAAATATTTAATAATAAGATTTTTTTTATAAAAATTCATATAAATTCCGTTTTTCATCATAAAATATCCCAAAAATTTCTAAAAATTTCATTTCTCATAAATCTTTAGTTAAACTCTTAAGTCATGATTTTTCTTGATAAAAATCATAATAAAACAAATTTCAAAACAAATATCTTTATTCATATTAAAAAAAAGAATATTTTTAAAAATACCATAAAAATTCAATAGAGGTCGGTATAATTATTTTAAGCAACACAATATTTCTTTTACTTAAAAGTCCACTTACTTTTAACAAATCATAATCATTTCTACATAAATAAAAATATATTTGCTAATAGCGCGCCAAAACATAAATTCTCATATTTCTTTTGTAATTCTTTAATCCATGTAATAAATATACATATTTTCACCGGTTCTTATCTCTATTGTCAAAATTCTCTCTTTTATTTTAAATTTCCTTTAATTGGAATTTTTGTTAAATTTTACGGTTATTACAATTAGTGAGTTGCATCCTAGCACATAAGCTTCCTAAACACACACAAATAGAGAAAAACCCTCAACTTTCACCCAGCATAGAGGCTACTCGAACACAACCAAAAAACTTCTCAATCTTCACACATTTGGTTTTATCTTCAATTCCAAAACAAAAGCAAATAGAAAAACTTATAAAATCACCTCAATTCCAAAATAAAAGCCTTAAAAGAATAATTTCCAAACTCAATCAAAAGCAAACAGCAAAAATAAGAGGAAGTAGATGGGAGAACCTCAAATACAAGCTCTCTGATGATGCTATGCCGAACTGGTTGGCGCTGGGGTTTTCATAAGCAATTAAAGTGACAATGGGGCAAAGAGAAGGAAATTATGAGCTTCTTCTTTCTATAGCACCGGAATTTCCACGAGGAGAGGAGTTTTCACTAGTAAAAAGATAGAGAGAAGTAAAAAAGTAAGCGGGCTTCTTTTTTCACGAGCCACAATTTATCGGGCTTCCCTTTTTTGTTTTCTTTCTTTAATTTTCAATGACGACCAAATCATCATTGAAAATTACCTTTTAGTAACGACCCAAAAGGTCGTCACTGAAACTACACTTTGAGTGACGAATACACTAAAAACGTCACTAAAAGTATATATATTTTTGTGACAACCCTTAAAAGTCGTCCCTAAAAATTATTGAAATTTGACATTTCAGCGACGACTTTTGAATTCGTCCCAAAAAAGTAATCACTAAAAGTCATATTTTTTGTAGTGATATATATATATATATATATATATATATATATATATATATATATATATATATATATATATATATATATATATATATACATTGGTAAGTTCATTTATTAGATGATTTGGCCAAATTGTTTGCTTCTTTGTTACAGTAATTTTTTTCTTTTTCAAAATTCCAATTAAGAAAAAGCAGTTTGAAAAGAAGAAAAAATTATAAACATGGCTAAATAGACCCTAACTTGTGTAATGAGGAAATCCAAATATTATCAAATAAAATAACTTAAAACTATTAAAAACATATAGTTAGTGAGACTAAATAAATAATTAGTTTGATTAATGAATATAAAGTATATAAACAATGTACTCACCTTGAACATCATTTGGGAAATCTATGGATCTTTTCATAACTAAAGACAGCAGGGAACGCGCACAAATGTAATTTTTTCATACTATAATTCATAAGAGGAAATGAAACCCGGAAGGTAAAGGAATTAAAAGAAGAAAATAATGAGGCTGTGGAGAGAGGGAGAAGGTTTCCAGCAGTCTAATGACTATTGGACACATATCTTGAAAAATATTTTAAAAATATTTGCAGCAGGTTATCTAAAGATTAAGGTGAAAAAGTATTTTCCCCCTAAATTTTATGAAAAAACTTTGATAAATATCAATTGGTAGGTCAATATAAATGAATCTATGTAAGAATACTTTGAAATACAATAATTTATTATATATTTAATTAAGTCTAAAATATTATCAATAAAGATGACACTTAATAATTTTAACTATTACGAATGGAGAGAGTTTATACATATCGTTCTTAAATTTTGAATTCAATTTATGTATAAAAAAATAAGATTATATTAATAAAAAAATCTTAAAAAAAACTGAAGTAACATAATTAAGAACTAAATTTAAATACTAAATATTTTTTAATAAAATATAAATTTATATTTATCTAACAACGTCTCTGTATGCACCTATGATAAATATAAATTATTATCATAAATATTTTTATTTATAATAATTATACTATTAATTAAATTTTAATTTTAATTGATGTTGTTGTTATTATTATTAATAAAATTTTAATTATTTTTGAAGAGTTAAAAGTGAAATATTGGAAACAGCCGAATTGAAAGAGAGAGAGAGAGAGAGAGAGAGAGAGTTGGGGGGGGGTGTTTTGGCGCCTGTGGGAAACGGTAATGCCACAAGTGACTTATCTATTCGTAATAGGTTCAGAGACATTCATTTATTGTTTTCAGTAACCAAACCGAAGATAAAGCCAAGTCACTTATCTATCTTTCTTTCAGACCCACTTGCTCAGTCACACATGGGATCCAATAACCCCATCTACTCCTTGATTTGACCTTTCAGATTCTGTACTTTTAACCTCTTCCTACCAAACAAACCTCCCTCAATTCCTTCCCACTGCCACCACCTTCCTCTATTATTTCTCATTTTTTTATCACCAATTTTCATCATTTTTTAAATTATATTTCATAAAGATCTTTTTCATTCAATTAGATTTAACCTATTCATTCAGTGCTAAATGCTATATGCATGCACGTCTTGACCATAAAGAGCCAGCACGGCAGTGCCACTGTGCCAAACATCATACGTCGCATCACCATGACTGTAGCAATATGTGGTAATAGTATTTCATTAGATTCTGGGGAACGAGAACTGCATCCACCATCGAATATTCTGCTTCCAAGATTTATTAATAATGTTATTAACTACTCCCTAATTATTGATTAACATATATATATATATATATATATATATATTTTCCTATTTATGATCTCAGAGGGAGTAATAAAATTTTTACAAATTTTATATTTATATTCTTATATAATTAATTTGTAGATGTTTTCTTTAATAAACAAAAAAAAGTTAACTAATTTAAATTAAAATAGTGATGACAGAATTTATTTTAGATGAATGATTTTAGAGACTCACAAAATAAATGAAGAATAGTATTGTGATGAAGCCACTGTTTTACCATAGATTTTGATTGACAAATTAATTTAATAAAAATAAAAGAGAAAAAAAATAGATAAAAATATAACTTTAAAAGATAAATAAAATATTGTCACAATATTTATAAGTTAACTTTTAAAAATAGAATAGTAATGTCAATAATTTAACCTATTCTAATAACTAGCATGTCCAAAACCTAAATTATCACTACTGTACTAACTATTATAGCTGCGTCTCTCTTCTTATTAGTTTTCCTTGTTGCTACTTGCTAGCTTGACAAAGTCTGGGATATATATGTCAGCTAGACTCTTTTTTTTTTTTTTTTAAATATTCCCTTAGAGGAAATTAGGTTTTTCTCAAATTTTGCCACTTCCTTCTATACAATTCCTTTTTTTTTTCCTTGAAAGAATAAAAGAAATAGGAGTTCTGCGAACGTGACAGGTGAAGACATGCATGCAACACCTGCATTGCTGTTCCTTTAAGAGAGTCTGTACTGCATTAACTGAAAATGGCGGTCCACGAAGAAAAATAGAAAGAAATTAACGAAAGAGAAAAAGAATAACATGCTTTTATTTCTAAATTTATTTATTTATATTTGATTTTTACTCTGGGTTTGTAGAATCACATTGTTCAAATAAACCCAGACAGCAACACTCCAAGGAAGAAAAACAAACAAGAAAGGAAAAAGAAAAAGAAAAAACACCAAATCGTGCAATATATGGAGGATGTAAAACACTGTGCCTCTGCAGGTTGAAGCACCATAAAAGGCTCAAATGGTGACTATCCCAACAGTGAAAAACACTGTTCAAGTGGTCCTTCGCGGAGAATGAGAGCGTGGGATCGTTCCCTTAATTTCTTATTAATATGAAAAGAATAAAGCAGATACCATATCCTCACGTATTTGACAAAGTGTACGGGAAGAGATTAAAAATGTATAAGATACTTAAATTATATCTCCATTTGAGCTAAGAGAAGAGTCCAATAATGTTTGAGAAACTCAATTAAACCTTTTTTTTTACAGAGAAAAATAGTAATAAAAATATATTATTCTAATATTACTAACAATGACATATTTAGGATTTCTTTTCAATTTCACATGGACATCTTCCAAACCCACCACATTCGGCACTTTAGCACAAAAATCAACCTAGGAGTGAGGTTTATCGAAGACTCTTATCGAATTAGAGGAATTCGAATCTATGTTGTATAGGTGACTGCGACAGTCTTATCGAATCTTTTGTATTAGTTAGACTAACTGTTGTTGTCACTCAATTTAAATTTAAGCAACATGTTAGGTTTCAATAATTAGTTAACGTGAAGCATAACACATTATTATCAAAATGACGCATCATTAGAAGGAAAGTATTGTTTACTTAACTGCTCAAGTTCAGCATATATAATAAATGCAATCACAATAAAAGCAATCATTTCATAACAAACTAGAAAAGGGAAATACATAAAACTATTATAATTATTAAAGATGCAGGATGATGGTGAGGCTGAGGTTTTCAGAAGTCTCTCCCATCCAGTTGTATTTATGATTGGGAAATTTAATCAACCTCACCTCTTTCACTGATTTAGGTCAAGCATAGAAAAAAGTAGCTGATACTCACATCCTTCCATTTATATCATCAGTAGAATCCATTAGATTTTTGAGTTCCCTCCCCCTGGTCCAACTTTGCTTGCTTGATTCCCTCCAGCTTTAACCCAAAGTGAATGTGAGGGAAATGTGCCCACTGCACCCCAGAGAAAACGAATATTAATTAATGTAGTATTAATGAAACGATACTAATACATATACAGTACTTGTATTTACCATAGTCAACGCAAGTAAGAAAGAATTAAGTAACCGAATGGGCTGTTTAGTGCTCTCTGACATTTTCTGATACTATGATATAAAATATAGTAAATTATATTCATTTTTTCTGAAATTTATGAAAATTACATTGACGTCTCTCTAGTTTTAAATTAAGACAAAAAAGTCTCTCATAAAATTTATAAAATTAATATACACTCACACTGTCTTAAGTTTTAGAAAAATTATACTCAACTCTTTTATTTTAAGTTCTTATAAACATTAATATAATCTTTTCATGATTTGCATTGTATTGAATTATATTATTTAAGAGTTCTTGGGAGAAAAAAAATTCATAAAATATAAATTTCATTAATAATTTTGTGAATGGATAAGAGATTTTCGTATAAGTTAAAACTAAAAGAGTCAGATATGAAAAACTTTAAAAGAGGTTAATGTAATTTACTCTATAGAATATTAACATATAAGATATTATAATATTTAAAATTTTCATATTTAACATAAAAATTGAAAGGTGTCAAAAAATACAATTGTCATAGAGGTATTACAATAAAATTATTTGAAGAGTAATATATATTACCAAATTAAAATATTTTTAATATCTTTTGACATTTAAAATATTAAGATAAAGGTCACGATTTACCATATGCCTCTCAATATAAAAGAAAAAAAAAGTTTAAGCTTGAAATGTATGTAAATTTATATATCATGGTGAACAAAATTAATTATAATGAAGGGACGCGACTATTTTTTTTTATTTTCTCCTCCTATTTTTATTTTTATTAAGGAAAGTATATGATGGGACGCGACTAACTGTAACGATTCTAAAAAGTTACTTTTTTTTTTGGTGGGTAGAAGCTCCATACTTTTTATGTCTATATATAGTTTTATTCTCAATATGATTGGAGGTTAATTGTGGGCTAACATCATCATGACTATATAACACGATGCATGTGCATTTGTGCATTTTTTATTTATTTATTCTTATGTGCCGCTAATTCTAGCCCTTTCAGAAAAGAAATTAGAAGTTTGTGTTTAAATATACTAGCTAGAGTTACATATCCAATCAAATATAATGTAGATCCTACAGAAACCATGCAATGATTCAGTAAAAATAATGTCAATGATTATGATAAGTTCCATTATTACTATATATA
Organism: Gleditsia sinensis; assembly: GCA_037074535.1. Taxonomy (NCBI): domain Eukaryota; kingdom Viridiplantae; phylum Streptophyta; class Magnoliopsida; order Fabales; family Fabaceae; genus Gleditsia; species Gleditsia sinensis. Next base: position 25,217,938 of record CM073466.1, read on the forward strand.
GCAACAAGAAAATGTAAATTATAGTACACGTTGGTTGTTTATAATACTACAGATATAAGAATCGGAAACTACAATTATTATCGCTTATTCCAGTATTAAAAATCAAAATCCACTATATATATTATGCAAATATCAGAATGTAATATATTTATTTATTTTGTTTATACTTACTATATCAGAAGTCAATTAAGGAGGGGAAAATATGAATTTGAGGCTTCCCACTTGTTAGCGGTGTCTCCAGAGTCAGGGGGTCATTAGGCACTACAGCTAGCATATGGAGAGTACAAACTTCATTTTAGTAAAACGCTCAATCCATTAACCATAAAAGTGGCAAGGTTTCTTACGGGTCAGCTCCATTTTGAATAAAGTTAAAATTTTATTGGAAGCGGTGGCCGGAGTGTCATTTATGGAAGGGGGATAGAATATATATCTCCTAATTGTGTGGTTTCCAATGGAAAAAAGCTGGGGGAAAAAAAAAGAACAAGAGATAAGGTGGAATTGTGGTAAATTTTATTTTTGCTCCATTTGGGCCTACAGATCATGTTAGATATATATAGTATATTATAAATTTCTCACATATTAATTTTTAATTTGATTGGTTGAACAAACTGTTTAGCTACACAACTTTTTTATTAACAGATACATGACGCTATCTAGGTGTTACTTTTACATCTTTTGTTCAGAGTTTTATGAATAGCAACACTTCTTTATTCCAACTTCAAAGCTTGATAGATGTATTGCCAAGTTTATCAGTAAACCATGGCTTGTTAATTTCTAAAATATTACTTTATTGCAGGGAAATTGCAGTGCTGTCTTCATCAAGGAGAGGATATAGGGAAGAAGTAAGCTTAAACTCACGTTTTTGGCTGCTGTGCTAAAAGCCTCTCTGTGGCTGATATCTGGATTACTAGCCTTAATCCTTTGGATTTCCTCCCTGCAAAAAACCAGACAGTAAAGGAGCCTTGCTACTTGTTTTTCTGTGAATGGAATCATATATAAGACAAGATATAGGTGCATGCAAGGTTACTTTTAAAAAAATGAAAATTCATATATTACTTACTTAATGAACCGATTATAAGCAGAAGGAACACGTTGTCTCTTCTCAGGAGCTGCATTAATAATATTAATCATAAGACTATGAAGTTAAAAATGTTAAGCACAATAATGTATGTTATGATTTTTTTGTCTTTTGAGCTAGAGTTTTTGAGAAGTGCAGGCCCTATAGATAGATCACTGACTGAAATTGCCAGTGTATAACTGGGTAATTAAGGGCCAAATGTTCCCTGCAGTATATATCCAAATGATCATTTACACTCCATCTGTTTATTTAAGGGTCCTTTCTGTGCTCTCCTAGGTAGCTTAGGCCTTAGGCTTATGCTGCATGCTATTTCTCAATCGTTTTTATCGTGATTGAAAATGTCATTTCAGATGGGAAATTTGACCCAATGAAAGACTCATGATAGTGGACTATTATATACCAGTTTATGGTAAGTGGAATCTTTAACTGTAAATTGATTTTACATATATTTGTACGATATGTTCTAGGGCACAGCAATAATCAATTAAGGATGGGTCAGTTTTGTTATGTAAGATCACCATCTAAGAGGGGGCCATATAAATTTGAAGAAAATAGGGTCCCCAATTTGGGTACCCTTTGTATGAGGAAAGAAAATGAATATACCCACTCTTGTGAAAAACTCGTTTTGTGACAAGTGGGGCTCAATGATGAGGTCGTTCTGCTTGCTTATTAACTTGACTCGGTTGTGAAGGTGAGCGTCTTAGTCTTTTTCTCTTTGAGACTTCTGGATGTATAACAATAAGTTCTGATAGCTACTATACCTGGATGAGTCTTAAATGTGGATATGTTATATTTTTATTAGACGCTTAAAAAACTAAACTTAATGTCAACAAACAAAAATACAAAGAAAAAAGAGAGAAAGAGAGCGGCTCACGACGAATGGGAGGAATCCTAGGTTGCTCATGCTGATCTACAAACTCAAATGGAGCTAATTTGTTGCATTTTGAAGATGATCCAAGTTCCTTGCTGCTTGATTCTTCTAAACTTAGGTACTGTTTCAGTGACTTAGCAAATAGAAAAGTTAATGAAAACACATACAAAAATTCATTTGACGTCTTATAGATGTCCTCTAATTATTAATAAAAGGAACACAAATCAACTAAGAGAAACACTAAAATAGAAACATATCATCCAAATACCCATAAAGAGAGTGTTCAGGAAGAGAGCCAAAAGAGTCTGATAACCTGAGGGTCTTGTTGAGCAGGAAATGCTTGAAGTGATGCACCCATGTTAACTGATAGCAAATTGGCACAGTGCCCACATCTAACCGTCACTATTGTGAGTAAACTGCTGCATGGAACACTAACCTGCCAGTACCCATTTTGGAATACAAAACAAAAATTTATGTCACTTGCTATTCTACTAAAAAGCCAAAAGATTCTCTCTCTCTCATTCACACACACGCACAAAGAGGCACTCAAACTTATATATAATCTAGTAATTAAGCCTCAAAATTTCGAATATTAATATCAAGAACTGAAGAAAAGCCTTTCGATTAAAGTGGGATTTTTAACGAAGTCCACTGCTTCAAATTCCGTATATCATTCTTTGAATCATTGCAATAGGTAGCCACAGATCTGAGCTTTAGGTTTTAAATTTTTTAAAATAGGAGCACTGAAGCTTTCGCATTTCCAAGAAAGGGGGTTGCAAGGAGTAGCTTTGGAAGATACGGTGAAGAAAATGGACACAAGAAAAAACAGGAAATGAAATTGGTTGCCAGCCAGAGGAAACAAAAGAAAGAAGTAGAAGATGATAAAGAAGATTGCAGAGAGAGGGAAGTGATTTCAGTGCAGTAATATTTTCTTTTTCATTCTGAGAGGGATCTGCTTTTATGGGGTGTATCCAACCAGAGAGAATGTGTGTGCAATTCAATACATCTTAGCACCTAGCAAGCTCAGGATCTGACATGGGTAATAACTATGAGGGCTAGCTATCCCTTTGATTTAAAAGTTAGCACTCTCACATATGTGTCTTCTTGCTCTCGGTGCGCATGACTTTTTGTCTGACACTACAATGCAAGATGATAAAAGAAAGAAATTTTAGCTCATACACGGGTGTGAAAACGACCTGACTGGAATGGAAACCATAAAGGACATGAACACCGACACCATTAACCCACAGCTATGACCATATGAATAAAGAAAAGAAACGCAGAAGATATCATCATGAAGCAGATTAATTTTAATTTACTGCTCTTTGTGCAGTGATTAAGATCTCTCCATTTGAAGAGGGTGCTTTCTCAAAAGGGGTAATTTGAACAGAGATGCTATGATGAAAGGGGAGGTAAATAAAAAAAGGAAGGCATATTCTGGTGCTGGAAATGGGCTTCGCTCTTGTAGAAAGAAAAAGAAACACTACCCTCTGTACTTAAAGGAAGCAGCAAGTCTGAAATTGTGCAAAAACTTGATGGTATTGGTATATGATATATGAAAAAAAGAAAAGAAAAAGATGCTTCACTTGTAAACCACGATGAACAGAAATACCCACCCTCTTCTCATCACAGAAAGGGAAGGGATAGACTGAGGAGAGAGAAACGACACAGCGTGTCATCACATGGATTCTATACGGATTTTTGTAAGCAGAAAAAGTACAGAAAAGAAAGAAGATATAAAAAAACACATAAATCAAAACATGGACTTTGTATATGAGATCATATGATGCTATTAGTATATATACATATGCAAAATGGAAAAGGGAGAAAGGCTTTACAGTGGAAGAACCCTAATACGTGAAGAGGTAGTAGCAATAGTCATAGCCCTCAAATTCCTTATGGGCGTGCCCGAATATGTATTTATTTATAATAAACATCTTAGAATTTCCTTCCTTATGAGCTCTCACAGTAATCCTTTGTGTTGCCTCTCAAATTAGGACATGCCTATACCTCTTCAGTGAAAGATCAAAAAGTGCTTTTAGGTACTGGGTTTCCAATTTGCATTTAGATTATGGGGCTGCCTAAATCGCTTACCTTCAACTAATTCTCACCCCAATTTCTTCTCAGCAAAGTTTATGGAGCAAAACCCAGTTACACTTTCTCATAAAATATAAGACAGGAGTGAATTCTTAGTCTAAATTACATGCCAAAGTTGCCCAGAAGAACACAGGCTCGGCTTTTCTACGAATTGGAGTAACAGTTATATTTCGATAGGTTAATTTTCATTAATTCGTATATATTAATTCTTAGTTGATCTGCTGAACAGAATTTTAACCCTGGCTACCCAGAACAGCTCTTTCCTTTATTCTTAGCTCGATTTGCCAAATTAGCTGATGACGGACATGGCATAATGAAAAGATTAGAACAATATGGAATTAAAAAAAAATGTAGAAAGAAAACAAAAGAATTGAGGGCTGTACCGCTAGAATGGTGTTGCAGAAGTTGCAGTGAACATAACAAACACGTTCGGTTGCCATCATTTCCATTGAAATTTTTTCTTTTCTTTTTTATTTGTGACTGTATCCTGTGTGTTCGCTTAGTGGATTTATAGGCAGATCACAGGGGTAAGAATTCCTTGACTGAAAGGAAAATGGTGAACAAGATCAATAATTTACAGAAAACCCAGAAGAAAAATAGAACATTAAAAAAAAGAGAAATTTTATGAGAGAAAAGATGTGTACAAAAATCCCAGAAGAAATCCAGTGATGAAGTGAAGTGGAGTGTGGTTAGTGGATTTTGATTTATGAAGAAAAGATAGATTATGGGAAAGGTGGAAAATATATGTGGATTGCATCTGTATGTATATATGCGCGTGTGTGAAAGATAGTGAGGCAGAGAGTGGGGAAAGGAGGGTAGGGGCTGGTGGATGATGATGCGTTATGATGGAGAGAATGAGTGGGTGGTAATGACCCATCTCTCTAACCATATTGGCTTTCTGTAGCGGACGAGGGGGGCGAGATATTAATGTTTGGATTGTTTAGGGAATGAGAGAGAGAAAGAGAAAGAGCTCCTTATTCCCTTATTATAAGGTTGTGGGCGAGTTTTATAGGGATCAGGGACAATGCTTAGTATTTGTGTCATTTAAATTTTTGCATGTGACAGTGAAGGTGGCAAATGGTTCACTAGTAGTTTTACCACTTTCTTCTTTCCTAAGATTTTAAACACTTATTTTGACCCTCACATGCGCATCCTTTGGTCAAATCAAAACCTACTTAGGATGGAGTACTAAATATTCAAGCTGTCTAAATCAAGTTATTCTAAAGTTTTCTTTGTGTTAATTACATTATAAGTCAACAAAGCGTACGTAGTGAGGATTACTAGTACTAATCATGACGTCGAAAAGACTATGAAAATAGCATATAATATTGGAAATTAATTTACTTAATTTTGTCCGTATTTGCTTTATATGGTTATCTATTATTGTGTCCTATTTGCCCAAGTGATTAGACATCTTCCCATAAAGCTGTCCGTATTTGCTTTATATGGATATTTTTTGTTATTTAAAAAACTTAAAATTGTAAAAATACAGAGTGAAACTATGCATAAGAACTTCAAAAACGATCTATAGATGCAGATGATCGAAAAATAACACATTCTTGTCAACACAGACGTGTTTGAAATTAACCAAGACAATTTAAATACAAAATTAAAGAAAATAATTATTAGGATCTCTTTCGAAATATGCAAAAAAAAAGTTGTTTGGTACAAGGCTAGGAAATAATTTTTGTTAATCTCTACTACACATGTTATATTGACAAAAACTGTCTTATTTGCAACTGTTTTCCTAAAATAAATGAAATGTAAAATTTAGGTTTTTAGAGAATGGTTCCATATATAATTTTGTATATGTGATTTTATATATCTAAAAGATTTCCATTCATGTAGAGACATAAAATTATAATACTAATTTTTAATTTTCAAACGTAAAATTGAAATGGGATGAAACGATTTTTTCATATAGTTTAAATATTTTGAAGTTTGATTGAATTACTATGAAACTTATAACAAATTTTAGATAATTGATATCATCAATATATATGATTTTAACCTCAGTATTTATATTGAATCAAGCAAAAGAAAAAAAAGAGAGTAAATGTTTTAGTTTATTCATGATGCTCAAAGTTCATAATACTCAGCCAACATAATTTTTTCTTTGTATAATATGGCTATTCTTTTACTAACTTGTATGTTGACTAAGACTAAATCTTTCTCTAAGCAATTTTAAGGGTGCACCTCCCTCATCGGCATAGTACATTTAAGAGAATAAATTTTCTTAGGTGTTGGCTTCAAAGTTTAAACCTGAGTAATCAAGGTAAGAAATATATGCACCTACTTGACTAGTGGGCTAACTCCTTGAGATTAGTTAGCCAAAAAAATTTGGAAAAAGGAAAAAATTCTGTTAGCAAGCGAATAGTATTATCCACATCTAGCATTATATTTTTGACTTTATGCGTGAATATATAGATAGTTTCATTAAATTTAGGTTGAACTTCCTGAAATTTTATCCTATATATAAAACTCGTAATGTAATAAATAGATAAGTGCAAAGTATAAGTAGAAGACAATTGATAGCGTGATCTTTATTCATCACGTAACAACTCCATTTTTTTTTTACATATATACAAATATATATATTTTTAAAATCCCATGAAGTCATTACCTCTTTACTTCTAACTATTTAACTCATAATAACATTCAATTAAATTAACTTAGTATAATTAAGGTTTATGGTATATCATTAATACTAATACAATTCTGGATTCGCATACTCATCATTAATTAACAACATCCGTACATAAATCAAACTCATATATATCTATATCTTATTCATCTATATTAACCAGTTTCAGGGATACGGGTGCATGTGGTTGCACCTTCACTAGAGTCTTAGCCAACACAACCTATCGTACACTAAAAGTCGGTCATAGAGAATATCTGCATATCTAATCCTCTGAACATGATATGAAAATATAGTGAGAATTAAATCCCAATAGGTTCAACAATAAATCATAAATTATCATCAATATAGATCATCATGCCATGTTTATCTGTATAAGCTATAGCAAATATCTTAGGTCACATAAATGCACTTTATCTATATACATGAAAATCATACAGTAATGACAGGGTGAGTACTTTCTACTCTCTGGTACGAAATTTTTTCGCTTCGTCCGACATAGCACACTTTCTTTTTCTTTTCTCATTAACATAATCATAGCTATGAGTAGGGCATCCCCTGCTGGTGCACCACATAGGGCGCCATGTGACCGTGCTTGTCTCTTTTCTTCTTTTTTTTCTTTTCACATTAATAGCAAAAAATATGATTTCAATAACAAGTATGTTCATTATGCTCACATGTCATAATTTATCATCAAAACATACTCATTACCAAAAATTATTGATAAAATACAATTTTTCCATGAACATAATCATTTTCAAATATCACTTTATAAAATATTTCTATGTCAAAATTAAACACTTAAGATGGTAAGGAGTTCATGCAATGGCAATGGCTAAGGCATATACTAGTAATTTATTATTTTTATTTATAAAATTCTTCTTCTTTTTTAAATATTATTTTTCTCTCTCACTAAATAAATCATAACACCCTCATTTTAAATCTGATTAAGGTGATCTTAGTGTCAATTGAAAGATAAGACAATTCTCTAAAAACCTTATGTTGAACATTTTAGTGAAATCTTAAGTAATCGTGGTGTTACTACTCCCTTAAATTCAATGTAATTTCTTCTCGGGTAGGTTCAGACCTCTACTTACTAATCTAACCATATCTCCTTCATACGAACTCCAATTGAGGTTATTCCAAAGCCTATAAAAATTTAAGACAATTATATACAACTTTCATGATTATCATTTTTTCAGATTCCTTACGAATTATTCTCAAAAAATAAAAAATAAAAATGCTTACATTTACCACCCTGAATTCTAGACAGATTTTGATATCTACTAATTAATCAGTCATATCTCCCTCATATGGACTCCAAATTAAGTGATTTCAGAGCTTATAGATCCGTGATGCATATACATACACACACACACACACACACACATATATATTATGGAAAATTTCCTTTAATTCTCTACAGATTTTACCCATAAATTCAAACACAAAAACATACTTAACAGATTCTTTTCTAGTTAGTTAGTTTCTGACCACTACTTACTAATCTGACCATATCTTCTTAATATAGATTCTAAATTAAATGATTCAAGTGGTTAAAAATTTGTGTATATATATATATATATATATATATATATATATATATATATTAGTAAGCAGTGGTCAGAAACTAACTAATTAGAAAAGAATCTGTTAAGTATGTTTCTGTATTTGAATTTATGGGTAAAATCAGTAGAGAATTAAAGGAAATTTTCCATAATATATATATATATAAATTTTTTTTTTCATGTTAAGAATTTCTTTTAATTCCCTACAGATTTATTTCAAAAATTCAAATACAGAAACTTACCTAACAGATTCTTCCTTGGTTAACCATTTTTTGACCACTACTTACTAATCAGACAATATCTCTCTCATTTGGAATCCAAATTAAGTGATTTTAGTGGCTAGAAATTCGTGACACATATGTATACATTTTTCATCTTAACTATTTCTTTTAATTCCTAACCAATTCTTCTCAGAATTTAAAAAATAGAAGCTTCCTTGGTTACTTCGAAATCTAGTTTTCTAACCAAACCTTTCCTAAGGTTTTAGTTCATCATTTTATTACGTCATCTTCCATTTTTTTCCTAATTTACATATAATCATATTCAATCAATTTATCATCACATTCAAATATACAAAATAACAACATAAAAATCCTAAAATTTTTCCACCCATAGCCATACCTATGTAGAACTTTCCACACAAACTAAAATGTTTAAAACATCCATCATATGCAAGATAACATGTAACATGATATAGCAACATCCATGACCAATCATCAAAGTAGCAAATATTGTAAATTTCATCAAAGTTTTAAGATTAAAATTCCATATAAATGTTACAAATTTTAAAGCTTTACTTCAAAAAGAGGTATTGTTAAACCTACTTAAAGATCTTTCTTATTTAGTTAGTGAATTCTTTTTCTTGTTTCTTCTTGAAGGAAGTAGCAAGATTTCTCCCTTCCCTTAACTTTTCTAACAGCTTAAATAAGAGAAAGAGGGTGAGTTTTGAACCCTAAGGATGAAGAGAAAGGATGTATTCAAGTAAATATTAAGCTAACTTATCTTGAGTACTTAGTCCTCTAGACTTCTCCTTCTTCTTCCTTCCTCTCTTCTCCTCCCTTTCCTCACTCTACCTTACTTATGTTTTTACTCTCCCTCACTTAGATGAAATTATAATGTTATAAGGGTGGGTTTTGTTTAAATAAACTATCAAGTAGTTCAACTTTTATAATCATGGGTCTACCTTATCACAATTAGATGCACTTGGTTAATTTTTTTTTGTAAAGACAACTTATGTTTTTGTCTTCTTCTCTCTTAGTCAAGATATGACTAGCAAAAGGAGATTTGTATTTTAAAAATTATGATAAAATGTTCTTAAGACAAGGGACAAGGTCCCTTTGATTTAGGTATTTATTTTCTTTTTCTTTTGTCTTAATCAAGTATGATAGGTTTGCCTTTCTTGGTGGCAAATTTTCAGCCCTTGAGTCTCATTTACTTGGCTGAAATTATTTGTGTAGGATAATGATGTTTTGTCATAATGCCATGTATTATTACTTACTTGTTGAAATTATGAATGTAGGATATAGATGTTTTGTCCTAATTCCATGTGACCTAATCTTGATTATTATTACACTACTATTTTCTCACATGATTCTTATTTTTCCCTCTTGGATTTGGGCTTATTCTTACCTATTTTCTTTGATTTGGCTAAAATTCTACCTTTCATGGAAGGCTTGGTCACATTTTCATGGTTTGTGGGCTATCAGTCTAATTTTTATATCCTAGTCCAAGTCTATGTTTTATTTCTTGCTTGGGCTATCCTATTGGCTTGCTAGAAACTCATGTGAAGTGGAAAAACTCTACATGAAGTGTCGATAGGTAAAAGTCCAATGTATGGGTGGAGATGTTAAACTTAGGAACTCTAGCTCTTGAATTAGAAAAAATTACCCTAATCCAATCTTCTTGAAATTTTAAGACCTTGACTTACTTCTCAAAAATTTATCTTCCTTACCCAAGAATTTTGCCTCTCTTTAGTATGTTATTTCTAATTTTTTTCCTATCAGGTTTTTCTCTCTTTACTTTTTCTCTTAATGTTAGAAACATTTTCTATGCATACTCATAAGGTGAAGAATTTATAAGGATTATATTTCCTTAGATATGTAAACATTATCTAATAAATTTTATTTCCTTCACTAAATATTTATGTACCTTTATTAATAAAAGAAACAAAAGTAGGGATGTTACACCTTACATTACATACAAATCTTGAGAGACTTCTCCTTCTTGATGTTAGGCATCTTTCAATATGATAAGTCGTGGTCAGGTGGATTGGAAGTGTCAGAGACTTCTCTACCTTAACAAATTGATATGTTCTTTTTATTCGTTTATTCTTTCCCATTTTTTACTGAGTGTAGCCAATGCCCAAAACAAATGAGCTTGAAATAGATATGCTAAAGTTTCTTACAATTAAAATGATAAACATTACTTCAGACAACATTTTTTATTTGAAAAAAAAAATTCAACTATTTTATTGTTATATGCAAATCCAAAATAATTGCAAATTAGTGACAATAATATTAAAATAATTAGTTGCTTGATGGATGGACATGAACCTCCCCTCCCCCCATTCTTTTTTATTTTTATTTTTGCATGGTAAAGGTATCTTTAGGTCAACTTGTGCATCAATTGAGACTAAACCCCTCTTTGAAGGATTTTAAAGGCACACCCTTCATAACAACTTAGTGCATTTAGAAAAATAAATTCTCTTAAGTGCGGTCACCAAAATTTGAATCCCAATAATCAAGATAGTGAGTACTATAGTTTTGCCATTGTTCAGAAACTACAAAAGAAGAAGAAAGAGAGAAGTGAAGGGAAAAGAATATTTGAATTCATCAATTAAAATTGAGTACATGAGAGGTATATATAATGTGATTATAGGCTACAACTGAAAGATACAACTATAACTTATTATAACAATTTTAAGTTGCTGACTAATTTGACTATACTTTTATTGAGTGTTGCCAATGCCCAGAACAAATGAACTTGAAATAGATATGCTAAAGTTTCTTATGATTAAAATGGATAAACATTACTTTCAGACAACATTTTTTATTAGAAAAAACAATTTTTAACTATTTCATTTTTATATGCAAATCCAAAATAATTGCGAATTAGTGACAATAATATTAAAATAATTAGTTGCCTGATGGATGAACATTAACCTTCCCCCTATCCTTTTTTTGTTTTGTTTTTGTATGGTAAAGGTATCTTCAGGTCAACTTGTGCATAGGTCAATTGAGACTAAATCCCTCTTTGAATGATTTTAAAGGCACGCCCCTCATATCAACTTAGTGCATTTAGAAAAATAAACTCTCTTAAGTGCTATCACCAAAATTTGAATCCAAATAATCAAGATGGTGAGTACTATAGCTTTGCCATTGTTCAAAAACTAGGAAAGAAGAAGAAAGAGAGAAGTGAAGGGAAAAGAATATGTGAATTCATAAACTAAAATTGAATACAAGAGAGGTATATATAATGTGATTATAGGCTACAATTGAAGGATACAATTATAACTAGTTATAACAATCTTAAGTTGTTAACCAATTTGACTATAGTAGCTATACTAGCCTATACCCTTATCATCCCCTTGCAAACTTAAGGGTGAGAGGTTTCCACTTTGAGTTTGGTGTGAAGAGTACAAAATGGAGTAATAGACATGCAGTGGTGTAGTTATTGCAATTGTAGCATACAATATTCCTTCATGCACTTCAATTATCATGATAAGGGTATAGGCTAGTACAGCTAGCATAGTGAAATTGGTTAGCAACAAAAGGCTATGATAATCAATTACAATTATATATTTACATGAACGTACTATCATAGGCATTCAAAAATAATTAAACCTTACCTTATAAATTACTTGTAGTAATGAAAGTAAAGGTCAAATTCACAAAGAGTGATTAATTGAAATTATCACTTTTGCAAATAATAAAAGGGAATTAAGTAATCAAGAAAGTAAATAAACAAAGAGTAAAAGGAAAAAGAATGTAATGAGGAAAATCAATAGATAAATAATCATTTTAGGTCATTATCCACCATTAGGAAATTATCATTGATCATTGATATAATATTCAATTTATAATCTGAATATTTACTGTTGGGATTATGTCCTTATCTCTTCATAGGTTTAGTTTATTAGAAATAAGCAATCTAATAAACCCTAATTTCTAAACAACCTTTTTCTAAGATTTAATCTAGTTATTGCATAAATATTTAGAGGAATCAACTAAACAATACATACACAAGCACTTGTATTTAATCTAATTAAGCGTTCTACCTAGGTTTAGCAATTCTTGATGCATCAAATCACTAACCCTAGTTGCTTCACAAGATAGAGAGATTAAAATATGATGTATTTGATATATAACTTAGCTATAGATTGAATCAATTAATTATACTAGTAGGCCTCCTAACAATTAAAGGGTATAATCGAGAAATTAAGAATAGAAAAATAATTAATACCCAAATCATAAATTGATTGAATGAAAATCATATTCAAATATCATAATGAATAATCCTGAGGTTTCAGTATTCCTTAATCGATTAAAGTAACTTAGCCAGGGCCATAAAGAAAATCACAAAGGAAATAAAGAAAATAAAGAAGAAGAAAAGAAGAGGACGAATTCAAATGACATGAGGCTCAAGTGTTCTTGATTCTCTGGCCTGTTATTTATAACCCTAGAAGTCTTCTATAAGCCTTGAATGGGTTTGACTAGGTTTTGACCCATCAGAGTTATAACTTAACTCAAACTCTCCTTTTTTTTCTTCGTATTATTCATTTTTCCATGCTATTGGCTTAGCGTTGTGGAAGCTACAATGCTGTAGTGGTAAAGGCTCTAGAATTATTTTGTAACATCTCGTAGTTTTCTAACAACTATGTTTTGCTATGAACAAGTGTATTTCTATTTTAAACTATTATGTTTTGCTTAAAGTAATTGCGTCTAGTTCTAAGTAATTTTTTTACTTTAATGAGTATTCTTTATTTTTAATATGCATAAATATATGTTTTCATTTGGTTGATTTTATTGAAGGTTTTACTAAGAAAATTCACAGTTCTAGTGTAATGACTTCACATTTAATCGCTTATTTTATTTTCTAATGTGAATATAAGACGTTATGGTTTTATGTTCTTAATATTTAATCATTTTCAAGTTATTTTTATTTTAGATTACTTTCATTGATCTTGTATTTTTTTTAAGAATGGAATTTGAAAGTTTTAGAGGTAAGATGGAAACAAATCGAAGTGATGAAGTTGAGAAAAATATGAAGTTTCAAGATGGTTTAGACCTTTGTTCATTGTTTTTTTATATAAATCTCTCATATAGACTTCAATTAATGTGATTCAAATTGTTATAGGAATATGAGACATATGGCTACAACTTTTGTGTTGGACACGTTAGCTAGTTCTACTGAAATAAGGGTGATAAAGGAAAAAAACCAAAAAACATAGGTTTGGTATGGTTTAGACTTTTTCTCACTATTTTGTGCATAGATTTCTCATATGAACTCCAATTAAGTTGATTCGAGTGGCTATGAAAATCTTAGACAAATAGTTACAACTTTTGTGTTGGTCATTTGGCTAAATTCTATAAAAATCTTGACGTCACGACCTCAAGAAATTGTGTTACGACACCAAATGAATGCAAGGTCACGACACAGGCCTACTTTTAAGAGGTATAAATCCTTCTTCCTTAGGGATGCTATCTTTATCTCTCCTTTGCTATTTTTCTCTCTAAAACTTCAATATACCATATCTTGTGCTATATACCTCTAATTGACGAACTGTTTGGACCGTTAGACTCGTGGCAATGAGTGTTTCAAAATCCACTGATTGGTTTTGCCAAAAAATCAATTGAGTCACGCTAAAAATATGTGAATAGTAGCTATATTATTTTTGAGTGCTCTAGAATCAGTTTTTAGGATCGTTTTGCCCGTTTCGGTTCTTAAAGTTATCATATGCATTGCCTTATATCTAAATTCAAAGATTTATGAGTAGATAATATATACTATGGCATGATTTTTTATATTGTTTTAGTTTCTAAGCTATGTTTTGTATAGATGTATATGGTGGATTAAAGTTTATGTGGTTGATGCTTACTTTTTCATGTTTTTATGTCAAAAAGGTTATTATCCTCATTATATAATCTTAGGATACAGGAAAAACATTATTTGAAATTCATACTGAAATGGTTTAACTTTGAATATGGAATTGTGTCAGATTGTTGAAGTGCTTTATAGCTAAGTTGTATTATTTTCCATGGTTTATGAACCTTAGAGTTAATTACATCTTTGAGGCATATAATTTTGATAGAAAATGGATCATAGTAATACAAATTAAGAGATGTATGCATATAATGCTAATTGGGAGATGATTGTGTATGGCATGAGCTATAATTGCTTCTATTGGAAACTTGAAGTGTTCAATTAACCTTTTTTGGAAATAGAGTTCCATAAAATCATGTTTAGATTATATTGTACTATGTTTTTTGATAAACTTTGAGATATAGTTTTATTGATACGAACTTGGGTTTTTTGAAATGAGGCACATTAAGTGGCCTATTGAAAACATTCAAAAGGTTATGTTTAGATTTGAATAGCTTATTCATGGAAAGAATGGATTACAGAAAATGTCTTGAGTTTTATTTTGTTTATGAATTAATTTTCCTAAATCATTTTCTGGGGATTCAAAAATATTGTTTGCTAGCAGCAATAGATACTAGCCTAGTGCACCTTTTAACCCTAGCTAATAGGGGTGTTGTTAGCTACAGGTGATGGTTAACACACGAGAAGTGATTTGATATGGAAACGAGTGGCTGGAGTGCCTCTTGTTATAGATGAGAAATATAGGCATGAGGGCTAAACAAATAGTGATTTACCCTCACAGACTGTGTGTTCGTATGGCCCTTGTGATTTACCCCTGTAGATTATGTGTCTAACTAAAATAGTGATTTATCCTTACGGACTGTGTGTCCATATGGCCTTAGTGATTTCCCTTGATGGATTGTGTGTCCTGTTGATTTGGTTTTTATTAAGAGTCCTCCCAAAAGTTATGATTTTAAAAATTAAATGCTTTATATACTGGTTTACCAATTATGATTTGATTATTCAGCTTACTTTTATTATAGTTAAACCATGTTATTTAACTGTGAATTACTTTAATATGTTTTTCATACTTTCATGAATTTAAATCTTTTGTTAAAGCTTTGACTATCTGATTTGGTTAATGTTGTTTTGAGATGATAGTAGTTCAAATTTCTTGTTGATGACCTTATGGCACGAGATGCTTATGGTTTTAGTTTTGAAGCTCAATAGTTGCCTTAAGGTTGGCCTAAGGTATGTTATATGTATGATCGGAGGTTATAGGTTTTTCTAAATTTAATAAATGTTGAATATATGGGTTAGTGATAAGTTCTTTTAGTTTTGTAGGTGTGGAAATGAGGATGTAGGTTGTGATGGAAGTAAATTTTAGAGATATGTGTGTTGGTCTAACAAGTTAGTGGTTCTGAATTTATCTATTTCTACAAATTTTATACGATATCTGACAAAGAGCTATTCAAGTATTTATTTATATGATTTAATCTTTCCAGCAAAAATGTGTTTTAATTTAATTTGTGTTAAGATACCTTGATTGATTTTAATTGGACTTGTTTTACTATGTAATTATTGAAATGATTTATTTCTAGCTATTTTATTCTTATTCTTTTTTATCTTAATTAGTTTATTTCTTAATTTATTAATAAATATTTGTTACGATTTTTCTATCATAGATTTCTATTAGATTTCTTGCAAACATATATGTTTATCATTACTAAGACTTATCTTTCTTTTCAGTGGAAGCGCTCCTTTAAATTTTGAGTTTTTTTTTACTAAAGAAGAACTAATGCTTTCTACTAAATTGATTTCTTTTAAATTTACACTTCGGCTGTAACCATTATTTCAAGATTTTCTAACTATTCACAATTATGTTTTGTATAATTATTTTTTTAAGTGGAATATGGTGAGGATTTTGGGTATGTATAACTTTATGCCTTCTAGCATTGTTTGATCTTCAGAATCATGTACTCATTAGACCTAGTAATGGGTTAGCCATTTTTGTTTAGCAATTTTTGTTATAAGATTATTATGTATGTTTGAATACTGTGCTTTGATTTAAAGTATGTACTTTTATAGAAATTTTTTTACAGCTTATCCTGATCCTCTATAGTATATGCTATCTACTTACTAAGTCATAAGACTTAACCCTTCCTTTATATATTCAGATAAGGATAAAATTGAGGTTGTGCGTCACAACAATATGATATCCTGGGTGAGCCCAGTTTATCTTGATGGACTTAGTTTCTTGTTTTTCTTATGTATTTGTCCTTTAAAGTGGCTTCATATTATCATAGGTAGGATCCTCACTTCCTATGCATAAAAATTATTTTATTTTTTTGACAAATGGCTTTGTATATAAATGAGAACAATGTTTTTAATTAAGTTGAATACAAGTTTTGCTAGAATTTTTGTTTTGGTTATTGGATTCTGTCGAATGAAGAAAAGAATGGCCATGTTTTCAGAATTTGATGTTTTATAAGTAAAGTTTTTAAAAGAAAAGTTTTTTGGAAATTT
Organism: Gleditsia sinensis; assembly: GCA_037074535.1. Classification (NCBI taxonomy): domain Eukaryota; kingdom Viridiplantae; phylum Streptophyta; class Magnoliopsida; order Fabales; family Fabaceae; genus Gleditsia; species Gleditsia sinensis. The sequence goes on from CM073466.1 coordinate 25,234,800, forward strand.
ATGACATTTCTAATATTTTGAATTACGTAAACTTTGAGTTTGACAATTGATAAATGGGAAAATTGTGTGATTATTCGTTGCTTTTCATCCCTTAACTCATTGTTAACTTGTGATTATTTTTCTACTTTTGTTAGATTTTATTTTGTTGCTCTGGATACTGCTCGGATGTGTTTTCTTTTTGTAGGTGAGTAAGAGGCCCAAGGACCAAGGAAAAATGCATATAAGAGCAGGCCGAGGAGGAACCACGCAAATGACCAGCTTTAAAAGATCTAGAAAAGGCTAAGATAGCCTCTAACACAGCTAGGTTGTGTTCCATGCTGAACCTGCGAGTAGCTTTTCCAACATGGCTTGTATAATATCCCCTTATTTCCTTAATTAGAAAATAATTTTAAATGGTGAAGGAAAGAGAATGAAATAAGACATTGAAGGAAACCCTAGAAAATAATAAAGTAACTAAATCGAAAAAAATAAATTAGAAGGGGAAAATTGTATTTTCCTAACTCTTAAGGGTTAGAACTGAGTATTAAGAAATGAGTTAGAGATATGCTTTTTGTAACATCCCGTAATTTTTAGATATTTTCCTTATAAATTCTTCAACTTACATATATGCGTAGAAATATTCTAATATTAATGGAACAGGTAAAGAAAGAAAACATAAGAGGAAATATTAGAAATAACATACTAAAGAGATGCAAAATTCTTGGATAAGGAAGATAAATTTTTAGAAACAAGTAAAGGTCATAAAATTTCAAGAACATTGGATTAGGGTAATTTTTTCCTAATTCAAGAACTAGAGTTACTAAGTTTAAAATCTTTACCTATACATTAGGTTTTTACCTATGGACACTTCATATAGAGTTTTTCCACTTCACATAAGTTTCTAGCAAGCCCATTGGATAACCTAAGCAAGAAATAAAACATAGACTTGGACTAGGATATAGTAATTGGACCAATAGTCCAAAAATTATGAAAATATGACTAAGCCCTCCAAGAAAGGTAGAATTTTATCCAAAGCAAAGAAAATGGGTAGGAATAAGCCCATAATGGGTAGGAATAAGCCCAAATCCAAGAGGAAAAATAAAATAAAATAAATTAGGTGATGATATAATAATGTAATAATAATAAAGATTAGGTTACATGGCATTAAGACAAAAATTTAGCAAGTGGTGTGATTCTACATTCATCATTTTGGCAAGTGGCATGATAATACAAGGCTTTAAGACAAAAACATCTATATCCTACACTCATAATTATAGAAAGTGGTATGATAATACATGGCATTAGGACAAAACATTCCTATACCACACAAATAATATCAACCAAATAATGGAGATTCAAGGGCTAGAAATTTGCCAACTAAAAAGGCAAACCTATCATACTTGTTTAAGACAAAAGAAAATGGAAATGAATCCCTAAATCAAAGGGACCTTGTCCCTTATCTTAAGAACATATCATCATAATTTTCAAAATACAAATCTCCTTTTCCTATGCATATCTTGACTAAGGAAGAGGAAGACAAGAACATAAGTTGTTTGTTTTCCCAAAATTCAACAAATTGTATCCTAATTGTGATAAGGTAGACCCATGATCATGAAAGGTGAATTATTTGGTGGTCTATATAAGAAAACCCACCCTTACAACATTAGAATTTCGTCCAAGTGAGGGAGAGGAAAAATAGAAGCAAGGTAGAGTGAGGAAAGGAGAGGAAGAAAGGAAGAAAGAGGAAGGAGAAGTCTAGGGGACTAACTGCTCCAGGTAAGTTTAACAATATTTCTTTTTGAAGAAAACTTTTGAAACTTATAATATTTATATGAGATTTTAATCTTAGAACTTTGATAATTGGTCATGGATGTTGCTATATCATGTTACATATTGATCTTTCATGTGATATATGTTTGAATACTTTGGTTGGTGTAGATAGTTCTGCATGGTTATGGCTATGGGTGGCAGAATTTTTAGTTTCGGTATTTTAATATCTGGGAACAATCTATAAGGAATTAAAATAAATGGTTAACATATGAATTATAGATATGTGTGTCATGGATTTTTTTACCACTTGAATCATTCAATTTAGAGTCCGTATGTGGTAGATATGGTCCGATTAGTAAGCAAAGGTCAGAAAATGGTTCATCAGGGAAGAATATGTTAGGATAGGTTCTGTGTTTTAATTTATGGTAATTATATGTAGGGAATTAAAATAAATGGTCAACATAAGAATTAAAGATATATGTGTCACAGAGTTGTAGCCACTGGAATCATTCAATATGAAGTCCATATGAGGTAGATATGGTTTGATTAGTAGTCAAAGGTCAGAAAATGGTTCATCAGGGAAGAATATGTTAGGACAGCTTCTGTATTTTAATTTCTGAGAATTATCTGTATGGAATTAAAATAAATGGTTAAGACAAGAATTATAGATATGTGTGTCACGGAGTTTTAGCCACTAGAATCATTCAAGTTGGAGTCCATATGAGGTAGATATGGTCCGATTAGTAGGTAGAGGTCAGAACCTATCCGAGAAGAAATAACCTATACATTTAGGGAGTAATATCACCTTGATTTCTTAATATTTCGCTATAATATTCAACATAATAGTTTTAGATAATTGTTTTATCTTGAAATTGACACCAAGATCACCTACATCAGAGTTAAATTGAGGGAGTTATGATCTAATTAGTAAGAGAAGGTTAGATAGGATGAAAACCTGCATCAAGAAAATAAAGAAATAAAATTAGTATTTAAAAAAGAAGATGAATCTTAATAAATGACTAGTATAGCCATAGCCATTGCCATTGTATGAACTTCTTACCATCTTAAGTGTGAAATTTTGACATGGAAATATTTTATAAAGTGATATTTGAAATGGTTATGTTCATGGCATGATTACCAATGATTTTTGGTAATAATTATATTTTGATGAACATACTTGTTATTGAAAGCATATTTTTGGCTATCATTGTGAAAAGAAAAGAAATGAGCACGGTCACATGGCAATATGTGTGGTGCACCAGTAGGGGACGCCCTTCCAACGGTTATGATCATGTTAATGAGAAAAGAAAGAGAAAGTGGGCCATGTCGGACGGAGCGAGAAAAGCCCGTACCGGAGAGTAGAGGATATTCACCCTGACCGGGGTAGCTTAAAATGAGAATAAGTTGATGGCTATCATATGATATTTTGAAAATAGTTAATCCTGTCATACATATTATTACAGTATGATTCTTATGTGCATAGATATAATGCATTCATGTGACCAAAGATATTTTTTGTAGTTTATACAGCTGAACATGACGTGATGAGCTATATTGATGATGATTTATTGTTGAACTTACTGGGATTTAATTCTCACTATATTTCCATATCATGCTCAGAAAATTAGTTATGCAGCTTTTTCTATGGCTCTAGCTTTTAGTGCAGATTGGATCGAGTTACTTTATGTTGGGCAGATCTCAGAATCAAATAAGATGTTTGTGGTCGAGTTGGCTCAGATCCCGGTGAAGGTGCAACCACCCGCATCTGTATCTCCGAAATTGGTCAACCAAAATAAACAAGATGTAAATATATATATGTTTGATATGTTGTATGTACGCTTTGATTAATGACGTGTATGTGAACTCAATATTGTATAATAAAAACAAAAAAAAGGTTGTTACATAATTGGTATCAGAGCAGGTCGATCCTAGATGGCCAGTGGTTGGTTGGTTATCTGAATCGATCTTATAGTATCTTGAGAATTTTGTGGTAGTGTTATGTAGGGGATCAGTGATTTCATATAGGTAAGAAATTACTAGTGTTTCTTATCTATATGCCGAGGTGGTGTTATGACTACTGTTAAATATATTTTTTGAAACTAACTATTGGGCTTGATCACCTCAATAGTAGCATAACTTTATTTTTGCCACAGTAGGAAATGACACCACCAAGGAGGAATCCGGCAAACAATGCGGAGGAAACCCTACACAACCTTGCCACGGCAATTTGAGAATTTGATATTGATTTACTCCTTAGAACCCAACTAGTATTTATATCCCTATATAGAATGATATCGATCGAATTTAAAAAAAAATTTAGTTACAAGACTTGTTAGAAATGGTATTTAAATACCCCAGTACTTTTATTCTGAGTGCTCCAGTTCTATCTGTGAAAAAGAAAGATGGATCACTATGACTATGCATAGATTATAGATAGTTGAATAAGGTGACAATGTAGAATAGAAACCCATTAGCTCGTATAGATTACCTATTTGACTATTTATAAGGTGTTCGATATTTTTCCACAAATAGATTTGGGATATGAGTAACATTAATTAAGGATAAGAGAAGATGATGTAGGACTTATTATGGGCATTATGAGTTCATGGTGATGCATTTAAATTGACATATATTTTAGCTGCATTCATAGATTTAATGAATAGTAATTAAGTCATCCTTGTATCAATTTGTTATTATTGATGATTACTAGAATATTTCAAAAGTTCAGAGGATCATAAGCAACATTCAAAGATAGTTTTACCAACTCTAAAGGAGTATGGTTGGTAAATATGGTATCCAAGTAGACTCTAAGAAAGTAAAAGTAGTACAATAATGGCTACGTTTTACTACATTTAAAGATTAAGATCCAAATCCAATTTACGCTTCTTGCGGTTATCTGTCGTCCATTCTATTTGAGTCATAGTTGGATCAGGTACATGAACATAGGCTTGTAAAGCATCAATCAACTCTTCAGCATTTGAAGCCGAGATGAGAATTTGTCGTGCTGAGTGTGGGATAAACCTCTGTTCCATAGCTTGATATAGAAAAGATAACAGACCATCAAAGAAGTGATTAACATTTAACAAACCTATCGGTTTGTGATGCATATTCAGTTGTGCCCAAGAGACTATTTGGAAAATCTCCTCTAAAGTACCAAAACCACCTGGTAAGGCAATGAAGGCATCAGCATTGCTCATCATTCTAGCCATGCGTTCATGCATGGAAGCTACCCTATATTCTTCCCCAATTGTTTTCCCTATGTTGCTGGATGTAGCCAAAGCAGTAGAAATAATACCTAGAACTTGGCATCCCCCTACATGTGCAGCTGTAGCCACACACCCCATTAACCCACAGTTACCTCCACCATACACTAAATGAATTTTTTGTCCTAGCCAGCACCATACCCAGATTTTGTGCTGCTTTAACATACTCCTCATCTTTTTCAGGACTGGAACCATAAAAGACACAGATATTTCGAAACTGACGGAATGCGGTTCCCTCCATAATTTCTATCACCTTAACTTTGAGTATAGACAAAGATACTAATGTAAGTATTTATAGAACTCAGAGAAGGGCATATTTATAATAGCTATGCGAATAGGCCGGGTATTATTAGAACGACTATGTGAGTGATTGGTGGATATCAGCTAAATTAAAGGTAAAAAAAAATTTCAAAAATGACGGCAAGCATGTATATGTACAGTAGTTATGACTGTGACCCATATTTAGCACATAAAGAGAATAAGGTTAGGATATCACCAGGAATTTTTCTTTTTCTTGTTGTCCTTGATGAAGGAGTGATGTCTTGAGGCATGTAGGGAAGTTGTAGATGATAGGTGTCATTGTAAAAAAAAATGAAAATGCAAACCAAATAATTAGTGAAGAGGGACATTTTTCTTGTTTTCTCAATGTTTTTGCTAGTAGACTATCGGTATTATAAAATCGACTAGCTATTCTGAGAAATTTTAATTTGGACTGGTTATCTTACAGTTGATTGATGACATCTATTTAGAAGCAATCAACTACATCCTACCAGTTAACTACATATGCTTTGATTTTCACAGACTTTTATAAGCTCATAAATGTTTCTTTTTCCATGTGATATCTTTCCACCGAATACCAACAGATTTAAAGTAGATTTTGACACATATATTCAAAATTTGCGGCCACCGATTTTTGCTGAAATCGTAGATAGATTTTGTTTACAGATTTTCAAGAATTACGGCCATCGATTTTAATATTTTTCAATGCTTTGTCCAAATTTTTGACTTTCGCTTTTGGCACCATTCTTTATTATGCTTTTTGTCTGTTTCACTACATTCTCCCTCATTAACGGTTAGCATTAAATGCAAGGTTATTTTTCCTCATTGCAATGAAAGATAATTTCTTTTCTTTCAAACTCGGTTCTAATGGTTTCTAAGTTGTTAGTAATGAAAATTTTGAAAAGAATGGACAGATGATGGTCTTATGGTGTTTTGACGAATGTAATCAAGAGAATTAGTGGTGTTGAAGTTATTGAGGAATAAAATATAGGAAGTAGGATTTAAGTTAGTCTTTGAACTCTTAATTTGGAAATATAGAGAATATTCTGAGAACCATGTCCGAAAATAATGTAAGTGATCAAGATAATTGTGTTAAAGGATTATATCATGCTAAATTGAGTCTAGTATCTAGGATGTGAATTATGTTGGAATTGAGAATTCATGTATGAGTAATTGTTAGGAAAAATCTTCTTGAAATGATTGGGTGAATTAAATGGGATTGACATAAGCTATAATGAGGTGCTTTTGGATATGATAGAAGAAATAATAGAAATTTTTGACAATGAGTTTAATGGTGTTAATAAGCTTGTATAGAATTACTGTGATGAGGTAAGTTGGAATTATTAGACATGTGTCGATGGTACATAAACGTTATTAAAGGTTTGGAGGATTTATTGCTACGTATGTTTAACATATTGATTAAAGGATTTTAGGATAAAAATAGATGATAGATTAAGAAGATGATATTCAAGGGATGATGTTGATATATGAAAACCAAAAATGACTTGATAGAAGTTTGGAATAAGAAAAGATAGTTACCCAATATGAAGGTGAATATGTTCCTTTATGTGTGTGTTTTCTAATATCGACCCATAGATATATCCATATGAACTAGAGGATATAAAGTGAAGAACTTATGAGTGAAAAAAATCCTTATGGTTAGGTTATATGGAAAAATCACTCAAGTGAATAGCCATATTAAAAAGTAAAGATGTTATACAGAAAAGATATCCCTAATTATTTAGGTAATAAGGTTGGTAACTCTGAATAATGCCTTAATTTCATTCCCTACAACTGGTAGGATGGACTGAAATTTGGGGACCGAATTTCTTAAGGGGGGAAGAATGTAACATCCCGTAATTTTTAGATATTTTCCTTATAAATTCTTCAACTTATATATATGCGTAGAAATGTTCTAATATTAATGGAATAGGTAAAGAAAGAAAACATAAGAGGAAATATTAGAAATAACATACTAAAGAGATGCAAAATTCTTGGATAAGGAAGATAAATTTTTAGAAACAAGTAAATGTCATAAAATTTCAAGAACATTGGATTAGGGTAATTTTTTCCTAATTCAAGAACTAGAGTTACTAAGTTTAAAATCTTTACCGATACATTGGGTTTTTACCTATGGACACTTCATATAGAGTTTTTTCACTTCACATGAGTTTCTAGCAAGCCCATTGGATAACCTAAGCAAGAAATAAAACATAGACTTGGACTAGGATATAGTAATTGGACCAATAGTCCAAAAATTATGAAAATATGACTAAGCCCTCCAAGAAAGGTAGAATTTTATCCAAAGCAAAGAAAATGGGTAGGAATAAGCCCATAATGGGTAGGAATAAGCCCAAATCCAAGAGGAAAAAATAAAATAAAATAAATTAGGTGATGATATAATAATGTAATAATAATAAAGATTAGGTTACATGGCATTAAGACAAAAAATTAGCAAGTGGTGTGATTCTACATTCATCATTTTGACAAGTGGCATGATAATACAAGGCTTTAGGACAAAAACATCTATATCCTACACTCATAATTTTAGCTAGTGGTATGATAATACATGGTATTAGGACAAAACATTCCTATCCCACACAAATAATATCAACCAAATAATGGAGATTCAAGGGCTAGAAATTTGCTACCTAAAAAGGCAAACCTATCATACTTGTTTAAGACAAAAGAAAATGGAAATGAATCCCTAAATCAAAGGGACCTTGTCCCTTATCTTAAGAACATATCATCATAATTTTCAAAATACAAATCTCCTTTTCCTCTGCATATCTTGACTAAGGAAGAGGAAGACAAGAACATAAGTTGTTTGTTTTCCAAAAATTCAACAAAGTGTATCCTAATTGTGATAAGGTAGACCCATGATCATGAAAGGTGAATTATTTGGTGGTCTATATAAGAAAACCCACCCTTACAACATTAGAATTTCGTCTAAGTGAGAGAGAGAAAAAATAGAAGCAAGGTAGAGTGAGGAAAGGAGAGGAAGAAAGGAAGAAAGAGGAAGGAGAAGTCTAGGGGACTAAGTGGTCCAAGTAAGTTTAACAATATTTCTTTTTGAAGAAAACTTTTGAAACTTATAATATTTATATGAGATTTTGATCTTAGAACTTTGATGATTGGTCATGGATGTTTCTATCTCATGTTACATATTGATCTTGCATGTGATGTATGTTTGAATACTTAGGTTGGTATAGATAGTTCTGCATGGTTATGGCTATGGGTGGTAGAATTTTTAGTTTCGGTGTTTTAATTTTTGGGAACCATCTATAAGGAATTAAAATAAATGGTTAACATATGAATTATAGATATGTGTGTCATGGATTTTTTAGCCACTGGAATCATTCAATTTAGAGTCCATATGTGGTAGATATGGTCCGATTAGTAAGCAAAGGTCAGAAAATGGTTCATCAGGGAAGAATATGTTAGAATAGCTTCTGTGTTTTAATTTCTGGGAATTATTTGTAGGGAATTAAAATAAATAGTTAACATAAGAATTAAAGATATATGTGTCACGGAATTGTAGCCACTGGAATCATTCAATGTGGAGTCCATATGAGGTAGATATGGTCCGATTAGTAGTCAAAGGTCAGAAAATAGTTCATCAGGGAAGAATATGTTATGATAGCTTCTGTATTTTAATTTTTGGGAATTATCTGTATGGAATTAAAATAAATGGTTAACAAAAGAATTATATATATGTGTGTCATGGATTTTTAGCCATTGGAATCATTCAATTTGGAGTCCATATGAGGAAGATATGAGCTTATTAGTAGTCAAAGGTCAAAAAATAGTTCATCAGGGAAGAATATGTTAGGAGAACTTCTGTATTTTAATTTCTGGGAATTATATGTATAGAATTAATATAAATAGTTAACATAAGAATTATAGATATGTGTGTCATGGAGTTTTAGCCACTGGAATCACTGAAGTTGGAGTCCATATGTGGTAGATATGGTCCGATTAGTAGGTAGGGTCAGAACCTATCCGAGAAGAAATAACCTATACATTTAGGGAGTAATATCACCTTGATTTCTTAATATTTCGCTACACGGTTCAACACAATAGTTTTAGATAATTGTTTTATCTTGAAATTGACACCAAGATCACCTACATCAGAGTTAAATTGAGAGACTTATGATCTGATTAGTAAGAGAAGGTTAGATAGGATGAAAACCTGCATCAAAAAAATAAAGAAATAAAATTAGTATTTAAAAAAGAAGATGAATCTTAATAAATGACTAGTATAGCCATAGCCATTGCCATTGTATGAACTTCTTACCATCTTAAGTGTGAAATTTTGACATGGAAATATTTTATAAAGTGATATTTGAAATGGTTATGTTCATGGCATGATTACCAATGATTTTTGGTAATAATTATATTTTGATGAACATACTTGTTATTGAAAGCATATTTTTGGCTATCATTGTGAAAAGAAAAGAAATGAGCACGGTCACATGGCAATCTGTGTGGTGCACCAGTAGGGGACGCCCTACCAACGGTTATAATCATGTTAATGAGAAAAGAAAGAGAAAGTGGGCCATGTCGGACGGAGCGAGAAAAGCCCGTACCGGAGAGTAGAGGATATTCACCCTGACCGGGGTAGCTTGAAATAAGAATAAGTTGATGGCCATCATATGATATTTTGAAAATAGTTAATCCTGTCATACATATTATTACAGTATGATTCTTATGTGCATTGATATAATGCATTCATGTGACCAAAGATATTTTCTGTAGTTTGTACAGCTGAACATGATGTGATGAGCTATATTGATGATGATTTATTGTTGAACTTACTAGGATTTAATTCTCACTATATTTCCATATCATGTTCAGAAAATTAGTTATGCAGCTTTTTCTATGGCTCTGGCTTTTAGTGCAGATTCGATTGAGTTACTTTATGTTGGGCAGATCTCAGAATCAAATAAGATGTTTGTGGTCGAGTTGGCTCAGATCCCGGTGAAGGTGCAACCACCCGCATCTGTATCTCCGGAATTGATCAACCAAAATAAACAAGATGTAAATATCTATGTGTTTGATATGTTGTATATATGCTTTGATTAATGATGTGTATGTGAACTCAATATTGTATAATAAAAACAAAAAAAAAAGTTGTTACACTTTTTATTGTGACCATAACACCATTAGCATTTTCCTAAGAGAATGATTAAAGAATTTGGAGAAATTAGGGAAACCAAACATGGCCTTAGTGAAGGGTTATTTGGAATGTGATGGGATGGCAAACTTGTAATTTTGATTTAGTTGAAGGATATACTTGGAAGGGAGAAGATGGGCTTCTAGAAGAACTCTTTTTTTTTTAATATTTCTTTGAAGACTTCATGAAGAAGTCGACTAGGAGGAGGGAGAAAGAGAGGGGGACAACCAAGAGGAGAAGAAATGAAGAAAAGAAGAGAAAATAGAAGAGAGAGAGGTCTAGGGAGGGAGCCAAGGTAATTTTCCATTCATCTAAGCCCTCAATCTTCTTTCATCCTTATGTTAAACTCTTCAAATCTTGGTTTTAATGGTGAAACATGCAAAAATTTGGGGAGGGAGGAAGAGCTAGAAGTTGATCAAGGAAATAAGATTTTAGAGATCTTTGATAGTAAATAGGAAAGTAGATATCTTGGTAGGTTTAACAATAATTTTTCATTGAAATTCCATTTCTTTTGGAAGATCTAAAAGTGTTTCAAATATCATACTTTGATGATACATTATGCATATGTATTATTAGCCATGTAGATTAAAGGTTTGGATGCATATGTAATACATGTATTGTGTTGAAATTTATCTTTGATGCTTGGAATGGATGGTTTTAGGAGTCATAATTTGTGTCGAATTTGGAAATATGTTTAACACAAAAGTTGTAGTTCTATGTCTTAGCTTCTTGAGAAGTACTTCAATTGGATTTAGTATGAAAGAGTTATGCCACAATGAGTGAAGAGAGGTTAGATCCAGTGCGTAGAGTTATGATGCTGATTTTGAGACACTTTTACACCTGTTTTATTCCTAATTTGTTAAAATATAAAACATAAAAGTTATATCTTATTTTCTTATCTTTCCATAGTCTCTGGAATCACCTCAATCAGAGTTGAAATGAGGGAGTTATGGCCTGATTAGTGAGGAAAGGTCAGGATAGTTGAAAACCTGAAGCACAAGACAACCTCAACCATAGCTATGTTCTACACTGGTGAAGGATTTATGCAGCACCAAGCATGGCTGTGTCACAAGACAAGGCTAGGCCGTGTTTGTTGTTGGGTTAGCTTAGTCACCATTTCTTGTAATGATAAGCAGGACATACATTGTATATTATTACATATTTGTTAAATGACGAGAATGATGATGTGATGTCTTTGCTATTGCATCCTTGCATAAAGATTAAATGATATGATGTGTACATTGTTACATGATGATATACATATTAATACATATTTGTTAAATGATGTAATGATGATGGAAAGTATGGTGTCGGTGATGAATTGCCTGATGCATATCAATTGTGTTTATACTAAAGAGAATGAGATTATGCATGTGGTTAAATATGAGAAACAGACAAAAATCATTGGGACGACCCTTACAATAATAAGGTAACCAAACAGATCGTATAGCTTTGAGATGGTACCGAGTAGGGGATGCCCTATTAGTCTGAGTGAACCGAGGGGGAGTATGTCCACTCTGACTGGGTAGCAATGGTATGCGAGTTACAGACAGGAGAATGTTCACATTACCTTGTTGTTGAAATAGAGATAGGTAACAATGGTATGTGAGTAACGGGCGGGAGAATGGTTCGTATTACCTTGTTACTAAGATAGAGATGCGTAACATTGGCATGTGAGTAGTGGGTGGGAGAATGGCTCATATTTCTTTGTTACTGAGATAGGGTTGAATGATGAATAATCAACCACTATGTGTAATGTTTCTCAATACAATAAATGTGATTATCATATATATTAGTTCATCATGTTTTATCCTATTATATGTTATGACATAAATTGTGATGAACATATGATAATGAAATATTTGTGCATAATATGCCTTTATCATGATATGTGTATTTAGTATGTGTAACGTTTGGTTTTTTTAGTTTATTTACATTACGCATGTTAAATACGCCATATGTATAAACACAATGTATATATATACATATTTATTACAAACCTCATACATGTTATAATTATACAATACAACATTTCAAAACACAATATACATGTTTACATATATATTACAAACCTCACACATGTTATATTTATACAATACAACATTTCAGTACATAAATAAGAGTATTTATACAGTATTTCACCCTTGAAATACAAAGGGTGAGGAGATGGTGCTGATATCTAGATCTCCATCAGTAGCGCCATTTTGTGTTGCATATTTTTTTTTTATCTGAACATAACACCACAATAATAGTGAGAACAAAGGTTCCCAGTAGACTTAACATAAATAAAATATAATGAGAAAAACATGAGTTATGTTCAGCTGTATAAGCTACAGAAAATATTAAGATATGGAGATAAAATTATCACTTTTAATGCACCTGCCTCACTCAGTGATCTGGTACACTTAATTTGAAATGACCTGCCTCACTCGGCGATTTGGTCAACCCTCACACTCAATGTAAAATGACCTGCCTCACTCGACGTCTGGTTAATGCAATTTGCTATACGTATATTGACCGATCGACTGCAATCACAAGAAGTGATAAAAGAATGTGAGTACATCACCCTCCAGCCCCCTCACATTACCACTGTCACCCAGTTGGAGTAGCCCTCCCTTGGCTAACTTAGGCTAATAGGGCGTCCCCTACTCGGTACCGTCTCAAGCTATACAACCCGTCGATATTCATCCATACATATAAATGTTTATATATATTAATTCATATTCATCAAATACAATATATAACCATCAAGCAACTCGTCATGAGTTTTACGCTTGCCATTTAATCACTTTCATAATATGATGCATCATTTTTATATCAAATGATTAATAATCATTCATCACATACCAATATTCAATATGATTTATTTTAAATCAAATAAATAAAAAGAGTAATTTGTGATACCAAAATCATCATTGTAAAAGTATTTTTCTTGGACATATGTTTCTTAAAAATATTTCAACAAATAAGATAATTTTTAGGCAGAAAACAGTGAAAAATATGATAATCCAGCACCCAACACGGCTTGGCCATGTTCAAGACATGGAAATGCTTGAAAAATACATCAAACATGCTTAAAAACAGCCCCGAACACAGCCTACCTGTGCTGAAGCAACCCAGAACATGGTTTGGCCGTGTTCTGTGACCTTTCTTCACTTATTCAACCATATCTTCCTCATACCAACTCCGATTGAGGTTATTTCAAATCTTATAAATAGCTAAGATAATTATATACAACTTTTGTGTTTATCATTTCTTTAGATATGTTACGGATTATTCCCACAAAATTAAAATAAAAACGCTTATTTGTACTATCTTGGATTCCGACCTCTGCTCAATTAATCAGCCATATCTCACTAATATGAACTCCAAATTAAGTAATTTCAGAGCCTATAGATCCGTGAGACATATATCTATAATTCATTTGTTGAACATTTCTTTAAAAGCATTGTCAAAAGTTCCCAAACTTTCAAAAAATAGAGGCTTCCCAGATTATTCCGAAATTCAGCTTAGTCTAATTTCTCCCTTATTTTTCTTTTATGTAATCCCATGTACCCATATGCATGTCCATACAACCAAAATATAATTTCATATAAATATCCAAACCACATGCTATTCAAAATGACATTTAAACAAATCTAAAAGCATATATATCATTTTGTACAAAATTTATTAGAAGATGTTAAACCTACCTAAAACAACTCCTTAAACTTGTGCTTGATTCTTACCACCCAGAAATCCTTGATTTCCTTTTCCTCTTCCTTCTCCTTCTTCTTTCTCTTCTTTCTCTTTTTTTCCCCATTCTTTTTCTCCTCTTCCTTTTCTTCTCTTTTTTTTCCTTTCTCTTCCTACCGACACTCCCCTTTCTCCTTCTTAACTTCTCATTTTTTTTCCTACCTACCACCTTTTAATTATTTTTTCCTACCTACCACCTCTTAATTATTTTTTCTACCTACCACCTCTTCATCACTATAATGCCATTGCCATCATCCATTAATTACACAAATGCCATCCTCCATAAATTACATAAATTAAATGCCATTTTAATGAAATTACATAAATGCCATTTTAACCATTCCTACTATCTTGTTTGACTTGAGTAAAATAATTTAATCCTCCCATGAGATCCAAAATCCTTTCTCCTCTCTGAAATAAAGAAATTTCAATTAGTAATATAAGAAAAAATCGGGGATGTTACAGTATGCATCTGTGATACATGGCTGACTATTCTATAGCATATATAACTGAACATAACATCGTAATGATTATTTATTCCATGAGGCATTAATGTTAAACCTATTGGGACTTCTATTATCATTATTTTGTTTTGGTGTTATGTTTAGATAAAGATAAATAAAATACTAGCAGTTATCTAATTTTGATCTTGGAGTTTCAAACAGTGGATACACCCTATTTGGGTTAGTTCACTATTATGCAAGCCATCATAGTGGTGAATGACATTGAGATCCTAATACTAGCACCAACTCCTCCACCCTTTGTACTCTAGGGTTGATGTGATGTATAAAGTCTACTGTTAGGCTAATGTAACTATGTGACTCGGTGTTACTCCTTTATAAACACTAATAACTGATATAGTCTTTTTGGCATGATGGTAATGAGATATATGATGTTTTTATATATGTGTACTAGATGCTTGGATTGTGATAATTGTTTCCATATTAATCCTAAGAGACAAAAAAAAATTGGCTCTTATAGCCTGGTTGTGTCCTAGGACACAACTGTGCTTTAGGTCTGTACAACTCCATGTTTTTAAGGTTTTTATGTACCCAAGATGATATATATGAAGGGACTCACCTTTCTCTAGAGGGAGAGGACAATCTAGACACTCTAGGGCTAGGTTTTGAGTAGAATTTTAGTTTCTTTATGCTTTAGACTAGATTTTTCATGGAATTGAACCTTGTATCTTATTTGATTCATCTTTATTGTTGTGCCGAGTTTTATCTCTCTATCTCTATCTCCTTTTTCTCTTTTTAGAAAAGATTGTATTGAACATTCATGGTTTACTTAATGAAAGTGAGTTTGAACGAACATTGTGTAGAAGGAGAAGGGAGCAAGATCAAACACAACCTATAATGGCATGTTGTAATAATCATTCTCTAAAAGATTTTACCACCCCAAATACTCAAGGCCTGAACCCTAGTATAGTTAGGCTAGTAGTGAAAGCGAATAACTTTGAGTTAAAACAATCACTTTTACAAATGGATTAATAGAACCAATTTGGAGGTTCCCCTATTGAAGATCCAAACCTCCACCTCTTAGTGTTCTTATAGTATCGTGACACGTTAAAGCTCAATGGAGTTTATTAGATGCTATTCGCTTGAGGCTATTTCTATTCTCTTTGCGAGATAAAGCCCGTGCATGGTTACATTCTCTTTCATTTGAATCAATCACTCCTTGGCAACAACTATCACAAGCATTCCTAGCGAAGTAATCCCCTCTAAGCAAGACAACTCACCTGTATAATCAGATTACTACTTTTACACAGAGAGATAGGGAATCTTTATATGAAGCATGTAACAGATTTAAGGAACTCCTCAGATTGTGTCCACACCACAGATTGGAAAAATGGCTAATAGTCTATAATTTCTACAATAGACTAATATATAACACCCTTATGTCAGTAGATGCTACAGTTGGAGGAGCCTTAATGAATAAAATTGTTGATGAGGTTTATGAATTGATTGAAGATATGGAACATAACTATTACTCTTGGTCTAGTGAGAGGCAACCATTGAGAAAATCAACATGTATATATAAAGCTAATGCTTTTGGCCATCTATCTTCTAAGGTTGACGTACCATTTTAGAAGTTTGACAAATTGAATATCAATATTGTTAGTTCATTTGCTTTTTTTACTTGTGAGATTTATGAATGTGTTGGCAATATTGCCAATGATTGCTAACTTATGAACCTTGCACTTCAGGGTTGTGAATAGATGAATTTTGTTAGTAACAATCAAAGGAACAATCCTTTCAACAACCTTTATAACCTAGGCTGGAGGAACCTTCCCAATTTCTTATATAAGGCTAATGCCAATTAGCTTCCTCAAAATAACTTCAGATAGCCGCCTAGATTTCAGAATCAAATGTCTTTTAATCTTCTACCCCTACCAAAGTCTAATTTGGAAGCTCTGATGGAAAATTTTATTGTGACTCAATCAAAACAGAATGAAGAATTCAGAGCTCAAAATCATTCAATAAATGAGGCAGTAAAAGACTTAGCCTCTAAAGTTGATTTGCTAGCTACACATAATTAAATGCTGGAGACACAAATTGCATAGCAAGCTAACTCATCAAACAGGAGCTTTGAAAAATTTCCTTGTTCCAAGAAAGCATTGTAAAGCCATAACTTTGAGGAGTGGCAAGTAGTTGGGTGAGCTAAAAGTAAGAAATGAGGAAAAAGAAGAAAAACCCCAGGCTGAACTTGAAAAAGCAAAAAAGAAAGAGTCAAAGGAGGAGAAAAAGAGAGAAGAAGAGCCTAAATATGTGGCTTCTAAACCTTATAAACCACAAGTTCTTTTTCCACAAATATTAGCTAAAGCTAAGTTGGAAAACCAATAAGAGAAATTCTTATATGTGCTGAAAAAGTTACACATCAAAATCCCATTCTTGAAAGTTGTCTCTCAGATGCCCTCTTATGCTAAATTTTTGAAGGAGATACTCTCAAATAAGAGAAACATTAAGGAGTATGAAATAATAGTATTGATAGAGGAATGCAGTGCATTAATCCAAAATAAGCTGCTACCAAAGCTTAAGGACCCTGGAAGCTTCTTTATCCCTTGTTCCATTAAAGACATGCACATTGATCAAGCATTATGTGACCTTAGAGCAAGTGTGAGCCTTAATCCTTTCTTTATATACAAGAAGCTCCAAATGGATGACATGAAGCTGACCACTCTTTCTCTTCAGTTGGCAGATTGATCAGTTAAACATCCGGTGCGTATTTTAGAGGATGTTTCTCTAAAAGTTGGTAAACTTTTCATACCTGTTGATTTTGTGATATTAGAGATAGAGGAGGATAATCAAATCCCCATCATTCTCAGAAGGCATTTCCTAGCTATAACAGGTGAAATAGTTAATGTAAAATATGGAAGGCTTTCCTTAAATGTAGGGGATGATAAAATTAAGTTTAATTTGACACATGCAATGAAATTCCCATCTCTAGATAAATATTATTGCATGATAAACTTAGTTGAACATAATATTACTAATGATGTTATAAGTATTTTTTCTACTGATCCACTTGAATTATGCCTTGTGGAAAGTTCTTTTCCATGTGATGAATAGGCTAAAGCAGTTGCATATGTAAAGAAGCTTGATGAGAGCTTCACTTTCCCTTCAGAGGAAAAAGTAGAAAAGCTTGAAGTGGACCTTAATAAACAAAATAAGCAATTACAAAGGAAGTTAAGGTTCCAAAGGTAGAACTTAAACTATTTCCTTCCAATCTAAGGTATGAATTTATGGACTATAACTCTATATATCCAGCAATTGTGAATGCTGAATTGAATGCTGATGAGACTAGTAAGCTAGTTAAGGTCCTCAAAAATATAAGAAGGTAATTAGGTATAGAATTGATGATATTAAAGGGATTATCCCATCTGTGTGTATGCATCATACTTTTCTTAATGACAATCATAAACCCTCTAGAGAGCACTAAAGAATGTTGAACCCAAATATGAAAGAGGTGCTCAAACTACTATATGCTAGAATTATCTATCCTATCTTAGATAGTGAATGGGTGGGCCCTGTTCATATAGTCCTAAAGAAAGGAGGGATAACTGTTGTTAAGAAAGATAATGATGAATTGATCCCTACTAAATATGTTACGGGTTGGCGAATGTGTATTGATTGTAGAAAACTGAATAAGGCCACTTGTGAATATCATTTCCCTTTTTCGTTCATTGATCAATTATTGTAAAGGCTAGCAAAGCACTCCTATTTTTGTTATCTTGATGGATATTCAGGATTTTTTCAATTATTGACCAATCCACCTAGATGACCAGGAAGAGATGACGTTCACATGTCCCTATGGCACATTTGCCTATAGAAGGATACCATTCGGACTTTGCAATGCTCCAACTACTTTCCAATGTTGTATAATGACCATTTTCTCAGACTTTATTGAAAATATAATGGAAGTATTCATGGATGATTTCTTGGTTTATGGTACCTCATTTGACAATTGCTTGAGTAATCTGACATAGGTACTAAAGAGATGTGAAGAAATTAATCTGGTACTAAACTTGGAAAAGTGCCACTTTATGGTAAGGGAAGGATTGAAGCAATTCAGACTATGCCTCCACCATCTAATGTTGAGAAAGTGATAATTTTTCTAAATCATGCAGGATTGTATAAAAGATTCATCAAGGACTTATAAAAAAATTTCTAATCCCTTAACTCACTTGCTTATCAAAGATAACCCTTTTTTATTTAATGATGACTATCTTCATGCTTTTTGCAAGTTAAAGGAGGCCTTAACATCCGCTCCAATCATTCAACCTCATGATTGGAATCTCCCTTTTGAGATCTTGTGTGATGCCAGTGACTACATTGTGGGAGTAGTACTTGGGCAAAGGAGAGACAAAAAGCCATATGTCATTTATTATGCCAACAAGACTCTAGATGAAGGCTAGGTGAATTACTCTACTACAAAAAAGGAACTCCTAGAAGTTATCTTTACAATTGATAACGTTTGCTAATACTTACTGAGATTCGACGTCATTGAGTATACATACCATGTTGTTATCAAGTATTTATTGAATAAAAAAGATGCCAAGTCAATGTTAATAAGGTGGATACTTTTGATGCAAGTGTTTAATCAGGTAATTCGAGATAAGAAGGGAACTGAGAATATGGTTAAAAATCATCTTTCAAGGTTAAAGCAAGAATTAATGGGAGATGCCAAAGATGGATTTCCAATTGATGATTCTTTTTCTGATGACCAACTCCTTGCAATCACCAATATTAAGGCTCATTAGTATGCTAATTATGTCAATTACATGGCATTCAGAATCTTACCTCATGGGCTGAGCTATCAACAAAGAAAGAAATTATTCTCGGATGTCAAATCATATTATTGGGATAATCTTTGTCTTTACAATGGAGCACATTTTTGAAGGTGTATTCTTAAGGAAGAGGTATCTAGTGTTATTTATCATTATCATAATTCTTCTTGTGGAGGCCATGTTAATACCTCAAAGACCGCAACTAAAATCCTTCAAGTTAATTTCTATTGGCCTTTGCTATTTAAAGATGTGCATGCTTATGTAAAAACTTGTGATCGGTGCCAAATGATTGGTAATATTTCGAGGAGGAATGAGATTCCCCTGAACAATATTTTAGAAGTTGATATATTTGATGTTTGGGAAATTGACTTCATAGGACCCTTTCTATCTTCTTGTTGCAATAAATACATCATAGTGGTAGTGGATTATGTGTCTAAGTGGGTGGAAGCAGTAGCGTCTCCCACTAATGATGCCTGGGTAGTGGTTAAACTCTTCAAGAAGGTATTTTCCCATGGTTTAGAGTGCCTAGATTTGTGATAAGTGATGGTAGTTCCCACTTCACTGAGCAACAATTTCAAAACCTTTTGAAGAAGTATGGAGTCACTCATAAAATGGCTTTAGCATCTCATCCTTAGACAAGTGGAAAAGTTAAGATTTTCAACCGAGAGAGCAAGAATATTTTAGGGGAAAACAGTGTCAAAAGCAAGGAAGATTAGTCTCTCAAACTTGATGATGCACTATGGGCTTATCGAATTGCCTATAAAACTCCTATAGGCATTACACCATTATGGTTAGTGTATGGAAAGTCTTGTCACTTGCCAGTAGAGTTAGAGCATAAGGTATACTAGGCTATGAAGATGATCAATTTTTATTTTAAAGCCACTGGTAAAAAGAGATGCTTGTAGTTGAATGAACTAGATGAGTTAAGGCTTGATGCATATGATAGTGCTAGGTTGTATAAAGAAAGAATAAAGAAATGGCATGACAAGCATATCTTGAGGCATTGTCTGTTGACCTTGAAGGATTTGGATACCTCAAAAGTACATCAATAGGTGACCCTTATTTTCAATATTCTCAATAAAAAGATAATATGAAACTTAAAGATAAATACAATGAAACATGTTCATAAAAAGTTTCACCATAAAAGGTTTCACATGTTCTTAAATGTACAAACTTTGTAGTTTAGGAGGATTTCCAATTAGAACCATTATTTAATCCTAAGCACACAACAAGGAAGGGCAATCACAAGTCAAATAGTCGACATTTTGCCAAAAAATAGATGGCATCCTGCTTTTATTTACAGAACAGATCCCATGTGTTGGCCTTCACACAAGGCTAGCAACACCCTTGCTAGTTGAGGTTTCAAGGTGCACCAAGGCTAGCATCTCTTGCTGGTAGCAAACAGTGTTTCTGAATATGATTCCTCCAAAGAAAATAATTGCATAAAATATGTTGTTATCAAGAATCAGAAATATTATCCAATGTCAATTTCCTTGTCATAGATTTCCAATCAAAGTGTAACATGTTTTTATTTTATAATAACAATATACATATGTATCAATGTCACTTGTAAGATGTATTCTTCCCAAAGTCGTGTATGCAATCACATGTTCAAAGAATTTTGAAATCAATATTTAGTCGATACTATTCTTGAACTTATGCTAACTAGTAATCAATTATGACAATATAAACCATTCTTAATTTCAAATAATAAAATTAAACTCATATGCTGGATTATATTCACATTTATAGTTCAAGAATAGTATAGGGTAAGTCATAGCAAGTATTATCTACTCACAAGGTAAGAGTTTCAAGTTGGACAGCCCCAAAATTAAGTTTTCCAAGTCAAATTTGACTAAATAGACCTCAAAAACGGGTTTGTAGGGTCCAAAAACCTAAGAAATGACTTTGGAATCACAAATTTTTGCCTCAAGAAGCTTGGTCAATGCTGATCAATGCAATAGGGCTATTGGTGTCACGCCCCTAATTTTAGAACACGTGAAACACTTACTTTACGATCATATATTTTCAATAACATGTATAATACACTTTTTTTTTCAGATATGTATTCCCATGTATACACAATATATAAACCAAATCTATAAACAAAAAAGTACAACAGAAGTAGGGATCCTACCTGTAACATTTTAGAGCATTCTTTAAAGTACAAGTACAATATAAATCAAAATCTATGAGACATAGAAACAAAGTAGGCTCACCCAGAGATCATATCATCTAGCTGGTCAACTATCTGAAGGGGAAGGACCAAACTCTATATCCTTATCTGAAAAATATATAAATATCGTATAGTGAGTTTGACAACTCAGTGAGTAGATAATACCTCCTATGACCTCTTAGGTCAACATATGGATGTACTCATATTTTAAAACTTGCCACATTAAAAATTATAGTTCAAAAGTATATCCATATGGGACCCACATTTTCAAATATTCTCAGTTCAAATCACATTCAAATATCTATAACCACATGTGATACAATATAATCTATAATTAAACTTGATATGCATTAAAAACATTTCTCATGAAAACATTAGGAAGATCCCATATTAGAGCCACCATATCAGAGTTCATTCCCTTCCGTACTTTGTTGGTGTAGGATTTTCCTAAACTCAGCATCCCATTGAGGTTTGCCCTACCACCATTCAAGAAGACACGCGAAGGGACTATTTTCTGAATATCATATGATGGCTATCAATTTATTTTCATATCAAGCTACTCCAGTACGGGCTTTTCTCGCTCCATCCAACATGGCACATTTTGTTTTCATTATTATAATCATAATTGTTGGTAGGGCGTCCCCTACTGGTGCACCACACAGATTGCTATGTGACCGGGCTCATTTATTTTATTTTCACAATAATAGCCAAAAACATGATTTCAACAACAAGTATGTTCATTATACTCACATGCCATAATTTTTCATTAAAATATAATTATTACCAAAAATCATTGATAATTATGCCATGAATATAATCTTTTCAATTATCATTTTACAATATATTTTCATGTCAAAACTACTCACTTAAGATGGTAAGAAGTTCATGCAATGGCAATGGCTATGGCTATGGCATACACTAGTCATTTATCACATATACATGCCCTTTGCTTGAGGCAATCAAATATCTTTATAAATAATGCCACATGCATAAATATTCACTTTATCATTTAATGAGAAATATATATTCATATAAATACCATTTTTCATCCTAAAACATCCTAAAAATTTCTAAAAATTTACATTCTCATAAGCATTTAGTTAAACTCTAAAATCATGATTTTTCTTGATAAAAATCTTAATAAAACAAAGCACAAAATAAATATCTTTATGTATAATAAAAGAAAGAATATTTCTAAAAATAAAACAAAAATTTATTAAAGGCCAATATAATTGTTTTAAGCAAAACAATAATTACTTTAATTAAAAGTATACTTGTTTTTAGCAGAACATAATCATTTTAAAACAAATAAAAATATATTTGTTTATAGCAAAATATTATTATTTAAAAATAAAAAAATTACGGGATGTTATAATTGGTATACGCGCTACACACACCACCTACAAGGGTTGTGCGTTAGCTTTGTGCACATGGAGGGAAGAAGCAGGTGGCAACGTGTGAGGCTTCTCTAAAAGTGATATGAGTCCAAAATTTAAGATCCTAGGAATTTTTTACCTCCTGAATCCATCTATGGTGTTAGTTTTCCATTTTGAGAACTCTAAATAAGAGTTTCATAACTCACCTTTTTAGGGAGTTTTCTCCTTCGGTTTTTGGTAGATTTTTGGCCAATTTTCTAAGATCCAATTAGATGAATTTGTAGAGCTCTTCGTTCTGACTCTGATGGTGGTGTTGGTGTCGAAATCCAAGGTTCAGAGTGGCAAAATCTTAGAGAGAAGTTGAGGTTTTTTAGTGAGAGAAAGTAAATTTTAGAGAGGGTTGCAATTTTTTCCCATGCCTCCCTTTTACATATTGCATAATAATATCAAGGGAACATTCTGCAAAAATTTAATTTTTGGGGGAGGTCCTTGCTAATTTTTCTTATTTACATTTTGACCCCTAAACTTTTAGGAAATTACATTTTGGCCCCAAAACTTACATCCTTATATTATCTTTATAATTCTTCAACCAATGTGATAAATAAACACATTTCCAATGGTACTTATCTCCATTTATCTTAATCCTATCTTACATTCATAATTTTTCTTTAATTATGGGGTTTTTCATTTATTTAGGAATTTTCTTTAATTTAGAGCTATTACATTCTTTTCCATTCAAGAAATTCGGTCCCCGAATTTTAGTACCATAATTAAAAATAAATATTAACCTCATCATTCAAACAGATGTTGGTATTTGGCGCGTATATCATCCTTTTTTTCCTAAGTAACCTCCTTTGAAGAATAATTTTTCCAAATCACTTTCACCGTAGGTATTTTTTTTAATGCAATTTCTTTACTTGTCTGTCCACTATTGCCACTGGTTGTTCCTCATAGGTTAAATCTTCATCTAGCTGAATCGTTAGGCACTAAATGACATGTGTAGGATCTGGTAAATACTTTCGTAGCATAGACACATGAAAGACTGGATGGACATTACTCAATTTAGGTGGAAAAGCCAAACGATAAGCTACTAGGACGATCTTATCAAGAATTTCAAATGGACCTATGTATCGTGAACTTAATTTTCCTATTTTCTTAAATATCACTTCCCCTTTTATAGGATAAATTTTCAAGAAGACATATTCACCCATGGCAAATTCTAAGGGTCAGCATCAGTTATCAACATACGCTTTTGGTCTACTCTAAGCTTCCAATAATATTTCCTTAATTAACTTTACCTTATCAAGTGCATCTTGTACTAGATCAGCCCTAAAATATTTGCTTCTCCCAGTTTAAACCATTCGATCGGAGAATGACAACGTCTTCCATATAATGCCTCAAAAAGGCTATTTGTATACTAGCTGGATAGCTATTGTTATAAGCAAATTCAGCTAGGGGTAAGAATCTTTTCCAACTTTCTTTAAATCAAGCACACACACACCCGAAGCATATCTTCTAACCTGGTTATTTAGCTTTATGCCCAAAGCTTCTTAGAAGGCTCTCCAAAATTGAGCTGTGAACTGTGGTATTCGATAAAAAATAATCGATATCGGTACCCCATGAAGTCTCACTATCTCATTGAAATATAGATTTGCTGTCACAACCGGTTTTATATATATATATATATATATATATATATATATATATATATATATAGCGACTAATAACAGATTCCAAGTAGCGAACCATACACATTTATATAAGTAGCTAATATTCCATTATCATAATATTCGAACTACATCAGAGATTGATATTTATACATAAGTGACATTGAGACACATAACTACATCAACTTAACATGAACCTTATACCGCACATTTTCCTTGGGTGTAAAGGGTGGAGGAGGTGGTGTTGGCATCGGGATCTGTACAAAGCATTGCCATCCACTGGATCTTCTATGATCAAGTGCACAGAAGTAGCTAACGTATCATTTGCTCTTATCTAAACATAACACCAACAATAATGAGAACGAAGGTTCCCAATAGGTTTAACATTAAAAGCATCATACGGTAAATAAGGAAAACACAGTGTTATGTCCAGCTGTATAAACTACAGAAAACATTTTCTCTTTGTATATGATAAAATAACAAGAATGTATATCATACTTTCATATTCAATAGATAGGTTATGCATCAATATCAGGCATGTATAATAACCAGGTTATACTTCAATAATATGCTTGTGTATCTATCTTTGCAGCACTTTCATGCAGGGTGACTGATTGTCTGTAGCCACATCACAACACTTAGTGACTAATTGGTGCGTATTGTTGCAGGTACACCCAAATTGATACCTTACCTCAAAACTAACCTGTAGTAGTGGGAGTAAGGGTCGATCCCACAGAGACTAGTATTAACTTGTGTGATTAGAAAAAGGGGGGATTGATAGTTGCAAATAAAATCAAGTAAATAATAATGAAAGTAATTAAAAGACTTTGGTTTCGGTTGATATCCACCGTCAAGGGATTGCATTGATCATTGACAACATAATCAATCAGTAATTGAATATCTATCATTGGGGTTCTAACCCTGTTTCTCCATAAGTCTAGTAAATTAATGACAATCGTACTAATTAAACCCTAATTAACAAGCAATCCTTTAACACATCGGTAAAACATAACTTGTTACCACATGAAGAACTAGAGAAACTGAAAGAGCTAAACAAATATAAACACATCGGCTATATCTAATTTATTTAACCATTCATCATAGGTTCAATGATTTATAATCTAAAATCCTCAAACCTATTTGCCTCATGAATCGCAGAATTGAAGACTTTGTTCAAAACATAATTCAGCGGTAGATTTAGACAGACAATATACTAGTAGGCCTCCTAGCAATCATATGAATAATCATTAAGAAGAAGAACATATGAATAATCAATACTCAATTCAAATTGAAACAATAAAATCAAATCCAAATCTCACAATGTATGAAAATCCCTTGAGGTTTCAATCTACCTCAACCAACTAAAAAGAACTAGCCAAGCAGGGCCATAAGAAAATCAAAAGAAGAATTGAAGAATGTAACTCAGAACTTTGATGAAAGATTCGATGAATTATCTGCTTGATTTCCTTTGTTTTTATATATTAACTCCTCCTAATCGAAGTAGGAGTGTATCTAGGTCAAATCTCAGCCCATCGGGTTTCAATTGGAGTTAAAAAACCCTAAAAATCGTGAATTTCACTAGTTGGTGTAGCGACGGCGCCGCGGTACTACAAAAATATACTTTCGAGGCACCGCGACAGGCTGGGTCGAAGATGCTCGAGTGCTGTGGCGTGTTGGGTTGAGCGACGTGGCGCTCCCACCTGGGTAGCTCCATGCCGCAGCTCGCTAGGTAGTGCCGCAGCACTTTGGATTTGCCTTCACACGGCGCCGTGGCGCTCTCTTGTGAGCGCCGCAGGGCCCGGAATCTTCTAGATTATACTGAAGTGCCAAACATGAAAGTTGTTGCTCTATTTCTCTTCTTTCCATAGCCGCTGAAATCACCTTAATCGAAGTCCAAATGAGTGGGATATGCCTCAATTAGTGACAAAAGGTCAGAAACCAGCATTTTTCTATGATTTTCTCTCTATTTTCCTCTTCTTTTCTTCTTTATTATTCCTAAAACACAAAACACAAAACTCAATTAATTCATATATATTTTCTACTAAAATTAAATAAAAAGCAACTTAAAACATGTCAAAGACATGCTTATTTTATAGCATGTCAAATACCCCCACACTTACTCTTTTGCTTGTCCTTAAGCAAACATTGATTCATGTAAACAAAATTCAATATATGAAATGAGTGAATGGCTTACCAATATGCTGCCTCATAGTGAAAATTATATGCTCTTGAAGAAATTTTAGAAAATTTTCATGACCATGTGCAAAATTTAATTCAAATGCAATTTATGAGTTTATTCTCTAAAATCCTTTGTATGTGTGTGTCTTTGAATCATTTAATTTTCTTTTACCTAACTGAGTTTATATATCTCAAGAATTAGAGCATGGATCTCTATGTAAGATTTCCATAAGCTTATTTTTCATGCTACTCTCCACTAATGTAGGCTAAAACTACTTCTTAGGATCAAAAGGACTAAATTCAGCTTATAATGTGGCTAGGTTATAAGTTGAGATATAAGATATAATTTGAAGCTCAATCTCCCAACACCACATGATTAACTCTGATCTATTTGAGCTAATTCTCAAGATTGGGGAATTTTTCCCCTACACTTATTTCCTTGCTTTTCTGCATTCTACTTTTCTTTGATTCTCTATTTCTTCTCTTTCAATCACTGGATAGACTTTCATTAGTCTTTTGAGATTTTTTCTTTTCTTTTGATTTTTCTTTTCTTTTGTCCTTGCTCTACCCTTCCACCCTTTCATTAATGTAGACCTACAAAACAAGTATTCAGAAATTAATCATGGAGTGAGTGAATTAGGTAGAAAAAATACAGGTATTAATCACAAAATTTGGTCTTGGCTGTTTTGTGGGTATAGAATAAAAATTTTAATTAAGCTCAAAATAGAGGTTCTAAGGATATTTACTTGCTTGGGTTAAGCTTGAAAGGCTCAATTTCATCAAATAATGCCTAAATCATCTTTTAATTATTAGTATCAGCCTAGGATTTCGCCTCAAGTAACATTTAAATAAGTTCTAGAAATTTTAATGAGATCATAAAATATTTTTGAGTTATATAATCTTTTTCTAAGTAAAAGAGAAATTAAATATCCAAAATTACTGTGCAAAAGAATTTCAGGATTTTTAGAAAACAGGTAATAATAAATTGAAAAGAAATTAAAATTACACATAATTATGACTTTCCTACGTCTCTCAAGAGCTATAAGCAATTTAAACAGTTATATCATTGGCTATTGGCTCAGCTAACACTGATTCATAGATTGAGATAAAGTTCACATGCTCACCCTGTTTAATAACTAGAATAAAAGAGCAAAGATCATAGAAACTTACTGTAGTACACATCAAAGTAAATAGTGCACAAATATTAGTTATTATACAGTCATCCAACCGAATTAGAAAGTGACCCTCCCCGCACTTAAGATTTTACATTGTCCTCAATGTAGAATAGAAAAGCATAAAATAAAAGAGGCAAGTAGTAAAAAGAAGAGGGTCCAGTGAAACTTCCCTGATTAGTGATCACCATCCATCTCATCATGCTCAGGTGTAGGCCTAAAGGGTGGCTCAAGAGGTGCCGGGAATGCTATAGGAAGGTTCAGGGCATAGGCCAACTGGCTGAAGCAAATAGTGTTGTACTACGCTATGGAGTATTGGTGGAGAGCTAAGTCATTCATCTGATGAGTGAGGACCTCTGTTTGCTCCCATAGATCTTCAATAGTGTGCTGAGCTGGTGGTGGAGCTGAACTGCTACCAGGTTCCTCTGTAATTATAGGATGAATGCCTAACTCTTCTTCTGCTGCTTCCTCATGTCCCTTATATTTTTGAATGTTTGCATAGGAAATAGGTTTCATTGGTTGAATGAGAGCCTCAATAGAATCCTAGCTGACTCTAGCCTTACCACATAGACCAGTGATTAAACTAGGGGCAAAGAGGGATCTGTTTCTAGAACGAAAGCAGCCAAGTATCTGTCTGTGGATGAGTTTTCCCACGTCAATGGAAAAACCTTTCAGTATAGCAAAAATCAGAATGGCTCTATCCCTCCTGACCTGACTCATATTCAAACTAGGCATGAATCGTGCTGCTACGAAATAGTACCTAGCTTTAGCCACTTTATTCATGTCGGCCCTGGCAAAATACAGTGGCTGGCCATTGCTATCTAACTTCCAGGAAGCCCCTCTAAAGCAAAGAGTGGAGATAATCTCTTCAAAATCGATGTCTGATTGGATAAAGGCAGAGTACTCATCATCTTCAATGTTAGGCAAAGAGTAGAATTCATTGATAGCATGAGGATTAAAATTCACCAACTTGCCTCTAATCCGTGCTTTGTGGTGTTCATGAACTGTAGCATTGGAGTAAAACTCCTGTACCACGGGAATTACTCCTGGTTCGGGGCTCTTGCAGAAAATCTCCCAATGCCTGTGGAGGATATTGTCTCTATGAGGAAATCCAATGGTGACAATGAAACCCCTCTTAGGAACGATTGATTTATGAACCACCACCTTACTATGATGTTGATAGACTTATTCACTCACAATTGTCGTGCTATCAAATTCTGGAGGGTCCTCTGCTCTGTTCTTCCTTTTTGAGAGGCCTAATTTGGAAGATTTTGGGGCCATTACACTTGGCAAATTCACTGGGGCGTTTTATCAAACACCTGGTGTGCGCTCTTGAAAAATTGAGAGAATGGATGGTACATTCGTAGCTTGAAGTCCTAATGCAGTGAAAATCAGTAGCATTGAAGTATAGAGATCAACTTCAGCAGGATAAACAAAGCAAATCGTACCCAATTCAGCTTGATTTGTGGCTGGAAAGTGCAAGATCAAAATTTCTTGAGAACCCTAGAAAATTGCCATTGAATCCAACTTAAAAGCTGAAAGAATTATTTAATCCTGCAAAAGAAGATGAAAAACCACTCAATTCAATAAAATAAACGTAATGGGAGGTTTAGATGGTTGATTAGCTGTAAGAAATTGGGATTTAGGGTGAGGAAGAGTGAGGAAACACGGGCAACAAATGAAAGAGGCCGCAGCTCTTCCCGACCTGGGTTTAGAGCGCCGTGGCGCTCACCCAATTTGGGCAATGAGCGCCGCGGCGCTTGTGCGTCCGCAGTTCTGCAAATTTTTTTTTTGAAAATAAAGAAAAATTAAACTATGAATAGTAAAATTAGAAGAAGAAGAATGGTTGTTGGGTTGCCTCCCAACTAGCGCCTTTGTTTTACGTCATTGGCTCGACATAAACTAAAAAAAATCAAGGAGGGTCTTGAAGAATTGTCCATTGTGATTCCTCTTGTTGAAATCCTTCATAGTAAGGTTTGAGCCTATGCCCATTGACTTTGAAGCTATTCTGGTTATCCATGCTTTTTATTTCAACTGCACCATGAGGAAAAATATCAGTAATAATAAATGGTCCCTCCCATCTAGAACAAAATTTACCTGGAAACAATCGGAGCCTAGAATTATAGAGGAGGACTTTCTGTCCTTTGGTAAACTCCTTGCGTGAAATTATACGATCGTGTAAGAGTTTAGTTTTGGCCTTATAAATATTTGCGTTTTCGTAGGCCTCGTTTCTAATTTCCTCTAATTCCTGAAGTTGTAATTTCCTGCATTCTCCACTTTCTTCCACATTCATGTTAAATTTCTTTATAGCCCAAAATGCTTTATGTTCCAATTCAACTGGAAGATGACAAGTTTTTCCAAATACTAACCTGTATGGAGACATACCAATTAGAGTCTTATAGGCTGTTCTGTATGCCCATAGAGCATAATCTAATCTGAGACTCCAATCCCTGCGGTTGGGATTTATTGTCTTACTAATGATTTTTTTGATTTCTCTGTTGCATACCTCAGCTTGCCCATTGGTCTGGGGGTGATATGCAGTTGATAATTTATGAGTGACATTATATTTCTTTAATAGGGCTTCAATAGTCCTATTGCAAAAATGTGTTCCCCTGTCACTTATCAAAGCTCTTGGAATCCCAAATCTTGAAAAAATATGGGATTTAATGAAATCTGCAACCACTTTAGAATCATCAGTCCTGGTGGGTTTAGCTTCCAGCAAAATATAATTATATCTATATGACAAAGGAAAAGGTCCCATGAAATCAATGCCCCAAACATCAAAAATTTCACAAAATAATACTGGTGTTTGAGGCATCTCATTTTTTCTAGATATATTACTTGTTTTCTGACAGTTAGTACATGACTTACAAAAACGATATGAATCTTTGAATAGAGTAGGCCAGTAAAAACCGCAGTCTAATACTTTCTTTACTGTCCTCTTTGCTCCAAAGTGTCGTCCACATGCATAAGAATGGCAAAAAGTTAGAATTGATAAAACTTCAGAATCAGGAATACACCTTCTTATAATTTGATCTGAGCATTGCTTCCAAAGGTAAGGATCATCCCATATGTAATATTTGGCATCACTCTTGATCTTATTTCTAGCTGCCCTGGTCAAAAGAGGAGGTAACTGATTAGTAGCCAAATAATTTATAATATTTGCATACCATGGCATATGAATTGAAATTGAGAATAAATTTTCATATGGGAATGATTCTTCAATTTTCAATTTTTCTTCTACATGTATCAGGCAGCTTAGGTGATCTGCTACTTTATTTTTCGACCCTTTCTTGTCTTTAATTTCTAAATCAAATTCTGTAAGCAGTAGCACCCATCTGATTATCCTAGGTTTAGCCTTCTTTTTCATCCCCAAGTACCTCAAAGCTGCATGATTAGTAAAAACAATAATTTTAGTGCATATTAAATATGATCTAAAATTTTCTAATGCAAAGACTACATCTAAGAGTTCTTTTTCAGTGGTGGTATAGTTCTTCTGGGCATCTTTCAATATTCTGGAGGCATAATATATCAAATGGGATGTGTTTCCAATTCTTTGGCCAAGTACTGCTCCAACTGCATGATCACTAGCATCACACATAAGTTCAAAAGGGATGTTCCAGTCTGGTGCTTGGATGATTGGAGCTGAAATCAAAGACTCTTTCAATTTGTCAAAAGCTTCCCTGCATTCTTCATCAAATTCAAAAGAGACGTCTTTTTGAAGTAATTTGCACATGAGTGCTGCTTTCTTGGAAAAGTCTTTTATGAATCTTCTTTAAAAACCTGCATGGCCAAGAAAAGAACGAACTTCCCGCACACAAGTGGGATAAGGTAGAGTTTGTATAATATCAATCTTTTCTTTATCTACCTCGATTCCTCTTGTTGAGACAACATGGCCTAAAACTATACCTTGTTCAACCATAAAATGACACCTTTTAGAATTTAAAACAAGGTTAGTTTCTTGACATCTTTTCAAAATTAGTGGAAGGTTATGCAAACAATCATCGAATGAATTCCCATAAACTGAAAAATAATCCATAAATACCTCAATGAATTAAATGACCAAAACCAAATCATCTACCTGTACCAAAACATTCTCAATTACTCCCTTAGGGTATGCAGTGGACCTGTCAGCTAATTAAATGACCACATTAGTAGAGTTCAATGGTCCTAATTTCAAGGAAGCATTTATAGAATATGGCATGACATTTATGGAGGCTCCTAAATCCAACATAGCTTTTTCAACATGAGTATCCCCAATTTTACATGGAATAATAAACATACCTGGATCCTTGCATTTAGTGGGGAGTTTTGTTTGTATCATGGTAGATACGTTCTGACTCATTTGAACCTTTTCAAACCCCTTCAATTTTTGCTTTCTTTTTTGAGTGCATAATTCTTTCAAGAACATTGCATATCTTGGTACCTACTTAATAGCATCCAGGAGGGGAATATTAACTTCACATTTTCTAAAGATGTCATACAATTCAGAAGTTTTCTCATTTAACCTATTCTCTTTAAGAGCTTCTGGAAAAGGAGGCGCTGCTTCATAATTTAAATTAGAAGGAGACTTACCTGTAGGTGCTTCATTCTCCTTAATTGATTTTTCAGTATTCTTAGGAGAAGAGGGTACTGGTGGGCTTTCAATTTCCTTACCATTCCTTAAAACAATTGCACTAGCATTTTCTCTGGGATTCACCATAGTTTGAGAAGGTAACTTACCTGAGTTCTGAGCATCCAATTGACTCACTGTAGTTGCTAACTGACCTATTTGAGTTGTCAGGTTCTGAATGCTAGCTCTTGTCTTTTGCAGAAATTGATGAGAATTATGTACAATAGTTTTCACAATATCTTCCAACAGATTACTTACCTGATGATCCTAAGATGCATTCTGTCTAGGATAATAGGCTTGCTGATTTTGTTGAAAATTTTGTCCTGCAGGCCTATTTTGTGCATTCCCATATCTGAAATTGGGATGATCCTTCCATCCAGGATTGTATGTATTAGCATATGGATCATACCTCTTTGGTTGGCCAGGAAAACCTCCTACAGCATTAGCTTGTTCTGTGGATTCCTGTTGAAGTGTAGGACACATGTCAGTGGAGTGCCCTATTGCTGAACATATTCCACAGACTTTAACTTGCTGTAGTGTACCTGTAGCCATTTGGCGCACAAGAGAGGTAAGTTCAGATAATTGATTCTAAAGAGAAGTAGTACTTACCTCATGGGTATGTCTAATAGGAGGATCATGCCTAATGCCAAATTGTTGAGAATTGGTAGCCATATTTGATATCAGAATTTTGGCTGCTTCAGGAGTCTTATCTACTAGTGCTCCTCCAGTAGTTGCATATATCATGCTCCTATCTCCCTGCAAAAGACGTTCATAGAAATATTTGATTAGTAGCTGCTCACTAATCTGATGATGTGGGCAGCTTGCACAAAGCTTTTTAAACCTCTCCCAATATTCATAAAGTGTTTCTCCATGCAATTGCCTAATGCCACATATTTCTTTCCTGATAGTAGCAGCCCTAGATGCAGGAAAATAACGTTCTAAAAACATTCTTTTCATCTCATTCCAAGTAGTGATAGTACCAGAGGGTAAATAATACAACCAATCTTTTGCTGAATCTCTTAATGAAAAAGTAAAAGCCCTGAGTTTTATTTGTTCCTCAGTTACTCTAGGGGGCTTCATACTGGTACATACCACATGAAATTCCTTCAAATGTTTATGCGGGTCTTCTCCTACAAGACCATGAAAATTAGGTAAGAGATGAATTAATCCAGATTTTAACTCAAAATTAACATTATCATCAAGATTAGGAAAAGCAATGCATAAGGGTTGCTGATGCAAATCTGGAGCTGCAAGCTCCTTCAGAGTGGGGTGCCTCGCCATGATTACTTCCTCCTTTTCTTGATCAATGTCCTCTTGAAGTTCTCTTTTGTGCCTGTATATAGATTTTCCAATATCTGGATTGAACTCTAAATTTTGAGAATTAGAAGAACAAGTCACAGGCATAAATCAAAATAAAATCACAAAAAGTAATAGACGCAGTCCTCGGCAACAGTGCCAAAATTTAGTGCGTACTGTCGCAGGTACAACCAAATTGATACCTTACCTCAAAACTAACCTGTAGTAGTGGGAGTAAGGGTCGATCCCACAGAGATTGGTATTACCTTGTGTGATTAGAAAAAGGGGGGATTGATAGTTGCAAATAAAATCAAGTAAACAATAACGAAAGTAATTAAAAGACGTTGGTTTCGGTTGATATCCACCGTCAAGGGATTGCATTGATCATTGACAACATAATCAATCAGTAATTGAATATCTATCATTGGGGTTCTAACCCTGTTTCTCCTTAAGTCTAGTAAATTAATGACAATCGTACTAATTAAACCTTAATTAACAAGCAATCCTTTAGCACATCGGTAAAACATAACTTGTTAACCGCATGAAGAACTAGAGAAACTGACAGAGCTAAGCAAATATAAACACATCGGATATATATAATTTAGTTAACTATTCATCATAGGTTCGATGATTTATAATCCAAAATCCTCAAACCTATTTGCCTCATGATTTGCAAAATTGAAGACTTTGTTCAAAACACAATTCAGCGGTAGATTAAGACAGACAATATACTAGTAGGCCTCCTAGCAATCATATAAATAATCATTAAGAAGAAGAACAGATGAATAATCAATGCTCAATTTAAATTGAAACAATAAAATCAAATCCAAATCTCACAATGTATGAAAATCCCTTGAGGTTTCAATCTACCTCAACCAACTAAAAAGAACTGGCCAAGCAGGGCCATAAGAAAATCAAAAGAAGAATTGATGAATGTAACTCAGAACTTAGATGAAAGATTCGATGAATTATCTGCTTGCTTTCCTCTCTTTTTATAGAGTAACTCCTCCTAATCGAAGTAGGAGTGTATCTAGGTTAAATCCCAGCCCATCGGGTTTCAATTGGAGTCAAAAAACCCTAAAAATTGCGAATTTCACGAGCTGGTGCAGCGGCGGCGCCGCGGCACTCTACTCGGGCGCAACGGCGCTACGGAAATATACTCTCGGGGCACTGCGGCGCTCCTACTTGGGTAGCTCGGCGCGGCGGCGCTCCCTTGTGAGCGCCACGGTGCCCCAAATCTTCTGGATTTTGCCAAAGTGCCAAACATGAAATTTGTAGATCTATGTCTCTTCTTTCCATATCCACTGAAATAACCTTAATTGGAGTCCAAATGAGTGAGATATGCCTCAATTAATGACGAAAGGTCAGAAACCAGCATTCTTCTATGATTTTCTCTCTATTTTCCTCTTCTTTTCTTCTTTATTATTCCTAAAATACAAAACACAAAACTGAATTAATTCATATCTATTTTCTACTAAAATTAAATAAAAAGCAACTTAAAACATGTCAAATACATGCTTATTTTATAGCATGTCACTAATCGTCTGTAGTCACGTCTCCACCATGTACATCAACATGATATGACCATGTATACATCAAACAACTCACCTTTATCATCATACTTTCCATCCACAATCAAGTTCTCCTCTTCATACAATGACTATGTAATAACCCCTTTTATCGTCATATAAAAATGTACACATCATATTCTTTAGTCATCATGACCATCACAATGGGATTATGCATTAACTGAGCACATCAATAATGTCATGCATAATATCATCACTACATCATTTAACAAATATGTATTAATACACTTACCAACAATGCATACCTTATATCATGTAATCCTCATCCATTGATATACTAGCATAAGCATCACATCAACATGCATTTCATCCATATATTGCACATCTAGCTCGTATGCAATTCACTTACATATATCTCATAAATACATAACAAATTCACTTGCATAGGTCTCATTAATATGTATTTATATCAATACATTAGACATACATCTCATTAATATGCAACATGTGATTTAATTTCTTATAATAAAAGGATTGAATTCACACTACAATGCATCATTGAAAAGGTATTTATTTGTATTTTAGTTCCCCTTAACATCATCCATTCATTGGAGTTTATTTAGAGCATTCAAAATGCAAAACAGAGCAAAAACAGCCTCAAGCACAGCCTGGCCGTGTCACCAAGCACGGTCGTGCTTCAAGCTGTGCAAACTGTGCTGAAAAATCACAAAACAGCCCGAAGCAGTGCCTGGCCGTGTCACCAAGCACGGCCGTGCTTCGGGTTTTCCTTGCAGTCCAGATTTCTATCCAACCAGATCGTCTCTTATTAAAAAGCCCATAACTCCCTCAATTTAACTCCAATTAATGTGATTTCAGTGTCTATAGACAATTATCTACAACTTTGATATTTACTAATTTAACAGATTAGAAACAGAACTAGTTGAAAAATGGTCCAAAAACAGCGTCGTGATTCTGTGCATTAAATCTGACCTTTCTTCACTCATCAGGGGATATCTCTCTCATTTCAAATCCGATCAAGGTAATTCTAGAGGAATTAGAAAGATAAGAAAAAGAGAAACAACTCATATGTTAGACATATCTTCAGATTCGATACACATCATAACCAATAGAACCAACCATTCAGACCATCGATTTTCACCATTTTTAAGCCAAAATCAACAAACACATATATGATCTATGCATCCAACTCTCACTTTTCATGGCCAACCATAAATATACATCTTGAATCATCAAAAGATACATTAAATTCCATGGAAATATGTATAATGTTAAACCTACCAAACAAGAGATTCTTTCTCTTCTCAAGCTTTCCTTGGATTTCCTCCTCTTGATCACTCTCCTTCTTCCTTTTCTCTTGGATCTTCACCTTTGCTTCCTTTCTCTCTCCTCTTTCTCTCTCTTCTTTTTCTCCCTCTCCTTCTCTCGGTCTCTCTCCCTTCTCGTCCTTTTCCTTGGCCGCCACTTTCTTCCCCTTGATCTTTTTGGCCTACTTCTCCTCCAAGCCACTTCTCTAAGTCAACTTCTTCTTCTCCAAGCCAAGGATGAGATATTTTAATCCAAGCTTCTCCAACAAGCTTAGCCAATCTCTCCTCCAAGGCAAGGGAAAATATTATTTTAATCCCAAGCTTCTAGAAGGTTGCCTCTCCTTAACACATGCTTTCTCTTTCTTTAAGAATTACAATTTTGCCATTTAGCCACTTTATCATTTTTCAAAGATTTTATTGATGTTCCTTCACCATAAGAATTATTTTCCACATATTAAAATTCAGGATGTTACATTTGCATACTGAGCTATGTTGTAGATAGTTTTCATTGGTAGAAAATATGCTAATTTAGTCAATCTATCAATGACCACCCATATAGAATCAAACCCTTTTGGTGTTCGCAGTAACCCTGTAACAAAGTCCATGGTTATTCTCTCCCATTTCCATTTAGGTATTTCTATTTGTTGATATAACCTAACATGCCTTTGATGTTTTGCCTTCACTTGTTAACATATTAAACATCAAGAAACATAATCAGCTATATCCTTCTTCATACCATCCCACCAATAGATTTCCTTTAGATCTTGATACATTTTAGTTACCTTAGGATGAATGGTATATGTAACATCCTTAATTTCTTTTCTTTTATTAATAAAGGTACATAAATATTTCATGTAACATATCTAATTTTGTTTTTTAAAGATACATAAATATTTAATTAAGGAAATAAAATTTATTAGACAATTTTTTAGATATCTAAGAAAATATAATCCTTAGAAATTCTTCACTTTACATGTATGCATAGAAATGTTCTAACATTAATGGAATAGATAGAGAGAGAAAACTTAAGAGGAAATATTAGAAATAAACATGCTAAAGAAAGGTGAAATTCTTGGGTAAGGAAGATAAATTTTTGTGAAGTAAGTAAAGGTCTGAAAATTTTAAGAAGATTGGGTTAGGGTAATTTTTTCTAATTTAAGAGCTAAAGTTACTAAGTTTAGTATCTCCACCCATAAATTAGGCTTTCCCCTATGGACACTTCATATAGAGTTTTTATACTTCACATGAATTTTTAGCAAGCCAATAGGATAGCCCAAGGAAGAAATAAAACATAGACTTGGACTACGATATAGAAATTGGACCGGTAGCCCAAAAATCATGAAAAAGTGACCAAACCCATTATAAAAGGTAGAGTTTTAACCAAAGGAAAGAAAATGGGCAAGAATGAGCCCAAACCCAAGAGGAAAAATAAAAATAAAAATAAAAATAAAGTGATGAAATAATGGTGTAATCAAGATTAGGTGACATGGCATTAAGGCAAAAATTTAGCAAGTGGTGTGATATCCTACATTCATAATTTTAGTAAGTGATATGATAATACATGGCATTAGGACAAAACATCTATATCCTACACTCATAATTTTAGCAAGTGGGTAATAATACATAGCATTATGACAAAACATCCTTATCCTACACAAATAATTTTAGCTAAGCAAGGAAGATTCAAGGGTTGGAAATTTGCCAACTAAAAAGGCAAACCTATCATACTTGATTAAGACAAAAGAAAAAAGAAATGAATCCCTAAATCAAAGGGACCTTGTCCCTTATCTTAAGAAAATATTATGATAATTTTCAAAATACAAATCTCCTTTTCCTATGCATATCTTGACTAAGGAAGAGGAAGACAAGAACATGAGTTGTTTGTTTTTTTAAAAAAAATCAACCAAGTGCATCCTAATTGTGATAAGGTAGATCCATGATCGTGAAAGGTGAATTATTTGATAGTCTATTTAAGCAAAACCTGTAACATCCCTAATTTCGTTTTATGTATTAATAAAAGTACAAAAGTATTCAAAGTAATATCCATAATTTCATTTTTTTATTGATAAAGGTACATAAATATTTAATTAAGGAAATAAAATTTATTAGACAATTTTTAGATATCTAAGGAAATATAATCCTTAGAAATTCTTCACCTTACGTGTTTGTATTGAAATGTTCTAATATTAATGGAATAGGAAAAGAAAGAAAACCTAAGAGGAAATATTAGAAATAAACATGCTAAAGAAATGTGAAATTCTTAGGTAAGGAAGATAAATTTTTATGAAGTAAGTAAAGGTCTTAAAATTTCAAGAAGATCGGATTAGGGTAATTTTTCTTAATTTAAGAGCAAAAGTTACTAAGTTTAGTATCTCCACCCATAAATTGGGCTTTCACCTATGGACACTTCATATAGAGTTTTTCTACTTGACATAAATTTTTAGCAAGCCAATAGGATAGCCCAATGAAGAAATGAAACATAGACTTGGACTAAGATATAGAAATTGGACCCCGGTAGCCCAAAAATCATAAAAATGTGACCAAGCCCATTATGAAAGGTAGAATTTTAACCAAAGTAAAGAAAATGGGCAAGAATGAGCCTAAACCCAAGAGGAAAAATAAAAATTAAAATAAAATTAAAGTGATGAAATAATGGTGTAATCAAGATTAGGTGGCATGACATTAAGACAAAAATTTAGCAAGTGGTATGATAATACAAGGCTTTAGGACAAAACATCTATATCCTACACTCATAATTTTAGCAAGTGGTATGATAATACATAGCATTAGGACAAAACATTTCCTATCCCACACAAATAATTTCAACCAAATAATGGAGATTGAAGAGCTAGAAATTTGCCACGTAAAAAGGCAAACCTATCATAGTTGATTAAGACAAAAGAAAAAGTAAATGAATCTCTAAATCAAAGGGACCTTGTCCCATATCTTAAGAACATATTATCATAATTTTCAAAATACAAATCTCCTTTTCCTATGCATATCTTGACTAAGGAAGAGGAAGACAAGAACATAAGTTGTTTGTTTTCCAAAAATTCAACCAAGTATAATCTAATTGTGATAAGGTAGACCCATGATCATGAAAGGTGAATTATTTGGTGGTCTATATAAGAAAACCCACCCTTACAACATTAGAATTTCGTCCAAGTAAGGGAGAGGAAAAATAGAAGCAAGGTAGAGTGAGGAAAGGAGAGGAAGAAAGGAAGAAAGAGGAAGGAGAAGTCTAGGGAACTAAGTGCTCCAGGTAAGTTTAACAATATTTCTTTTTGAAGAAAAGTTTTGAAACTTGAAATATTTATATAGGATTTTGATCTTAGAACTTTGATGATTGGTCATGGATGTTGCTATATCATGTTACATATTATGTATGTTTGAATACTTAGGTTGGTGTAGATAGTTCTGCATGGGTATGGCTATGGATGACAGAATTTTAAGCTTTTGTGTTTTAATTTCTGGGAACATTCTATAGGGAATCTAAACAAATGGTTAACATAACAAATATAGATTTATTGGTATTCGGTGGAAAGATATCCCATGGAAAAAGAAACATTTATGAGCTTATAAAAGTCTGCGAAAATCAAATAATATGTAGTTAACTGGTAGGATGCAGTTGATTGCTTCAAAATAGATGTAATCAATCAACTGTAAAATAACCAGTCCAAATTAAAATTTCTCAAAATAGCTAGTCGACTTAATAATACTGATAGTCGACTGGCAAAAACATTGAGAATACAAAATAAATCATTTGACTGCATTTTTACTCTTTTTTGTTTTTACAATGACGGCTATCACCTACAACTTTTCTACAAGAATCAAGACATCAATACTTCATCAAAGACAATAAGAAAAAGACATATTTATGGTGATATCTTATCTTATGCTATTTATGTGCTTAATATAGGTCACGGTCATAACTACTGTACATATACATGCTTGCCGTCATTTTTGAACTTTTTTTTTAACTTTAATTTTGCTGATATCCACCAATCACTCACATAGTTGTTCTAATAATACCTGGCCTATTCGCATAACTATTATAAATATACCCTTCTCTGAGTTCTATAAATGCTTACATTAGTATCTTTATCTTCATACTCAGAGTTAAGGTGATAGAAATTATGGAGGGAACCGCATTCCGTCAGTTTTGAAATATCTGTGTCTTTTGTGGTTCCAGTCCTGGAAAAGATGGGGAGTATGTCAAAGCAGCACAAAATCTGGGTATGGTGCTGGCTAGGAGAAGAATTCATTTAGTGTATGGTGGAGGTAACTGTGGGTTAATGAGGTGTCTGGCTATAGCTGCACATGTAGGGGGATGCCAAGTTCTAGGTATTATTCCTACAGCTCTAGCTACATCCAGCAACATAGGGAAGACAATTGGGGAAGAATATAGGGTAGCTTCCATGCATGAACGCATGGCTAGAATGATGAGCAATGTTGACGCCTTCATTGCCTTACTAGGTGGTTTTGGTACTTTAGAGAAGGTTGTCCAAATAGTCTCTTGGGCACAACTGAATATGCATCACAAACCGATAGGTTTGTTAAATGTTAATCACTTCTTTGATGGTTTGTTGTCTTTTCTAGATCAAGCTGTGGAACAGAGGTTTATCCCACACTCAACACGACGAATTCTCATATCAGCTTCAAATGCTGAAGAGTTGATTGATGCTTTACAAGCCTATGTTCATGTACCTGACCCAACTATTACTCAAATTGAATGGACGGCAGATAACCGCAGAAAGCGTAAATTGGATTTGGATCTTCATCTTTAAATGTAGTAAAATGCAGCTATTTTTTGTACTACTTTTACTTTCTTAGAGTCTACTTGGATACCGTATTTACCAACCATACTCCTTTAGAGTTGGTAAAACTATCTTTGAATGTTGCTTATGATCCTCTGAACTTTTGAAATATTCTAGTATATCATCCATATATATAATAACAAATTGATACAGGGATGACCTAATTACTATTCATTAAATCTATGAATGCAGCTAAAGATTTGTCAATTTAAATGCATCACCAAAAATTCATAATGCCCATAATAAGTCCTACATCCTCTTCTCTTATCCTTAATTAATGTTACTCATATCCCAAATCTATTTGTGGAAAAATATTGAACACCTTATAACTGGTCAAACAGGTAATCTATACGAGCTAATGGGTTTCTATTCTACATTGTCACCTTATTCAACTGTCTATAATCTATGCATAGTCATAGCGATCCATCTTTCTTTTTCACAGATAGAACTAGAGCACTTCAAATAAAAGTACTAGGGCATTTAAATCCCTTGTCTAACAAGTCTTGTAACTAATTTTTTTTTGTTTTTTAAAATTCAATATATATCATTCTATATAGGGATATAGATACTAGTTGGGTTCTAAGGAGTAAATCAATATCAAATTCTCTAATTGCCATGGCAAGGTTTTGTAGGGTTTCCTCCGCATTGTTTACCGAATTCCTCCTTGGTGGTGCCATTTCCTACTGTGGCAAAAATATGCTGCTATTGAGGTGATCAAGCCCAATAGTTAGTTTTAAAAAAAATTTAACAGCAGTCATAACACCACCTCGGCATATAGATAGGAAACACTAGTAATTTCCTACCTATATGAAATCACTGATCCCCTACACAGCACTACCACAACATATTCAAGATACTATAAGATCGATTCAGATAACCAACCACCCACTGGCCATCTAGGATCGACCTGCTCTGATACCAATTATGTAACAACCTTTTTTTTTTATTATTATACAATATTGAGTTCACATACACGTCATTTATCAAAACGTACATGCAACATATCAAACACATAGATATTTACATCTTGTTTATTTTGGTTGACCAATTCCGGAGATACAAGTTCGGGTGGTTGCACCTTCACCGGGATCTGAGCCAACTCAACCCCAAACATCTTATTTGATTCTGAGATCTGCCCAACATAAAGTAAATCGATCCAATGTGCACTAAAAACCAGAGCCATAGAAAAAAAACTGCATAACTAATTTTCTGAACATGATATGGAAATATAGTGAGAATTAAATCCCAGTAAGTTCAACAATAAATCATCATCAATATAGCTCATCACGTCATGTTCAGCTATATAAACTACAGAAAATATCTTTGGTCACATGAATGCATTATATCTACGCACATAAGAATCATACTGTAATGATATGTATGACAGGATTAACTATTTTCAAAATATCATATCATGGCCATCAACTTATTCTCATTTCAAGCTACCCCGGTCAGGGTGAGTATCCTCTACTCTCCGGTACGGGCTTTTCTCGCTTCGTCCGACATGGCCCACTTTCCCTTTCTTTTCTTATTATCATGATCATAACCGTTGGTAGGGCGTCCCCTACTGGTGCACCACACGGATTGCCATGTGACCGTGCTCATTTCTTTTCTTTTCACAATGATAGCCAAAAATATGCTTTCAATAACAAGTATGTTCATCAAAATATAACTATTACCAAAAATCATTAGTAATCATGCCATGAACATAACCATTTCAAATATCACTTTATAAAATATTTCCATGTCAAAATTTCACACTTAAGATGGTAAGAAGTTCATACAATGGCAATGGCTATGGCTATACTAGTTATTTATTATTTTCATTTATAAGATTCATCTTCTTTCTTAAATATTAATTTTATTCCTTTATTTTCTTGATGCAGGTTTTCATCACATCTAACCTTCTCTTACTAATGAGAGCATAACTCCCTCAATTGAACTCCGATGTAGGTGATCTTATTGTCCATTTCAAGATAAAACAATTATCTAAAACTATTATGTTGAACAGTTTAGCGAAATATTAAAAAATCAAGGTGATATTACTCTCTTAAAGTACAGGATAGTTCCTCTCGAATAGGTTCTGACCTTTAGCTACTAATCTGTCCATATCTCCCTCATATGAATTCCAAATTAAGTGATTCCAGTGGCTCAAATTCCATGACACATCTATCTATAGTTCATATGTTAACCATTTATTTTAATTCCTTATAGAGTGTTCTCAGAAATTAAAATACCGAAGCTATCCTAACATATTCTTCCCTGATGACCCATTTTCTGACCTTTGACTACTAATCGGCTCATATATTCCTCATATGGACTCAAAATTGAATGATTCCAGTGGCTAAAAATCCGTGACACATATATCTTTAATTCCTATGTTAACCATTTATTTTAATACCCTATAGATAATTCCCAAAAATTAAAATACCGAAGCAATCCTAACATATTCTTCCCTGATGACCCATTTTTTGACCTTTGACTACTAATCGGCTCATATATTCCTCATATGGACTCCAAATTGAATGATTCTAGTGGTTAAAAATCCGTGACACACATATCTTTAATGCCTATGTTAACCATTTATTTTAATTCCCTACAGATAATTCCCAGAAATTAAAATATCAAAACTTAAAATTCTGCCAACCATAGCCATACCCATGCAGAACTATTTATACGAACCTAAGTATTCAAACATACATCACATGCAAGATCAATATGTAACATGATATAGCAACATCCATGACCAATCATCAAAGTTCTAAGATCAAAATCTCATATAAATATTATAAGTTTCAAAATTTTTCTTCAAAAAGAAATATTGTTAAACTTACTTGGAGCACTTAGTCTTCTAGACTTCTCCTTCCTCTTTCTTCCTTTCTTCCTCTCCTTTCCTCACTCTACCTTGCTTCTAATTTTTTTTTCTCCCTCACTTGGATGAAATTCTAATGTTGTAAGGATGGGTTTTCTTATATAGACCACCAAATAATTCACCTTTCATGATCATGGATCTACCTTATCACAATTAGGATACACTTTGTTGAATTTTTGGAAAACAAACAACTTATGTTCTTGTCTTCCTCTTCCGTAGTCAAGATATGCATAGTAAAAGGAGATTTATATTTTAAAAATTATGATAATATGTTCTTAAGATATGGGACAAGGTCCCTTTGATTTAGGGATTCATTTACTTTTTCTTTTGTCTTAATCAATTATGATAGGTTTCCTTTTTAAGTGGCAAATTTCTAGCCCTTCAATCTCCATTATTTGGTTGAAATTATTTATG
Source organism: Gleditsia sinensis (assembly GCA_037074535.1). Classification (NCBI taxonomy): domain Eukaryota; kingdom Viridiplantae; phylum Streptophyta; class Magnoliopsida; order Fabales; family Fabaceae; genus Gleditsia; species Gleditsia sinensis. Next base: position 25,279,726 of record CM073466.1, read on the forward strand.
TGGGATAGAGATGTTTTGTCCTAATGCTATGTCTTATCATACCACTTGCTAAAATTATGAGTGTAGGATATAGATGTTTTTGTCCTAAAGCCTTGTATTATTATGCCACTTGCCAAAATGATGAATGTAGAATCACACCACTTGCTAAATTTTTGTCTTAATGCCATGTCACCTAATCTTGATTACACCATTATTTCATCACTTTAATTTTATTTTTATTTTTATTTTTCCTCTTGGGTTTGGGCTCATTCTTGCCCATTTTCTTTACTTTGGTTAAAATTCTACCTTTCATAATGGGCTTGGTCACATTTTCATGATTTTTGGGCTACCGGTCCAATTTCTATATCCTATTCCAAGTCTATGTTTTATTTCTTCCTTGGGCTATCCTATTGGCTTGCTAAAAATTCATGTGAAGTAGAAAAACTCTATATGAAGTGTCCATAGGTTAAAGCCCAATTACGGGTGGAGATACTAAACTTAGTAATTAAGAAAAATTACCCTAATCCGATCTTCTTGAAATTTTAAGACCTTTACTTACTTCACAAAAATTTATCTTTCTTTACCTAAGAATTTCACCTTTCTTTAACATGTTTATTTCTAATATTTCCTCTTAGGTTTTCTTTCTTTATCTATTCCAATAATATTAGAACATTTCTATGCATATATGTAAGGTGAAGAATTTCTAAGAAAAATATCTAAAAATTACGGGATGTTACATGTAAAGTATCAATCAACTCTTCAGCATTTGAAGCTGAGATAAGAATTCATCGTGCAAAGTGTAAGATGAGCCTTTGTTCCACAGCTTGATCTAGAAAAGAAAATAGACCGTCAAAGAAGTGGTTAACGTTTAACAAACCTATCGGTTTGTGATGTATATTTAGTTGTGCCCAAGAGACTATTTGGAAAATTTCTTCTAAAGTACCAAAACCACCTGGTAAGGCAATGAAGGCATCAGCATTGCTCATCATTCTAGTCATGCGCTCATGCATGGAAGCTACCTTAAATTTTTCTCAAATTGTTTTTCCTATGATATTTGATGTAGTTAAAGCTATAGGAATAATACCTAGAACTTGACATCTTCCTACATGTGCAGCTGTAGACACACACCCCATTAACCCACAGTTACCTCCACCATAGACTAAATGAAGTTTTCTTTTCGCTAGCACCATACCCAGATTTTGTGCTACTTCCTTATACTCTTCATCTTTTCCAGGATTGGAACAAAAAAAGACACAAATATTTCGAAACTGACGGAATGCGGTTCCCTTTATAGCTGCAAACACTTTAACTTTGAGTATGAAAGTAAAGATATTAACGTGTGCATTTATAGAACTTAGAGAAGGGCATACTTATGATAGTTATGTGAATAGGCTGAGAATAATTAGAATAGCTATGTGAGTGATTGATGGATGTAAGCTAAATTGAAGTTGAAATTTTCAAAAATAACGGCAAGCATGTATATGTACAGTAGTTGTGATAGTCGCTCATATTAGGCATATAAAAAGAATAAGGTTAAGATATCACCAAAAATTTGTCTTTTCCTTGTTGTCCTTGATGAAGAATTGATGTCTTGATTCTTGTAGGAAAGTTGTAGGTGATAGGCGTAACTGTAAAAAAAGAAGAGTGAAAATGCAAACAAGTTAGTTGTTGAAGAGGGACAATCAAATGATTTATTTTGTTTTCCCAATGTTTTTGCCAGTCAACTATCGGTATTATTAAGTTGACTAGCTATTTTGAAATTTTTTAATTTGGACTGGTTATTTTACAGTTGATTGATTATTTCTATTTTGAAGCAATCAACTGCATCCTACTTGTTAACTACGTATTCTTTGATTTTCACAAACTTTTATTAGCTCAGAAATGTTTCTTTTCCACCGAATATCAACAGCTTTAAAGTAGATTTTGGCACATATATTCAGAATTTGCGGCCACTGATTTTTGCCAAAATAATAGCTAGATTTTGTTTATAGACTTTCAAGAATTACGGCCACCGATATTAACTTTCTTTCAATGCTTTGTTCAAAATTTTGACTTTATATTTTGGCACCGTTTTCTATTATGCTTTTTGTCTATTCTACTGCATTCTCCCTTATTAATGTTTGGCATTAAATGTAAAGTTCTTTTCCCTCATTACAAGAAAAGTTAATTTATTTTCTTTAAAACTCAATTATTATGGTGTCCATGTTGTTAGTAGGTTAAAGTAATGAAAAGTTTGAAAGGAATGGACAGATGATGGCCTTATGGTGTTTTGACGAATGTAATCAAGAGAATTAGTGGTGTTGAAGTTCTTGAGGAATAAAATATAGGAAGTAGGATTTAAATTAATCTTTGAAATCTTAATTTGGAGATATGGAGAATATTATGAGAATCATGTCCGAAAATAATGTAAGTGATTAAGATATTTGTGTTAAAGGTTTATATTATGCTAAATTGAATCTAGTATCTAGGATGTGAATTATGTTGAAATTAAGAATTCATGTATGAGTAATTGTTGGGAAAAATCTTCTTGAAATGATTGGGTGAATTAAACGGGATTGATATAAGTTAGAATGATGTGCTTTTAGATATGATAGAAGAAAGGCTTGATATTTTTGATAATGAATTTATTGGTGTTAATAAGAGGGTATAGAGTTACTGTGATGAGGTAAGTTGAAATTGTTAGACATGTGCCAATGGTACATAAACGTTAAAAAGGATTGGTGGATTTATTGCTACGTATGTTTAACATATTGATTAATGGATTTTAAGATAAAAATAGATGATAGATTAAGATGATGATATTCATGGGATGATGTTGACATGTGAGAATCAAAGATGACTTGATAGAAGTCTGGAATAAGAAAAGATAGTTACCCCAATATGGATGTGAATATGATCTTTTATGTGTGTGTTTCCTAATATCGACCTATAGATATATGCACACGAGCTTGAGGATATAAAGGAATGAGATACACAATGGTTTAAGAGTTCCTTAAATGTATATATATAATATGTTGAGTATTTTGCATAAAGTGGAATTGATTAGAAAAGAAATACAAGTAACTCAATACTGGTCAAAAGCCTATAAGGACCATGAATGTTGAGCACTAGAAATTATCAGTTGGTGACCACATATTCTTGAAGGACTCACCAATGAAAGAGGTAATGAGGTTTGAAAAGAAGGAAAAAGTTAAGCTCTAGTATATAGACTCTTTTGAAAACTTGAACAAAGTAGGCATAGTAATACATTGCCTAGCCTTGCCATCAGGATTGAGTAACGTGGATACAGACTTTCTTGCATCAATGCTAAGAAAGTACTTATTAGATTCTTCTTATGTTACCTAATTTCAAGAAATTTAATTGGACAAAAATTTGGCTTAACTATGGGTACAATCAATGTTTATTGTTGATCGACAAATGAAGAACTTATGGATGAAAGAAATTCCTATGGTTAAGTTATATGGTTAAATCACTCAAGTGAAGAGACATATTAAAAAGAAAAGATGATATACAGAAAAGATATCCCCAATTATTTGAGTAATAAGATTGGTAACTCCGAATTATACCTTGATTTCATTCCCCATATGTGGTGGGATGGGCTGAAATTCAGGGACCGAATTTCTTAAAGGGGGAAGAATGTAACATCCCGTAATTTTTATTTTTAAATAATAATGTTTTGCTATGAACAAATATATTTTTATTTGTTTAAAAATGATTATGTTCTACTAAAAGCTAGTATACTTTTAATTAAAGTAATTATTGTTTTGCTTAAAATAATTATATTGCCTTTTAATAAAATTTTGTTTTATTTTAGAAATATTCTTTGTTTCATTATACATAAAGATATTTATTTTTTGCTTTGTTTTATTAAGATTTTTATCAAGAAAAATCATGATTTAAGAGTTTAACTAAAGGTTTATGAGAATGTAAATTTTTAGAAATTTTTTACATGTTTTAGGATGAAAAACGGTATTTATATAAATATCTATGAAATAAAATAAAAATAATATTAAATATTTAATTATTAAATAATAATAAATAAAAATAAAAGAGGAAATACGGAGGGGGAGACGAATGGAGAGGCTTCTGCAAAACTTAATAAATAGTATAAAATAGTGTGAATAGTACCTCTATGTTTTCTCTCTAGATCTTGAGTGTTTATAGGTCTCTGATATCAAAACTAAGGGTACCACTGGATTTAGGACGGAGAATACTACGATTTTGACCGAACAAATTTTCAAATTAGCTGTAGAATTGCCATAAATCAGAAGTAAAAAATTTCAGAAAAACGTAAACTCTGAAACTCTTACTTAGGGACTTCAAATTGGAAATCTAACACCATAGATAAATTCAAGAGCTAGATAAACCTTAGGATATGAAATTTTTCAGGTATCTGACAACTTTTTATTCTTGGTGAATAGTATTTTCCAGCGATAAATAGTACTTTCCGGCCATGAAAAGTGACCAAGTTCCAGAGTCATTTCCTTGATTTTTGAACTCTCAGGACACATTTTTTAAGTCTGTTTAGTCAAATGTGGATTGGAAAAGTGCATTTTGGGGCTGTCCAATATGGAACCCTACTTTGTGAGTAGAGGATTCTTCCTATGACTTGCCATATACTCTTCTTGATCTTTAAGCATGTATTTGATTATGATTATGAGATATTTACACTTTTATATGTTTCTGAAATGCATTAAAATTATTTGAATTGCTTACAATTTGGAATATAGTTCAAGAAGAGTATAGTTTCGAAAATAGATTTCTGAACTCATGGTGTATCTGGTTTCACATTTTTTTTCTCATTAAATGATAAAGTGAATATTTATGCATGTGGCATTATTTATAAAGTTATATGATTGTCTCGAGAAAGGGCATGTACATGTGATAAAACCTAAATGGAGAATTTATGACAGATAAATCTATACTGAGACAGAAAGTTTGTATTATATTGAGAATTTTATACTAGATTATATGGCATATGTGTGTAACATCCCGTAATTTTTGTTTTTCAATAAAAATATTTTGTTATAAACAAATATATTTTTATTTGTTTAAAAATGATTATGTTCTGCTAAAAGCAAGTATATTTTTAATTAAAATAATTATTATTTTGCTTAAAATAATTATATTGGCCTTTAATAAATTTTGTTTTATTTTTAGAAATAGTCTTTCTTTTATTATGTATAAAGATATTTATTTTATTATTTGTTTTATTAAGATTTTTATCAAGAAAAGTCATGATTTAAGAGTTTAACTAAATGTTTATGAGAATGTAAATTTTTAAAAAAATTTGGGATGTTTTAGGATGAAAAACGTTATTTATATGAATATATATAAAATAAAATCTTATTATTCAATTATTAAATAATAATAATGATTATTATTATAAAATAAATAAATTAAAAGAAGGAAAAAGGGGGGAGACGGAAATAGAAGGAGTCTGCAAATTTTATGAATAGTAACTTTAAATTTCTCTCTAGATCTGGAATGGCTATTGGCTTCTGATTTTCAAACTGAAGATACCACTGGATTTAGGACGGAGAATACTACTGTTTTGATCGATTAATTTTTCAAATCAGTCGTCGAATCGCCGTAGATCTGAAGTAAAAAATCTTAGAAAAAGGTAAACTATGAAACTCTTATTTAGAGACCTCCAATTGAAAATCTGACACCGTAGATAGATTCAGCAGCTAGATAAAACTTAGGATATGAAATTTTTTAGCTATCTGACAACTTTATGTTCTTAATGAATAGTGTTTTTCGGTTGTGAATTGTAACCAATCTCCCGGAATGTGGATAGGAAAAGTGTACTTTGGGGCTATCCAATCTAGAGCCCTTACCATGTGAGTAGATAATTCTTTCTATGACTTGCCCCATGCTCTTCATGAACTATAAATGTATTATTCTTTATGTTTATAAATTATTTATGCTATTATAAGTTTATTAAATGTGTTAAAATATCTGTTATACTTATAAATTAGCACATAGTTTAAGAAGAGTATGGTTTTAGAAATATATTTTGGAACTCATTGAATATGTGGTTCTAAATGTATTTATCATTATTTGATAAAGTGACTATTATGTGCATGATGCATTGATTTGTAAAGCTATATACTTGTGAAAATGATGCATGTCATATTATAAATGAGACTGAATAGCAAGCGTAAAGCTCATGGCGAATTGCTTGATAATTTTACATTGTATTTGATGAATATGCATTAATATATATGTATTTATATGTATGGATGAATATCGATGGGTTGTATGGCTTGTGACGGTACCGAATAAGGGACACCCTATTAGCCTGAGTGAGTTGGGGGAGGGCCGCTCCAACCGGGTGATAGTGGTAATATGGGGAGGCAGGAGAGTGATGAACTCACATTCCCTGATCACTTTATTGTGACTGTAGTTGATCAGTTACTATGCGTATAGCAAATTGCATTGACCAGATGCTGAATGAGGCAGGTCATTTTCCATTGAGTGGTGGGTTGACCAGATCGCCGAGTGAGGCAGGTCATTTTTAAATTGAGTGTGTGGATTGACCAGATCGCCGAGTGAGGCAGGTGCATTAAAAGTGATGATTTTATCTCCAAATCATAATATTTTACCATAGCTTATACAGTTGAGTATAACAACATTTGTTTAATGATCATGCCATGGTGCATATGGTTTTGGATATCTGAATATCCTTTTATTTGAGAATATTTGAAATATGGGTCCCATATGAATGTACTTATAAACTATATTTTCTATGTGACAAATTTTAAAATATAAGTACATCCATGTGCTGATCTAAGAGGTCATAGGAGGAATTATTTGCTCACTGAGTTGTCAAACTCACTACACGATATTTCTACATTTTTCAGATGAGAATACAGAGTCTGACCCTGCAGATAGGTGATCAGTTAGGTGACATATTCTGTGGTTGAGTCTACATTACTTCTAAGGCTCACGGTCTTTAAATTATATTGTGTTTGTATTCTAGAGTGCTCTGAATGCTATAGGTAGATCTCCGTTTCTACTGTACTTTAATGTTTATAGACTTGGTCTGCATATTGTGTATACATGAGAGATCCTATATGTATCTGTTGCCATGATAAAGAATTGAATTATGCATCTTTATGGAGAATATCTGATTGCGGAAATAATAAAGAAAAAAAAGTTTTATTTTACGTAACGTAAATTGAGGGCATTACAAGTTGGTATCAGAGCTTTAGGTTTCCCTGTGGCTAACAGAGCAAAGAATTCTGTAGTAGGTCTTTGAGTATGGGTATGTAACTGCAGACATATTTATACTTACGGTGTTATTGTGGAATTCTATAGGGTTTCATCCTTTTCTTTCTTCTAACTCTTTTCCTTAGATATGCGAGGTTTAAACATCTATGCGTATGTCCTAGATGGTACCTTTTGTGTGTGGACAACTAGTTCAGCTTTTGAACTTGTTTTGACAAAAAGTGATAAAGAGAACCCTCTTGGGAAATTAGCTTAAAATAAGAAAATTCTATCCGAACACAAAGGGAATGGCTTGTTTGGATGTCAAGAAGGTTTGAATTGATTGTTTGATTTGCTTATGTGAAACAATATGACGAATGGCTAATATAATATTGATAGTGGGTTATGATGTGATTGAGATTGTTAACTCCAAGATAATGATTTGAAATAAAGTGAGTGTTTTGAAAATAGATTTAAATCTCTTTTTGGATGGATGAGTTGGAATCTATATATATAAATTGATTTGGTAAGTTGTGGATTGGATTGAATTTGAGAGTGAAGAAGATATAAGGAATTCGAAGACAGTTTGGTTTTCAATAATACTATGTATAAGCATTATGATAAAGGAAGATTTACTCATGGAAATTTAAAATTTAAGGTATGCAAAATGGGTAATTCATGTGAAGAACTCTTGGATAGACATAAGTTTTCTATGATTGATTGTTAAGATATTGCATAAGCACGTTAAAGAATAAAGTCACAATAGGTTGAATTTGTTCAAGTGTTTTGAAATGCGATCTAGCTGATACAGTATGAAGATGTCATCAATAGCAGAAAATGTTAGTAAAGGAGTTGCCAGTAGTGAGCAATCATGAAAGTAAGTACCCAGTAATTTAATTTCACCTTTAGGGACCATAAATTATTACCAAAAAAAGGGTGCTAAGGATATTTGGCAATGGTGAGAGATGTTGATATAAAGTATACTAATGTAGATCAGGTTCCAGTAGTTAGAAAATTTCTTGATGTGTTTTCAGAAGAATTGCTTAGATTACCCCCAAAACGAAAAAATAGAATTTGATATTGATTTATTTCTTGAAACGCAACTAGTATCTATATCCCTATATAGAATGATATCGATTGAATTTTTTTAAAAAAACAATTAGTTACAAGACTTGTTAGATAAAGGATTTAAATGCCCTAGTACTTTTATTTGGAGTGCTCCAATTCTATCTGTGAAAAAGAAAGATGGATCACTATAACTATGCATAAATTATAGACAGTTGAATAAGGTGACAATGTGGAATAAATACCTATTACCTCGTATAGATGATCTGTTTGATCAGTTACAAGGTGCTCAATGTTTTTCAAAAATTGATTTGAGATATGAGTAAAATTAATTGAGGATAAGAGAAGAGGATGTACGTAAATTTTCTTTTAGGACTCATTATGGGCATTATGAGTCCTTGGTTATGTTATTTAGTTTGACAAATATCCTAGCTGCATTCATAGATTTAATGAATAGTAATTAGGACATCCTTGGATCAACTTGTTATTATATTTATTGATGATATATTAGAATATTTGAAAAGTTTAGAGGATCATAAGCAACATTCAAAGATAGTTTTACCAACTCTAAGGGAGTATGGTTGGTAAAGATGGTATCCAAGTAGACTCTAAGAAAGTAAAAGTAGTACAATAATAGCTACGTTTTACTACAATTAAAGTTAAAGATCCAAATCCAATTTGTGCTTCCTGCAGTTGTCTGCCGTCCATTCTATTTGAGCCATAGTTGGATCAGGTACATGAACATATGCTTGTAAAGCATCAATCAACTCCTCAGCATTTGAAGCCGAGATGAGAATTCGTTGTACTGAGTGTGAGATGAACCTTTGTTCCACATCATGATCAAGGAAAGACAACATACCATCAAAGAAGTGGTTAACATTTAACAAACCTATCGGTTCGTGATGCATATTTAGTTGTGCCCAAGAGACTATTTGGAAAATTTCTTCTAAAGTATCAAAACCCCCTGGTAAGGCAATGAAGGCATCAACATTGTTCATCATTCTAGACATGCGCTCATGCATGGAAGCTACCTTAAACTCTTCCCTAATTGTCTTTCCTACGATGTTAGATGTAGCTAGAGCTGTAGGAATAATACCTAGAACTTGGTATCCTCTTACATGGGCAGCTGTAGACACACACCCCATTAATCCACGGTTACCTCCACCATAGACTAAATGAATTTTTCTCCTGACCAGTACCATACTCAGGTTTTGTGCAGCTTTCACATACTCTCCATCTTTTCTAGGACTAGAACCACAAAAGACACAAATATTTCGAAATTGATGAAATGCGATTTCCTCCATAACTGCACACACCTTAACTTGGAGTATGAAAGTAAAGAAATTAATGTGTGCATTTATAGAACTCAGAGAATGGCATACTTATGATAGCTATGTGAATAGGCCGAGAATAATTAGAACAATATGTGAGTGATTGGTGGATATTAGCTAAATTGAAGGCGAAATTTTCAAAAATGACGGTAAGCATGTATATGTACAGTAGTTATGATAGTCGTTCATATTAGGCATATAAAAAGAATAAGGTTAAGATATCACCAGAAATTTGACTTTTCCTTGTTGTTCTTGATGAAGCATTGATGTCTTGATTCTTGTAGGGAAGTTTTAAGTAATAGGTGTAATTGTAAAAAAAAAAGAGTGAAAATGCAAACAAGTTAGTTGTTGAAAAGGGACAATCAAATGATTTATTTTGTTCTCCCAATGTTTTTGCCAGTCGACTATCGGTATTATTAAGTCAATTAGCTATTTTGAGAAATTTTAATTTGGACTAGTTATTTTACAGTTGATTAATTATATTTATTTTGAAGCAATCAACTGCATCCTACCAGTTAACTACGTATTCTTTGATTTTCACAAACTTTTATAAGCTCAGAAATGCTTCTTTTCCATGTGATATTATTCCATCGAATGACAGTAGCTTTGAATTAAATTTTGGCATATATATTCAAAATTTGTGGCCATCGATTTTTTTCGAAATAACAGCTAGATTTGTTTACATATTTTTAAGAATTATGGCCACCGATTTTAATTTTATTTCAATGTTTTGTCTAAATTTTTAACTTCCTATTTTGGCACCATGCTCTAGTAAGTATTCCACCTTTTCTGCTGCATTGTCCTACATTAATATTTGGTATTAAATGCAAGATTCTTTTTCCATATTATAAGGAAAGTTAATTTCTTTTCTTTGAAACTCAGTTATTATGGTATCCAATTGGTTAGTAGGTTAAAGTAATAGAGATTTTGAAAGGAGTGGACAAGTGATGACCTTATGGTGTTTTTACGAATGTAATCAAGAGAATTAGTGGTGTTGAAGTTCTTGAGTAATAAAATATGGAAAGTAGGATTTAAATTAATCTTTGAATTCTTAATTTGGAAATATGGAGAATACTATGAGAATCATGTCAGAAAATAATGCAAGTGATTAAGATATTTGTGTTAAAGGTTTATATTATGCTAAATTGAATATAATATCTAGGATGTGAATTATGTTGAAATTGGGAATTCATGTATGAGTAATTGTTAGAAAAAATCTTCTTGAAATAATTGGTTGAATTAAACGGGATTGATATAAGTTAGAATGAGGTGTTTTTAGATATGATAGAGGAAATGTTTGATATTTTTGATAATGAATTTATTGGTGTTAATAAAAAGGTATAGAGTTACTGTGATGAGGTAAGTTAGTATTGTTAGACATGTGCCAATGGTACATAAACGTTAAAAAGGATTGGTGGATTTATTGCTACGTATGTTTAACATATTGATTAATGGATTTTAGTATAAAAATAGATGATAGATTCAGATGATGCTCTTCATGGGATGATGTTGACATATGAGAATCAAAGATGACTTGATAGAAGTTTGGAATAAGAAAAGATAGTTACCCCAATATGGATGTGAATATGTTCTTTTATGAGTGTGTTTTCTAATATCGATCCATAGATATATCCATGTGAGCTTCAGGATATAAAGTGAAATTGATTAGAAAAAATGAATACAAATAATTCAATACAGGCCAAAAGTCTAAAGGAATCATGCTTGTTGAGCACTAGAAATTATCAGTTGGTGACCACATATTTTTGAAGGAATCACCAATGAAAGAGATAATGAGGTCTATAAAGAAGTACATATTAGATTCTTCTTATGTTACCTAATTTCAAGAAATTCAATTGGACAAAAATTTGGCTTAACTATGGGTACAATTGATGTTTATTATTGATCGACAAGTGAAGAACTTATGGATGAAAGAAATCCCTATGGTTAAGTTATATGGCAAAATCACTCAAGTGAAGAGATATTTTAAAAAGTAAAGATGTTATACAGAAAAGATATCCCCAATTATTTGAGTAATAAGGTTGATAACTCCAAATTATGCCTTGATTTCATTCTCTACATGTGGTAGGATGGGCTGAAATTCGGGGAGCAAATTTCTTAAGGGGGAAGAATGTAACATCCCGTAATTTTTTTTTCAATAATAATGTTTTGTTATAAACAAATATATTTTTATTTGTTTAAAAATGATTATGTTCTGCTAAAAGCAAGTATATTTTTAATTAAAATAATTATTGTTTTGCATAAAATAATTATATTGGCCTTTAATAAATTTTGTTGTATTTTTAGAAATATTCTTTCTTTTATTATGTATAAATATATTTATTTTATGATTTGTTTTATTAAGATTTTTATCAAGAAAAGTCATTATTTAAGAGTTTAACTAAAGGTTTATGAGAATGTAAATTTTTAGAAATTTTTGGGATGTTTTAGGATGAAAAACGGTATTTATATGAATATATATAAAATAAAATCTTATTATTCAATTATTAAATAACTATTATTATTATAATAAAATAAATTAATTAAAAGAAGGAAAAAGTGGAGGGGAGACAGAAATCGAAGGAGTCTACAAATTTGATAAATAGTAGAGTGAATAGTGATGACTAGTAACCTTCAATTTCTCTCTAGATCTGGAGTGCTTATTGGCTTCTGATCTCCAAACTGAAGATATCACTGGATTTAGAACGGAGAAGACTACGGTTTTAACCGATTAATATTTTAAATAAGCAGTTGAATCGTTGTAGATCTGAAGTAGAAAATCTAAAAAAAAGGTAAACTCTGAAACTCTTACTTAGAGACCTCCAATTGAAAATCTGACACCGTAGATAGATTCAGGAGCTAGATAAACCTTAGGATATGAAATTTTTCAACTATCTGACAACTTTTTGTTCTTAGTGAATAGTATTTTCCGGCGATGAATAGTCTTTTCCAGCAGTGAATAGTGTTTTCGGCTATGAATAGTGGCCAAGCTCTCGAAGTCATTTTCTAGGTCTTTAGACCCTCCGGGCACGTTTTTGAAATCTGTTTAGTCAAAGGTGGATTGGAAAATTGTACTTTGGGGCTGTCCAATCTGGAGCCCTTACCCTGTGAGTAAATAATTCTTTTTATGACTTGCCCCATGCTCTTCTTGAACTATAAATGTATTATTCTTTATGTTTATAAATTATTTATGCTATTATAAGTTTATTAAATGTGTTAAAATATCTGTTATACTTACAAACTGGCACATAGTTCAAGAAGAGTATGGTTTTAGAAATGTATTTTGGAACTCATTGAATATGTGGTTCTAAATGTATTTATCATTATTTGATAAAGTGACTATTATGTGCACGATGCATTGATTTTTAAAGTTATATACTTGTGAAAATGATGCATGTCATGTTATAAATGAGACTGAATGGCAAGTGTAAACCTTATGGCGAGTTGCTTGATAATTTTACATTGTATTTGATAAATATGCATTAATTTATATGTATTTATATGTATGGATGAATATCGACGGGTTGTATGGCTTGTGATGGTACCGAATAGGGGACGCCCTATTAGCCTGAGTGAGTCGGGGGGAGGGCCGCTCTAACTGGGTGATAGTGGTAATGTGAGGAGGCAAGAGGGTGATGAACTCACATTCTTTGATCACTTATTGTGATTGTAGTCGATCGGTCACTATGCGTATAGCAAATTGCATTGACCAGACACCGAAGGAGGCAGGTCATTTTACATTGAGTGTGTGGGTTGACCAGATTGCCGAGTGAGGCAGGTCATTTTTAAATTAAGTGTGCCAGACCGCCGAGTGAGGCAGGTGCATTAAAAGTGATAATTTTATCTCCAAATTATAATCTTTTATTATAGCTTATACAACTGAGCATAATAACATTTGTTTAATGATCATACCATGGTGCATATGGTTTTGAATATCTGAATATCCTTTGATTTGAGAATATTTTAAATACAGGTCCCATATGAATGTACTTCTAAACTATATTTTCTATGTGACAAATTTTAAAATATAAGTACATTCATATGCTGACCTAAGAGGTCATATGAGGATTTATTTGCTCACTGAGTTGTCAAACTCACTACACGATATTTCCACATTTTTCAGATGAGAATACAGAGTCTAATCCTGCAGATAGGTGATCTGTTAGGTGACATAGTCTGTGGGTGAGTCTACGTTGCTTGTAAGGCTCATGGTCTTTGAATTATACTGTGTTTGTATTCTAGAGTGCTCTAAATGCTACAGGTAGATCTCCGTTTCTACAGTACTTTGATGTTTATAGACTTGGTCTGTATATTGTGTATACTTGAGAGATCCTATATGTATCTGTTCCCATGATAAAGAATTGAATTATGCATCTTTATGGAGAATATCTGATTGCGGAAATAATAAAGAAAAAAAGTTTTATTTTACATAACATAAATTGAGGGCGTTACAATATGCATATGATATTTTTTGTGGAGGAATCCTATTGGAAACACTATCTGCTAATAGCAGGTGATGTTAGTCCTGGTGCACCTTGATAACCCAGCTAGCAGGGGTGTTGCTAAACTTGTGTGTCGGCCAACACATGGGATATAAGATGTGAAGGAGAGCGGAATGCCTCTTATTTGGGCGAGATACCAACTATATGAGATGTGGTTTGTCTTCCCTTGCTATGTGCTTGGGAAATACCCATATTAAAGTCCATTCGCGTGTCCTCTTGAATAGTGGTAGGGCAAACCTCAGTGGGATGCTGAGTTTAGGCAAATCCTACACCAACAAAGTACGGAAAGGAATGGACTCTGATATAGTGGTTCTGATATGGGATCTTTCTAATGATTTTATGTGAAAGGTTTTGATGCATTACAATATTTGAATAATGATTATACCATATTGCATATGACTTTGAATATCTGAATGTGATATGAACTGAGAATATTTGAAATGTGGGTCCCAAATGGATATATTTCTGAATCGTATTTTCTGTAACAAATTTTAAAATATGAGTACATCCATATGTTGACCTAAAAGATCATATGAGGTATTATCTGCTCACTGAGTTGTCAAACTCACTACACGATATTTATATGTTTTTCAGATAAGAATATAGAGTTTGGTCCTTCCCCTTCAGATAGTTGACTAGCTAGACGGCATGATCTCTGAGTGAGCCTACTTTGTTTCCATGGCTCATAGATTTTGATTTATATTGTACTTGTACTTTAGAGTATGCTCTGAAATGTTACAGGCAGGATCCCTGCTTCTACTGTTACTCTGATGTTTATGGACTTTGTCTGTATATGGTATATGTATGGAAAAACCTATATGTATCTGTTTCCATGATAAATCATTGGAATATTCATGATTATGGAAAATATATGTTCATAATATACATGTTTCACGTGCCCTAAAATTAGGGGCGTGACACCTTGTCCCTTGTCTTAAGAACATTTTATCATGATTTTCAAAATACAAATCTCCTTTTGCTTTGCATATCTTGACTAAAGGAGAGGAATACAAGAATATGAGTTATTTTTCCTCAAAAAAAAACCAAGTGCATCGTAATTGTGATATGGGAGACCCATGATTATGAGAGGTGAACAACTTGATAGTTTATTTAAGCAAAACCCACCCTTATAACATTATAATTTCGTCCAAGTGAGGGAGAGAAAAAATAGAAGCAAGGTAGAGTGAAGAAAGGAGAGAAAGATAGGAGAAAAGAAGAAGGAAGAAGGAAGATAAGTCTAGAGGACTAAGTACTCAAGGTAAGATAATTTAATCTCCACTTGAATCCATCTTTTCTCTTCGTCGTTGGGGGTTCAAAACTCACGTTCTTTCTCTTATTTAAACTACTGAAAAAGTTAAGAGAAGGGAGGAATCTTACCACTTCCTTCAACAGGAAACAAGAAAAGAATTCACTAAGTTAGCTAGATAGATCTTTAGGTAGGTTTAACAATATCTCTTTTTAAAGAAAAGTTTTGAAATTTATAACATTTATATAGGATTTGATCTTAAAACTTTGATGAAATTTACAATATTTGCTACTTTGATGATTGGCGATGGATGTTGCTATGTCATGTTACATGTTGATCTTGCACGTGATGAATGTTTTAAATACTTACATTGGTAAGGAAAGTTCTGCATATATATGGCTATGGGTGAGAAAAATTTAGGGTTTTTATGTTGCTATTATGTATATTTGAATATGGTAAAAATGGTTGGAAGATGGTTAGGTTGGTAAAATAAGTATGGCCTTAAACACCTAGGGGAATAATACCATGAGAAATTTCTGTTGAGAAACACCCTTAGTGATGTATGATTTGATTCTATTTTTCTTTTGAAGTGGATGATGGAATATGTTAAATTAAGTAAGAAATATAATTAAATGTTTAGATGAGTAATTCTATGGTTAGGTGGAAATTTGGAAGAAAAATGGAAGAGGACTTAATAAAAGGATGAACTAGAACTTTAGGAAAGGCTAGGCTAAGAAAATTAGATTTCAAAGTAAACAGGGAAGCTTCTGCTTTTGAAATTCAGGGAAGAATTGGTTTAGAATTAAAAGAAATGGTTAACATGAAAAATATAGATATATGTCTCACAGATTTGTACCCACTGGAATCACCCAATTTGAAGTTCAAAAGAGGGAGATATGGTTCGATTAGTAAATTATGGTCAGAAAATGGTTAACTAGAGAAGAATTTGTTAGGTAAGTTTCTGTGTTTGATTTTTTGGGAAAAATATATAGGAAACTAAAATAAATAGTTAACATATTATATATACATGTCTCTAGGTTTTTTAGCCACTGGAATCATTCAAATTGGAATCCATATTAGGAAGATATGGTCAGATAAGTAGGTAGTGGTCAGAAACTAGCTAACCAAGGAAGAATCTGTTAAGTATACTTCTATGTTTGAGTATCTGGGAAAAATATGTAGGGAATTAAAGGAAATTGTTTACATAATAAATATAGATATATGTATCACGGATCTATAGGCTCTTAAATCACTTAATTTGGAGTCTATATAAGGGAGATATGGCTTATTAATGAGTAGAGGTCAAAATCAGTCTAGAATCCAAGGTGCTAAATGTAAGCATTTTGGTTTTTGATTTTATGGGAATAATTCATAAGTAATATAAAGAAATGATAAATATGAAAGTTGTATATAAGTGTCCTAGCCTTTATAGGCTTTGGAATCAACTCAATTGGAGTTCGTGTGAGAGAGATATAGTTGAATAAGTAAGGAAAGGTCACAAAACAAGGTCAGGTTGTGTTCTGGGTTTCTTTAGCACGGGTTGGCTGTGTTCAGGGAAATTTTTGTGTATGTTTGAAGTAGTTTTTTAGTATGGCCGTGTCCTGGAACATGGCTAAACCATGTTGGGAACTGGTAAAGCTCATTTTTATAATTTTTCTACCCTAAATGAACCTTATTAACTATAGGGTGATAATAGAAACCAAATTGGAGGAGAATGCCATCTAAAATTTGTGAGAACATGTGTTGGAAATGATATAAGTAGGAGGAAAGTAACTAGAGGCCAAGCATCATAGAAAATGAAAAGATGAAAATAATATTTTAAAAAAAGAAAAAGAAGAATCTTATGAATGAAAATAATAAATAACTAGTATATGCCCTAGCCATTGCCATTGCATGAACTCCTTACCATTTTAAGTGTGTGATTTTGACATGGAAATATTTTATAAAGAGATATTCAAAAATGGTTATGATCATGACGTGATTGTATTTTACCAATGATTTTTGGTAGTGATTATGATTTGATGATAAATTATGGCATATGAGTATAATGAACATACTTGTTATTGAAATCATATTTTTTACTAATAATGTGAAGAAAAAAAGAAAAGAAAAAAGACAAGCACAGTCACATGGCGGTCCATGTGGTGCACTAGTAGGGGACGCCCTACTTACAACTATGATTATGCTAATGAGAAAAGAAAGAGAATGTATGCCATATTGGACGGAGCAAGAAAAGCCCGTACTGGAGAGTCCAAAGTTCTCACCTTGATCGGGGTAGCTTGTTATTAAAATTTGTTGATAGGCATCATATGATATTCTGAAAATAGTTATTCATGTCATACATGTCTTTATTGAAAGGTTTTCATGTGCACAGATAAAGTGCATTCATGTGACCTAAGATATTTGTTGTAGCTTATACAAATGAACATGACGTGACAAGTATTATTGATGATGATTATGATTTATTGTTGAACCTACTGGGATTTAATTCTCACTATATTTCTATATCATGTTTAGAAGATTAAATATGCAGATATTCTCTATGATTGGCTTTTAGCGTATGTTGGGTCGAGTTGGCTAAGATCCTGGTGAAGGTACAACCACCCGTACCCGTATCCCCAGAGCTGGTCAATATGGATGAATAAGATGTAGACATATATGTGTTAATTGAATGTTATGGTGAGTAGTTAGAAGTAAAGAGGTAATGAATTCATGAAATTTTAACTATATATATATATATATATATATATATGTAAAAAAATTGAGTTGTTACATAATTGGTATAAGAGAAGGTCTATCCTAGATGGCCAGTGGGTGGATGGTTATCTGAATCAATCTTATAGTGTCTTGAGTATGTTGTGGTTATGCTGTGTAGGGGATCAATGATTTAATATAGGTAAGAAATTACTAGTGTTTCTTATCTATATGCCGAGGTTGTGTTATGATTGTTGTTAAATATTTTTGAAACTAACTATTGGGTTTGATCACCTCAATAGTAGCATAACTTTGTTTTTTCCTTAGTAGGAAATGGCACCACTAAGGAGAAATCTGGCAAACAATGCGAACTAAACCTTGCACAACCTTACCACGGCAATTTGAGACCTAGTCATGGCCACCAACCAAATTCGACAATACCTCCAAAATGCTAATAACCAGAATGGTGAGAATGGCGCTAATAATCGGATGACAGGGAATGATAACGACATATCTGAGTTTCTAAGGACTAGACTACCTTCTTTTCAAGGAGGCTTTGACCCGATTGTAGCTGAAAGGTGGATAAAGGAACTGGAGAAAAGCTTTGAAGTTATAGGCTATATTGAGGAGTAACAAGTTATCTTCGCTGCATATATGCTAAAAGATAAAGCAAAATGCTAATGGTGTTAAGCTAGAGAACTTTTAGCTCACCAGGGAAGGCAGATCAATTGGCAGTTGTTTAAAGACACTTTTGTGGAAAAGTACTTCTCAAGAATTGTGTGGGTAGAGAAGGAGATCAAATTTCTCTAACTCATGAAGGGAAGAATGACTATAGACCAGTACATTGCGAGATTCGAGGAGTTGTCTAAGTTCTCCTCTTACCTGTAATTTAACCCTGATGAAGCATGGAAGGCTGTTAAGTTCGAAGTAGGATTAAACCCGAAGATAAAGAATGCTATTATAGCTATGGAGAACAGGGAGTTTGTGCTTCTGATAAATTAATGTAGATTCTTGGAGAAGATCTTGAGGGTAGTGGAGGATAAGAAATAAAGACGAAACTTCTGGAAAAGGAAGAACGGGCCATAAAACTCTGGCAAAAATGTCGGAGGAAAAGGACAGGGTACTGGCAAGAGGCCAGTGACTGTAAGTCCTCGACAACAGAACTTTTCCACAATTAAGTGTACTAAGTGCGGACGTATGCATGGTAACCGACCATGCTACATGGGACCAGATGTTTACTTCAAATGCAGACAGAAGGGTCATTTTGCAAAGAACTACCCACAGAATGTAGGGAACCAGCTGAAACAAACGCCTCATATGAAAGGAAGGGTTTTCACCCTAAGCGGCCAAGAGGCTGTTAAATCCTCCAAAATGATTCAAGGTACATGCTACATCTATGAATTTTCTCTTGTTGTGTTGTTTAACTCTGGTGCTAGTCATTCATTTATATCAAAAGAATGTATTAAGGAGTTTCAGTATCTTATTTCTAAAATCGCCTATGAACTATCTTTAGTAACCCCCACGGGAGAAAGAGTCTTAACTTTCTCTGTATGTAAAGACTATTAGGTCACCATCCAGCAGAAATTTTTTTCTGTAGATCTCATTTGTCTACCTTTAAGAGGTATTGATGTCATTCTAGGGTTAGACTGGATGTCTAAAAGTTGGGTCTTCCTAAATTGTTGCACCAAGACCGTTGAATTTTTATCTCCTACTCCATAAGAAGAGATGCAGTTATTGATGCTAAATGCCAATCAAGTCAATCGAGAGTTGAAGAGTGGAGTACTAGGTTATATTCTCCTCTATTTATTAAACCTAGAAGTCAAACTGAAGCTTAATGAAATCCTAATAGCTAATGAGTTTCCTAAAGTATTTCCACCAGATATTTCAGGTTTACAATCGAGAGAGATAGAGTTCTCTATTAATCTCCTACCTGAGACATGGCCTATGTCTATTACACCTTATAGAATGGCATTGAAGGAACTATAGGAACTTAAGAAACAGTTAGAGGAATTGTTAGACAAGCAATTCATTAGACCGAGTGTATCACCTTGGAGAGCTCCTGTATAATGAATTATTGCATGTGAGTATAATGAACATACATGTTATTGAAATCATTTTTTCGGCTATTAATGTGAAAATAAAAGACGAGCACAATCACATGGCGGTCCGTGTGGTGCACCAGTAGGGGATGCCTTACTCAGGGCTATAATTATGCTAATGAGAGAAGAAAGAGAATGTGTGCCATGTCAGACAGAGCGAGAAAAATCCATACTGGAGAGTATAAAGTTCTCACCTTGACTGGGATAGCTTGTTATTAAAATAAGTTGATAGCCATCATATAGTATTCTAAAAATAGTTATTCATGTCATACATGTCATTACAACATGATTTTCATGTGCACAGATAAAGTGCATTCATGTGATCTAATATATTTTTTGTAGTTCATACAGATGAACATGACATGATGAGCATTATTGATGATGATTATGATTTATTGTTGAACCTACTGAGATTTAATTCTCACTATATTTCCCATATCATGTTCCAAAGATTAAATATGCAGATATTCTATATAATCGGCTTTTAGTGTACCTTGGGTCGAGTTGGGTAAGATCCCGATGAAGGTGCAACCACCCACACCTGTATCCTCAGAGCTAGTCAATATGGATGAATAAGATATAGACATATATGTGTTTGATTTTTGTACGGATGTTTTAAAATAATGATGTGTATGTGAAACTAGAATTGTATCAGTGTTAATGGTATATCATAAACCTTAATTATGCTTGGTTAATTGAATTGAATGTTATTATGAGTTAAATAGTTTGAAGTAAAGAGGTAATAACTTCATGGAATTATATATATATATATATATATATATATATATATATATATATATATATATATATATATATATATATATATATATATATATATATATATATATATATATATATATATATATATATATATATATATATATATCTGTGTCTGTGTCTGTGTGTGTGTGTGTGTAAAAAAATGGAGTTGTTACATGAATCCATCTTTTCTCTTCATCCTTGGGGTATAAAACTCACCCTCCTTCTCTTATTTAAGCTGCTAAAAAAAGTAAGGGAATGAGGGAATCTTACCACGTCCTTCAAGAAGGAACAAGAAAAAAAATTCACTAAGTGAGCTAGGGAGATCTTTAGGTAGGTTTAACAATATCTCTTTTTGAAGAAAAGTTTTCAAATTTGTAACATTTATATGAAATTTTGATCTTAGAACTTTGATGAAATTTATAATATTTTCTACTTTAATAATTGGTTAGGGATGTTGCTATATCATGTTACATTTTATCTTGTATATGATGGATGTTTTGAATATTTTGGTTGGTGTGGAAAGTTATGCATAGGTATGACTATGGGTAGCAAAATTTTAGGATTTTTATTCTACTATTTTGTATATTTTAATGTGGTGAAAAATTTATGGAATATGATTAGATGTAAATTAGGAAGAAAATGAAAGAGAACGAAATAAAATAATGAACTAAAACCTTAGGAATGGTTTAGTTAGGAAACTGGATTTCGGAGTAACAAAGGACGCTTATGTTTTTGAAATTATGAGAAGAATTGCTTAGAAAGTAAAAGAAATGGTTAACATAAAAAATGTAGATATATGTTTCATTGATTTTTAGCCCCTAGAATCACTTAATTTGGAGTCTAGATGAGGGAGAAATCGTCTGATTAGTTAGCAGTGGTCAGAAACTAGTTAACCAGGGAAGAATTTGTTTGATAAGTTTATGTGTTTGAATGTCTGGATAAATCTATAGTGAATTAAAAGTAATGCTTAACATGAAAAACATAGATATATGTCTCAAAAAATTTTAGCCACTAGAATCATTCAAATTGGAATCAATATGAGGTAGATATGGTTATATTAGTAAGTAGAGATTAGAAACTAGTTAACCAGGAAAGAATATGTTAGGTAAGCTTTTGTATTTGAATTTTTAGGCAAAATATGCATTGAATTAAAAGAAATGTTTAAAATAAAAAATTATAGATATATGTATCACGAATATTTAGTCACTAGGATCATTCAATTTGGAATCTTTATGAGGAAGATATGGTCAGATTGGTAAGTAGAGATCAGAACCTACCCGAGAAGAAATAACATTGAATTTGAGGGAGTAGTAACATCATGATTACTTAAGATTTCACTAAAATGTTCAACATAAGGGTTTTAGAGGATTGTCTTATCTTTAAATTAACACCAAGATCACCTCAATCAGATTTAAAATGAGGGTGTTATGCTCTAATTAGTGAGAGAAGAAAATAATATTTAAGAAAGAAGAAGAATCTTATAAATGAAAATAATAAATGACTAGTGTATGCCATAGCCATTGCCATATTAAGTGTGTAATTTTGACATGGAAATTTTTTATAAAGCGGTAATTGAAAATCATTATGTTCATGGTAAGATTGTATTTTACCAATGATTTTTGGTAATGATTATGCTTGGATGATAAATTATGACATGTGAGTATAATGAACATACTTGTTATTGAAATCATATTTTTGGCTATTAACGTGAAAAGAAAAGAAAAGAAAAGAGACAAGCACAGTCATATGGTAGTCCGTGTGGTGCACCAATAAGGGATGCCATACTCATGGCTATGATTATGTTAATGAGAAAAGAAAGAAAAAGTGTGTCATGTCAGACGGAGCGAGAAAAGCTCGTACCAGATAGTAGAAAGTACTCACTCTGACCAAGGTAGCTTGATATGAAAATAAGTTAATAGCAATAATATGATATTCTAAAAATAGTTATCCATGTCATACATGTCATTACTGCACAATTTTCATGTGAATAGATAAAGTGTATTCATGTGACTTAAGATATTTACTGTAGCTTATACAGATGAACATGATGTGACGAGTATTATTGATGATGATTATGATTTATTGTTAATTCTACTAGGATTTAATTCTCACTATATTTCCATATCATGCTCAGAAAACTAGTTATGCAGATTTTTCTATGGCTCTGGCTTTTAGTGTATGTTGGATCGAGTTACTTTACGTTGGGCAGATCCCAAAATTAATAAAGTGTTTGTAGTTGAGTTGCTAAGATCCCGACGAAAGTGCAACCACCTGCACCCGTGTCTTTGGAATTGGTCAACATGGATGAATAAGATATAGATATTTATGTGTTTGATTTTGTACAGACGTTTTGATTAATGATGTGTATGTGCACTCAGAATTGTATCCGTATTATTGGTAGACCTTAAACCTTGATTATGCTTGGTTAAATTAATTGAATGTTATTATGAGTTAAGTAATTAGAAGTAAAGAAGTAATGACTTTATGGGACTTTACAAATATATATATTAAAAAAAAGGAAAATGGAGTTGTTACATAACTCATAGGTCCAGAAATAAGTTATGAAAATTGTAATATATATATATATATAGTGACCAATAACACATTCCAAGCAGCAAACCATACACATTTATATAAGTAACTAATATTCCATCATCATATTATCCAAAACTATATCAGAGATTAATATTTATACATAAGCGACACTGAATCACATAACTACATCAACTTAACAATGAACCCCATACCGCACATCTCCCCTAGGTGTAAAGGGTGTAGGAGGTGGTGCTGGCATCAGGATCTGTACAAGATATCGCCATCCACTGGTTCTCTTTGATCAAGTGCATAGAAGAAGCTAGCATGACGTTTGCTCTTATTTGAACATAACACCAACAATAATGAGAACGGAGGTTCCCAATAAGTTTAACATTAAAAGCATCATATAGTAAATAAAAAAAATCACAGTGTTATGTGCAGCTGTAAAAAAATCACAATGTTATGGGTGGAGATACTAAACTTAGTAACTTTTACTCTTAAATTAAGAAAAATTACCCTAATCCAATCTTCTTGAAATTTTAAGACCATTACTTACTTCACAAAAATTTATCTTCCTTACCTAAGAATTTCACCTTTCTTTAGCATGTTTATTTCTAATATTTCCTCTGAGGTTTTCTTTCTTTACCTACTCCATTAATATTATAACATTTCTATACATACACGTAAGGTGAAGAATTTTTAAGGATTGTATTTCCTTATATATCTAAAAATTGTCTAATAAATTTTATTTCCTTAATTAAATATTTATGTACCTTTATCAATAAAAGAAGTGAAATGATGGATGTTACTTTGAATACTTTTGTACTTCTATTAATACATGAAATGAAATTAGGGATGTTACATTTCTCTCCCCTGAAAAGAATTTTTGTCCTCAAAATTTCAGAAATTACCTAATAAGAACAATTTCAGATATTTCTTCCTCATGACTTCTTCTAGCTCCCAAGTTGCTTCTTCTGGAGTCAAACCTTCCCATAACACCTTAACTAATGGAATAGTTTTGTTCCGCAATTGCTTCACGTCAATGTCCAATATAGATGCTGGTACTAGCTGGTATGTCATGTTCTCCTTTATTTGGATTGGTTCATCTCGTATCACATGTGAGGAGTCTGGAAGATACTTCTGGAGCTGTGATACATGGAAAACATTATGCAAGTTGGACAAATTAGGTGGGACAGCAACTTAATATGCTAATGTCCCTACTTTTTCTCAGAATTTGTTAAGGTCCCAAAAACCGCGGACTTAGCTTTCTTATTTTGAGAGACCTACCAACTCCAGTAGTCGGGAAAAGTTTCAGAAATACATGGTCTCATTCCTCAAACTCTAGAGGTCTA
This sequence comes from Gleditsia sinensis, assembly GCA_037074535.1. Taxonomy (NCBI): domain Eukaryota; kingdom Viridiplantae; phylum Streptophyta; class Magnoliopsida; order Fabales; family Fabaceae; genus Gleditsia; species Gleditsia sinensis. The sequence goes on from CM073466.1 coordinate 25,304,500, forward strand.
TGTCTCTTATCGTAGTAACTCTTTTGCCGACTCTGAGTTGTAAGTATTTTTTCTCATATCATCCTGATTTGTTCAGTGGTTTGTTGAACTAGATCAGGACCCAACAAGTTCTTTTCTCCTACCTCAAACCAACATAGTGGAAATCGGCACTTTTTACCGTATAAAGCTTCATAGGGGGCCATCTTAATACTAGAGTGATAGCTATTATTATAAGCAAACTCTACTAAAGGTAGGTACTTATCCCATCCTTTACCTTACTCTATCACACAGGCCCTCAACATATCTTCTAGGGTTTGAATGGTTCATTCTATCTGCCCGTCAGTTTGAGGATGGTATGCAGTACTGAACAGCAACTGAGTACCAAAAGCTTCCTGCAATGCCTTCCAAAACCTCGATGTGAACCTCGAATCTTTATCAAAAACGATATTTAAGGGAATTCCATGCAGTCTAACTATTTCTTGGACGTACAATTGGGCTAATTTATCCAGTGAATAGTTAATTTTTATGGGCAAAAAGTGAGCAGATTTGGTTAATCTGTCAACTATTATCCAGATAGAGTCATGTCCAACAGAAGTCTTAGGTAAACCCACGACAAAGTCCATTAAAATACTCTCCCATTTCTATTTAGGGATCTCAAGAGGTTGTAAAAATCCTGCTGGCTTTTGATGCTCTACCTTCACCTTCTGACAAATGAGACATCTCGTCACAAACTCGGCAATGTCCTTTTTCATCCCTGGCCACCAATACATCCTCTTTAAATCTTGGTACATTTTAGTGCATCCAGAATGGACTGTGTATTTACTCTGATGCGCTTCCTGTAGGATCTTAGTCCTCAACTCTCGTTCTTGAGGGACACAAATCCTTCCCTGATACATGATTGCTCCATCTTCAATGACAGAAAAATTACCTTGGTCTTTATGATCCTGTAAGTATTGGTCGTGAGCTTGAGCCTCTTTGATCTGGGCTATAAGGTCACACCCTATACTTAAACCATTAATGACTAGCTTCTTTGGAGTAAGGGTAGTGGCTAGCTTCAAATTTCGAAACTCTTCTAACTTCTGCATCTCATACACCATCATCTGACCCATGTGTAGAGATTTTTGACTCAAGGCATCTGCTACAACATTCGCCTTTCCTGGATGATATTTTATCTCAAACTTGTAGTCATTGAGGAATTCTATCCATTTTTGTTGCCTCATATTTAACTCCTTCTGATCAAAGAGGTATTTAAGACTCTTATGATCACAATATACTTCAAAGGTTGCCCCGTACAAATAGTGTCGCCAAATCTTTAAGGCAAACACCACTACCGCCAATTCAAGATCATGGGTTGGATAATTTCCTTCATGGGGTCACAGTGTTATGTGCAGCTATAAAAAAATCACAGTGTTATGGGTGGAGATACTAAACTTAGTAACTTTTACTCTTAAATTAGGAAAAATTACCCTAATCCAATCTTCTTGAAATTTTAAGACCTTTACTTACTTCACAAAAATTTATCTTCCTTACCTAAGAATTTCACCTTTCTTTAGCATGTTTATTTCTAATATTTCCTCTTAGGTATTCTTTCTTTACCTATTCCATTAATATTAGAACATTTATATACATACACGTAAGGTGAGGAATTTCTAAGGATTGTATTTCCTTAGATATCTAAAAATTGTCTAATAAATTTTATTTCCTTAATTAAATATTTATGTACCTTTATCAATAAAAGAAACGAAATTATGGATGTTAATTTGAATACTTTTGTACTTTTATTAATACATGAAATGTAATTAGGGATGTTACAGTTTTGTTTGGGTAAATTAAAGGTTTCTCTACCTTAGAACTTAGAGATGTTGAATGCTACTTGCATGAACATAATTATTTAAACTCTTAGGTTCATAAATGTTCTCTGAATCTCGTGAAGAAAGCTTTAATGAGATATCAGATTTAGTATAAACTTCAACAAAGTTTTCGTACTAGGTAGATGGAATCTTAATGAAAAGGATGACAAAGGGGGTATTTATAGAGGGAAACTGAACATAGAGCATTCTAAATGGATTTATGAAAAATTCCTTTTTCCCCTTCTAATGCGACTAATTCATAAGTCCTCACTAAATATTCCTATATTTGAATTTCTTTGAGCCAAAAATGACAATGATAAATATCAAGATTCTAAATAACTCAAGTTGGTGAGAGTTTGGGGTTGACATATAGCCTTAATGTGTGAAGACTCATTAGAGTTAGGTGTGAAATTGAAACTCAAAAGGTGATTAACTATGTTTATGCAAGCATTCATTATGTTTTTCACTTAGTGCTCATACCAACATTGTAATACCCTATAATTCTAAGAAAAAAAAACTTGAATTGATTTTATTAAGAAAGGGAACAAGAATTCACCAAAAAAATTCTTCATAAAGGTTTTAGAAAACTAAGAAATTTCCTAGATAATCTTTGTTATTTAAGATACCATGTTTTCCCTTTTAATATCATAAAAATACCAAGAATTCCCCATAAAAATATAAAATCTTGCGAAATGACTAAGTTGCCCCTCTTTGTAACAACTCCATTTAGGTATCAAATTTTTTTTTAAAATACCATGAAGTTATTACCTCGTTACAACTTAACTCAATATAACATTTATTTAATTTATACAATACAGAGTTCACATACATGTCATTAATCAAAACATACGTACAACATATCAAACACATAAAAATCTACATCTTATTTATTCTGGTTGACCAATTCCGGGGATATAGGTGCGGGTGGTTGCACCTTTACTGGGATCTAAGCCAACTCGACCACAAACATTTTATTTGCTTCTGGGATCTGCCTAACATAAAGTACTCGATCCAACGTGCACTAAAAGCCAGAGCTATAGAAAAATCTACATAACTAATTTTCTGAACATGATATGGAAATATAGTGAGAATTAAATCTCAGTAAGTTCAACAATAAATCATCATCAATATAGCTCATCACGTCATGTTCAGCTGTATAAACTACAGAAAATATCTTTGGTCACATGAATGCATTATATCTATGCACATAAGAATCATACAGTAATGATATGTATGACAGGATTAACTATTTTTAGAATATCATATGATGACCATCAACTTATTCTCATTTCAAGCTACCCCAGTCAGGGTGAATATCCTCTACACTCCGATATGGGCTTTTCTCGCTCCGTCCGACATGGCACACTTTCTCTTTCTTTTCTCATAATCATAATCATAACCGTTGGTAGGGCGTCCCCTATTGGTGCACCACACGGATTGCCATGTGACCGTGCTCATTTCTTTTCTTTTCACAATGATAGCCAAAAATATGCTTTCAATAACAAGTATGTTCATCAAAATATAACTATTACCATAAATCATTGGTAATCATGCAATGAACATAACCATTTCAAATATCACTTTATAAAATATTTCCATGTCAGAATTTTACACTTAAGATGGTAAGAAGTGCATACAATGGCAATAGTTATGGCATATACTAGTCATTTATAAGATTCGTCTTCTTTTTTAAATATTAATTTTATTTCTTTATTTTCTTGATGCAGGTTTTCATCATATCTAACCTTCTCTTACTAATTAGAGTATAACTCCCTCATTTGAACTCCGATGTAGGTAATCTTGGTGTCAATTTCAAGATAAAACAATTATCTAAAACTATTATGTTGAACATTATAGCAAAATATGGTGATATTACTCCTTTAATGTACATGTTATTTCTTCTCGGATAGGTTCTGACCTCTTCCTACTAATCGAACCATCTCTACCTCATATGGACTCCAACTTGAGTGATTATAGTGGCTACAAATCCGTGACACACATATCTATAATTCTTATGTTAACGATTTATTTTAATTCCATACAGATAATTCCCAGAAATTAAAATACAGAAGCTATCCTAATATATTATTCCTTGATGAACCATTTTCTGACCTTCGACTACTAATCAGCTCATATCTTCCTCATATGGAATCCAAATTGAATGATTCCAGTGGCTAAACATCCGTGACACACATAGCTATAATTCTTATGTTAACCATTTATTTTAATTCCATACAGATAATTCTCAGAAATTAAAATACAAAAGCTATCCTAACATATTCTTCCCTGATGAACCATTATCTGACCTTTGACTTCTAATCGGCTCATATCTTTCTCATATGGACTCCAAATTGAATGATTCTAGTGGGTTAAAATCCATGACACACATAGCTATAATTCTTATGTTAACCATTTATTTTAATTCCATACAGATAATTTCCAGAAATTAAAATACAGAAGCTATCCTAACATATTCTTCCCTGATGAACCATTTTCTGACCCTTGACTACTAATCAGCTCATATCTTCCTCATATGGACTCTAAATTGAATGATTCCAGTAGTTAAAAATCCGTGACACACATAGCTATAATTCTTATGTTAATTATTTATTTTAATTCCATAAAGATAATTCCTAGAAATTAAAATACAGAAGCTAGCCTAACATATTCTTCCCAGATGAACCATTTTCTGACCTTTGACTTCTAATCGACTCATATCTTTCTCATATGGACTCCAAATTGAATGATTCCAGTGGCTAAAAATCTGTGACAAACATAGCTATAATTCTTATGTTAACCATTTAATTTAATTCCATACAGATAATTCCCAAAAATTAAAATACAGAAGCTATCCTAACATATTCTTCCCTGATGAACCATTTTCTGACCTTTAACTACTAATTAGCTCATATCTTCCTCATATGGACTCCAAATTGAATGCTTCTAGTGGCTTAAAATCCAATACACACATAGCTATAATTATTATGTTAACCATTTATTTTAATTCCATACAGATAATTCCCAGAAATTAAAATACAGAAGCTATCCTAACATATTCTTCCCTGTTGAACCATTTTCTGATCTTTGACAACTAATCGGACCATATCTACCTCATATGGACCCCAAATTGAATAATTCCAGTGGCTAAAAATCTTTCACACATATACCGTTAATTCGTATGTTAACCATTTATTTTAATTCCCTATAGATAATTCTCAGAATTAAAACACAAAAGCTATCCTAACATATTCTTCCCTGATGAACCATTTTCTGACCGTTTCTTACTAATCGGACCATATCTACCTCATATGTACTCCAAATTAAATAATTCCAGTGGCTAAAAATCTATGACACATATATCTTTAATTCTTATGTTAACCATTTATTTTAATTGCCTATAGATAATTCCCAGAAATTAAAATACAGAAGCTAAAACTTTTGCCACCCATAACCATAGCAATGCAGAACTTTCTATATCAGTCTAAGTATTCAAACATACATCACATGCAAGATCAATATGTAACATGATATAGCAACATCATGACCAATCATCAAAGTTCTAAGATCAAAATCTCATATAAATATTATAAGTTTCAAAAGTTTTCTTCAAAAAGAAATATTGTTAAACTTACCTGGAGCACTTAGTCCCCTAGACTTCTCCTTCCTCTTTCTTCCTTTCTTCCTCTCCTTTCCTCACTCTACCTTGCTTCTATTTTTCCTCTCCCTCACTTGGACGAAATTATAATGTTGTAAGGGTGGGTTTTCTTATATAGACCACCAAATAATTCACCTTTCATGATCATGGGTCTACCTTATCACAATTAGATTACACTTGGTTGAATTTTTGGAAAACAAACAACTTATGTTCTTATCTTCCTCTTCCTTAGTCAAGATATGCATAGGAAAATGAGATTTGTATTTTGAAAATTATGATAATATGTTCTTAAGATATGGGATAAGGTCCCTTTGATTTAGGGATTCATTTCCATTTTCTTTTGTCTTAAACAAGTATGATTGGTTTGCCTTTTTATGTGGCAAATTTCTAGCTCTTGAATCTCCATTATTTGGTTGATATTATTTGTGTGGGATAGGAATGTTTTGTCCTAATGCTATGTATTATCATACCACTTGCTAAAATTATGAGTGTAGGATATAGATGTTTTTGTCCTAAAGCCTTGTATTATCATGCCATTTGCCAAAATTATGAATGTAGAATCACACCACTTGCTAAATTTGGGTCTTAATGCCATGTAACCTAATCTTTATTATTATTACATTATTATATCATCACCTAATTTATTTTATTTTATTTTTTCTCTTGGATTTGGGCTTATTCCTACCCATTTTCTTTGCTTTGGATAAAATTCTACCTTTCTTGGAGGGCTTGGTCACATTTTCATAATTTTTGGGCTATTGGTCCAATTACTATATCCTAGTCCAAATCTATGTTTTATTTCTTGCTTAGGTTATCCAATGGGCTTGCTAGAAACTTATGTGAAGTGGAAAAACTCTATATGAAGTGTCCATAGGTAAAAGACCAATGTATGGGTAAAGATTTTAAACTTAGTAACTCTAGTTCTTGAATTAGGAAAAATTACCCTAATCCAATGTTCTTGAAATTTTATGACCTTTACTTGTTTCTAAAAATTTATCTTCCTTATCCAAGAATTTTGCATCTCTTTATTATGTTATTTCTAATTGTTTTTCCTATTAGGTTTTCCCTCTTTATTTGTTCTCTTAATGTTAGAAACATTTTCTATGCATATACATAAGGTGAAGAATTTCTAAGGATTATATTTCCTTAGATATCTAAAATATTGTCTGATAAATTTTATTTCCTTAATTAAATATTTATGTACTTTTATCAATAAAAGAAACGAAATTAGGGATGTTACAATCTTTACCATGGAAAAGCCCAACATGCCCTTTGTTCTTTTTCTCCTAATGCCACGAGTCTACTAGAACTTTCCAGCATGAAGCTAATTTCTCCCATCTAAAGCTTCTTTGTGCCTTCACTTTTGAGTGTTTGATTTCCTCCAAGTTTTGGTTAACTAAAGCACCTATCAAGAAATCCTTAAACCTAATGCAAACAGGGCTAGATTGTAAAGGAAAATAGTAGCAGAAAGTTTGCAAAAAGAAGGAAGCGTAGAGCTTGAAGGTAATTCTAAAACTCAATATTTTTTTTGTTTTCTAGAAGTTTTAGCTTTAGCAACATGTTTAGAACATAGAATATCCTCACCACACAAATTTTCATGATCAAAAACCACCATTTTTATGCTTAAATCACGACTTTATTCTTCAATGAACAATACTTTGACTAATGGAGTGAATAGAAAACACATCAAAGAATTGTGATTTGGGATATTTTGGGTTGTAAGGCATGATTTGAAGCTTCAAATAATGAAAGTTGTTTTGAAATTTTCTTTAAAAAAGCTGTGTGTTATAGATTTAGTGGTATATAAGGTCACTTCCACAAGGATTGCCAATTGAAATGAGACTCTAATTTATACCCAAAATAAATTATTCTAACTTAGTTGTCAGAATGTTTGTTTTGTGAAAAGAACATTAAACTAAGTATGCAAGAAAATTTATATTCCCAAATTTAATTGGAATGTATTCAGAGTAAAGATGCATACTAAGGTTAGGGGATCCACTCTTGGTATATTAAATAAAGACAAACTCAACTCTTTTATTACCAAAAATGGAATCCTCACATGAATGAGGTTTCATTCAAAAGATATGTTATCTTAAGCTCACTTTGGTTTATATATAAATCACATTTGCCTCCTTTTATTGTATTACTAATACTTAAGCCATTCTTGTAAAATGGATTTAAGTATACATTGTGTCAATGGTCACATATTGTCTACCATAAATCGAGATTGATTTAAGCATTTATTGTGCCAGAGATTGTCTACAATGGTTTAAGATTCACACCTTACAAGATTAAAGATAAAATGGTGTGAAAGGAAGAATATTAATTAGCATACTAAGAAATAGGTGGCAAAGCCAACCATGAATAATAACAAGGTAAAATGGCAGTCAAGTTAGCCATTAAAAATAATAACATGAAGTAGGCGGCAAAGTCAGTCATTAATACATAACATAAGAAAATAAGGAGGTAAATACAACATCAAACATAAACCTTGAATTCTTAATCAAGAGATATATAATTAATTATTTTCTTACCAAAATATTTATTTCACGCCCCTAATTTAAGGGCATGTGAAACACATACTTTACAAACATATATTTGCCATAATATGCATAATACACTTCTTTATCATTGAAAATAGTTACATACAGGTATTCCTATATATACCCAATATACAAATTAAGTTTATAAATATCAAAGTAACAACAGAAGCAGAGATCTTTCCTGTAGCGTTCAGAGCATATTCTAGAGCACAAGTACAATATAACCAAAAATCTACGAGCCCTAGAAATAAAATAGGCTCACTAGAGAATATGTTGCCTAGCTGATCACCTATCTGAAGGGAAATGACCAAACTCTGTATTTTTATATGAAAAATATGAAAATATTGTGTAGTGAGTTTGACAACTCAATGAGTAGATAATACCTCCTATGACCTCTTAGGTCAGCATATAGATGTACTCATATTAAAATTTGTCACATAGAAAAGACAGTTTAGAAGTACATCCATATGAGATTCACATTTCAAATATTCTCATTTCAAAAGAGATTCAGAGGTTCAAAACCAAATGCAGTACGGTATGGTCATAAAATAAATCTTGTTATGCACCAAAATATTTCACATGTAAATATTGATAGGATTCCATATTAGAACCATCAAATAATCCTAAGCACATAGCAAGGATGGTGTTATGTTCAGTTTTATAAGCTACAGCAAAATATCAAGTTTTTGAGATAAAATCATAACTTTTGTTGATGCATAATTAACATACTATATATGCACTGAAAATTCACTATTTTTACATAATGCTCAAGTATGTCACAGCTCTCTGTAACATCCCTAATTTCGTTTCTTTTATTGATAAAAGTACATAAAAATTTAATTAAGGAAATAAAATTTATTAGACAATATTTTAGATATCTAAGAAAATATAATCCTTAGAAATTCTTCACCTTATGTATATGCATAGAAAATGTTTCTAACATTAAGAGAACAAATAAAGAGGGAAAACCTAATAGGAAAGAAATTAGAAATAACATACTAAAGAGATGCAAAATTCTTGGATAAGGAAGATAAATTTTTAGAAACAAGTAAAGGTCTTAAAATTTCAAGAACATTGAATTAGGGTAATTTTTCCTAATTCAAGAACTAGAGTTACTAAGTTTAAAATCTTTACCCATACATTGAGCTTTTACCTATGAACACTTCAAATAGAGTTTTTCCACTTCACATAAGTTTCTAGCAAGCCCATTGGATAACCTAAACAAGAAATAAAACATAGACTTGGACTAGGATATAATAATTGGACCAATAGCCCAAAAATTATGAAAATGTGACCAAGCCCTCCAAGAAAGGTAGAATTTTATCCAAAGCAAAGAAAATGGGTAGGAATTAGCCCATAATGGGTAGGAATAAGCCCAAATCCAAGAGGAAAAATAAAATAAAATAAATTAGGTGATGATATAAATAATGTAATAATAAATCTTAGGTTATATGGCATTAAGACAAAAATTTAGCAAGTGGTGTGATTCTACATTCATCATTTTGGCAAGTGGCATGATAATACAAGGCTTTAGGACAAAAACATCTATATCCTACACTCATAATTCTAGCAAGTGGTATGATAATACATGGCATTAGGACAAACTATTCCTATCCCACATAAATAATATCAACCAAATAATGGAGATTCAAAGGCTAGAAATTTGCCACCTAAAAAGGCAAACCTATCATACTTGTTTAAGACAAAAGAAAATGGAAAAGAATTCCTAAATCAAAAGGACCTTGTCCCTTATCCTAAGAACATATCATCATAATTTTCAAAATACAAATCTCCTTTTCCTATGCATATCTTGACTAAGGAAGAGGAAGACAAGAACTTAAGTTGTTTGTTTTCCAAAAATTCAACAAAGTGTATCCAAATTGTGATAAGGTAGACCCATGATCATGAAAGGTGAATTATTTGGTGGTCTATATAAGAAAACCTACCCTTACAACATTATAATTTCGTCCAAGTGAGGGAGAGGAAAAATAGAAGCAAGGTAGAGTGAGGAAAGGAGAGGAGAAGAAACGAAGGAAGAAGAAGGAGAAGTTTAAAAGGCTAAGAACTCAAGGTAAGTTTAACAAAATTTCTTTTTGAAGAAAACTTTTGAAACTTATAATATTTATATGAGATTTTGATCTTAGAACTGTGATGATTGGTCATGGATGTTGCTATGTCATGTTACATATTGATCTTGCATGTGATGTATGTTTGAATACTTAGGCCAGTATAGAAAGTTCTGCATAGGTATGGCTATGGGTAGCAAAATTTTAAGTTTCTGTATTTTAATTTCTGGAAATTATCTATACAGAATTAAAATAAATGGTTAACATAAGTATTGTAGCTATGTGTGTCACGGATTTTTAGCCACTGGAATCATTCAATTTGGAGTCCATAAGATGTAGATATGGTCCGATTAGTTAGCAAAGGTCAGAAAATAGTTCATCAGGGAAGAATATGTTGGGATAGCTTCGGTATTTTAATTTCTGAGAATTATCTGTATGGAATTAAAATAAATGGTTAACATAAGAATTGTAGATATGTGTGTCACGGATCTTCAGACACTGGAATCATTCAATTTGGAGTCCATATGATGTAGATATGATCCGATTAGTTAGCAAAGGTCAAAAAATGGTTCATCATGGAAGAATATGCTAGAATAGCTTCGGTATTTTAATTTCTAGGAATTATCTGTATGGAATTAAAATAAATGGTTAACAAAAGAAATGTAGATATGGGTGTTACAGATTTTTAGCCACTGGAAGCATTCAATTTGGAATCCATATGATGTAGATATGATCCGATTAGGCAGCAAAGGTCAGAAAATGGTTCATTAGGGAAGAATATGTTAGAATAGCTTCGGTATTTTAATTTTTGGGAATTATCTGTATGGAATTAAAATACATGGTTAACATAAGAATTGTACATATGTGTGTCATAGATGTTTATCCACTGGAATCATTCAATGTGAAGTCCATATGTTGTAGATATGGTCCGATTAGTAAGCAAAGGTCAGAAAATGGTTTATCAGGGAAGAATATGTTAGGATAGCTTTGGTGTTTTAATTTTTGGGAATTATCTATAGGGAATTAAAATAAATGGTTAACATAAGAGTTAATGATATATGTGTCACGGATTTGTAGCCACTGGAATCATTCAATTTGGAGTCCTTATGGGGAAGATATGAGCTGATTAGTAGTCAAAGGTCAGAAAATGGTTCATCAGGGAAGAATATGTTAGGACAGCTTTTGTATTTTAATTTCTGAGAATTATTTGTATAGAATTAAAATAAATGGTTAACATAAGAATTATAGCTATGTGTGTCATGGATTTTAAGCTACTGGAATCACTCAAGTTGGAGTCCATATGAGGTAGATATGGGCCGATTAGTAGGTAGATGTCAGAACCTATCCAAGAAGAAATAACCTATACATTTAGGGAGTAATATCACCTTGATTTCTTAATATTTCGCTACAATGTTCAACATAATAGTTTTATATAATTGTTTTATGTTGAAATTGACACCAAGATCACCTACATCAGAGTTAAATTGAGGGATTTATGCTCTGATTAGTAAGAGAAGGTTAGATAGGATGAAAACCTGCATCAAGAAAATAAAGAAATAAAATTAGTATTTAAAAAAGAAGATGAATCTTAATAAATGACTAGTATAGCCATAGCCATTGCCATTGTATGAACTTTATACCGTCTTAAGTGTGAAATTTTGACATGGAAATATTTTATAAAGTGATATTTGAAATGGTTATGTTCATGGCATGATTACCAATGATTTTTGGTAATAATTATATTTTGATGAACATACTTGTTATTGAAAGCATATTTTTGGCTATCATTGTGAAAAAAAAAAATGAGCACGGTCACATGGCAATCCGTGTGGTGCACCAGTAGGGGACGCCCTACCAACGGTTATGATTATGATTATGAGAAAAGAAAGAGAAAGTGTTCCATGTCGGATGGAGCGAGAAAAGCCCGTACCGGAGAGTAGAGGATACTCATCCTGACCGGGGCAGCTTGAAATGAGAATAAGTTGTTGGCCATCATATGATATTCTAAAAATAGTTACTCCTGTCATACATATTATTACTGTATGATTATTATGTACATAGATATAATGCATTCATGTGACCAAAGATATTTTCTGTAGTTTATACAGCTGAACATGATGTGATGAGCTATATTGATGATGATTTATTGTTGAACTTACTGGGATTTAATTCTCATTATATTTCCATATCATGTTCATAAAATTAGTTATGCAGATTTTTCTATAGCTCTGGCTTTTAGTGCACGTTAGATCGAGTACTTTATGTTAGGCAGATCCCAGAAGCAAATAAAATATTTATGGTCGAGTTGGCCTAGATCCCGGTGAAGGTGCAACCACCCGCACCTATATCTCCAGAATTGGTCAACTAGAATAAATAAGATGTAGATTTTTATGTGTTTGATATGTTGTACGTATGTTTTGATTAATGACATGTATGTGAACTCTGTATTGTATAAATTAAATAAATGTTATATTGAGTTAAGTTGTAATGAGGTAATAACTTCATGGTATTTAAAAAAAAAATTGATACTTAAATGGAGTTGTTACACTCTCAATATACTCAATTCACTCATTTATTATACGCATAGTGGCCAATCGACTACAATCACAATAACTGATCAAGGAATGTGAGTTCATCACCCATCTGCCTCCTCACATTACCACTGTCACCTAGTTGAAGTGGCCCTCCCTTTGGCTCATTCAGGCTAATAGGGAGTATTTTACTCGATACTATCTCAAGCCATACAACCCGTCGATATTCATCTATACATATGTGTATATATATATATATATATATATATAAATTCATATTCATCAAATGCAATGTATAATTACCAAGCAACTCACTATGAGCTTTACGCTTGCCATTCAATCATATTCAGCAACTTTATAGCTTTACATATCAATGCCTCATGTACATAATATTCACTTTATCAAATAATGGTGAATACATTTAGAACCACATACTCAATGAGTTTCAAAATTTATTTGCAAAACCATACTCTTCTTGAACTATATTCCAGTTAGTAAGCAAAGTAGATATTTAAACACATTTCAGAAACTTATAATAGCATAAATAATTTGTAAACATAACCAATTATACATTTAAAGTTTAATAAGAGCATGGGGTAAGTCATAGAAAGAATTACCTACTCACTGGATAAAGCTCTAGGTTGAACAAGCCCAAAATGTACTTTTTCAATCTAAATTTGATCAAATAGACCTCAGAAGTGAGTCTAAAGGGTCTAAAACCTAAAAAATAACTTCAGGAACTTGGTCAATTGATGGTCACTGGTTAGGGCTAGAAATACTGTTCACATCAATCAAAATCACTATTCATGTCGGCCAAAGTTACTATTCACACTACTGGAATCACTATTCATGCCGCCGAATTTATTATTTTTGACACTAAAAGTTGTCAAATGGCTGAAAATTTTCATATCCTATAGTTTATATATCTCCTGAATCCATCTACGGTGTCAGATTTTTAATTTGAAAACTCTAAATAGGAGTTTCAGAGTTTACCTTTTTCTAAGATTTTCTACCTCTGATCTGCGGCGATTCTTCGACCGATTATAAAAATTATTTGGCCTATATCATGGTACTCTTTCTCCAAAATCTAGTGGTACCCTTTGTTTTGAGATCAGATGCTCAAAAGTACTCTAGACATAGAGAGAGAAAATGGAGGAGAGAGTGTGAGTAGTGATCTCCTAATAAACCTATGGAAAATTTTTTAAAAATGATGGAGGGACGAAATAACAATTTGCTCATTGTTAGAGGAAGTCCTTTAAATTTTATTATTTACATTTTGATCCCTAAACTTTTAGAAAATTACGCTTCGACCCCAAAAATATTAATAATTTTTCATTTTCATCCTTAAAACCTTTCAATTACATCCATATTCCTTTATTTCTTTTAATAATCCATACATAAATGAAAATTATTAAATCTTAGGGATGTTATGTAATATCCCATAATTTTTATTTTTAAATAGTAATGTTTTTTTATAAATAAATATATTTTTATTTGTTTAAAAATGATTATGTTCTACTAAAAGTAAGTCTATTTTTAATTAAAATAATTATTGTTTTACTTGAAATAATTATATTGGTCGCTAATGAATTTTTGTTGTATTTTTAGAAATATTCTTTCTTTTAATATGTATAAAGATATTTATTTTGAGATTTGTTTTATTATGATTTTTATAAAGAAAAAACATGATTTAAGAGTTTAACTAAAGGTTTATGAGAATGTAAATTTTTAGAAAATTTTGAGATATTTTAGGATGAAAAACAAAATTTATATGAATATATATGAAATAAAATAAGAATAATACTAAATGTTTAATTGTTAAATAATAATAATTAATATTATAAAAAAAATAAAAAGGGAACGTGTATGCAGGAGACGGAGCGAATTTCTAAAGAAATTTTAAACAAATGAATAGTGAGTGAATAGTAACCTTCAACTTTTTCTCTAGATCTGGAGTGCCTATTGGCTTCCAATCTCAAAACTGAAGGTGTTACTGGATTCAGGACGAAGAATACTACGGTTTTGATCGATCAATTTTTCAAATCAGCTGTTGAATTGCCGTAGATCTGAAGTAGAAAATTTCAAAAAAAGGTAAATTCTCAAACTTTTACTTAGAGACCTCCAATTGACATTCTGACATCGTAGATGGATTCAGAAACTAGATAAACCTTAGGACAGATATATTTTTCAACAATCTGAAAACTTTTTGTTCATCGTGAATAGTATTTTTCGGCGGGTGAATAGTATTTTCCTACAAGTGAATAGTGTTTTCCAGCGGTGAATAATGACCAAGCTCCCGGAGTCCTTTTTTAAGTCTTTGAACTCTCCGGACACGTTTTTGCGGTCTAATTGGTCAAATTCGGCTTGAAAAAGTACATTTTAGGGTTGTCCAATCTGAAGCCTTACCCATGTGAGTAGATACTTCTTTCTATGACTGGCCCCATGCTATTCTTGAATTATAAATGTATTATTGTTTCTATTTATAAATTATTTATACTATTATAAGTTTTTGAAATGTGTTAAAATATATGTTATACTTACGAACTGGCACATAGTTCAAGAAGAGTATGGTTTTAGAAATGTATTTTGGAGCTCATTGAATATGTGGTTCTAAATGTATTTATCATTATTTGATAAAGTGAATATTATGTGCACGATGCATTGATTTGTAAAGTGATATACTTGTGAAAATGATGCATGTCATATTATAAATGAGATTGAATGGCAAGCGTAAAGCTCATGGCGAGTTGTTTGATATTTTACATGTATATATATGTATTGATGCATATCGGCTGGTTGTATGGCTTGTGACGGTACCGAATAGGGGACGCCCTATTAGCTTGAGTGAGCCGGGGGAGGGCTGCTCCAACCGGGTGACAGTGGTAATGTGAGGAGGCAGGAGGGTGATGTACTCACATTCCCTGATTACTTATTGTGACTAGGGTCGAGGTCACTATACGTATAGTAAATGAGTTATATTTTCATTGCATTAACCAGATCGCCGAGTGAGGCAGGTTATTTTCAAATTGCATTGGCCAGATCGTCGAGTGAGGCAGGTCATTTTCAAAATTAAGTGGACCAGATCGCTGAGTGAGGCAGGTCATTTTAAAAGTGATGATTTTACCACCAAATCTTAATATTTTACTATAGCTTATACAGCTAAGCATAACAACATTTGTTTAATGATCATACCATGGTGCATATGGTTTTGGAGTTAAGAATATTTGAAATACGGGTCCCATATGAAAATCTTAATATTTTATTATAGCTTATACAGCTGAGCATGACAACATTTTTTTAATGATCATACCATGGTTCATATGGTTTTGGAGTTAAGAATATTTGAAATACGGGTCCCATATGAATGTACTTCTGAATTGTATTTTCTATGTGACACATTTTAAAATATAAGTACATCCATATGCTGACCTAAGAGGTTATAGGAGGAATTATTTGCTCACTGAGTTGTTAAACTCACTACACGATATTTTCACATTTTTCAGATAAGAATATGAGAGTCTGATTCGGCAGATAAGTGATATATTCTCTGGGTGAGTCTACATTGCTTCCAAGACTCACGGTCTTTGAATTATACTATGTTTGTATTCTAGAGTGCTCTAAACGCTACAGGCAGGATCCCCGTTTCTGTTGTACTTTGATGTTTATAGATTTGGTCTGTATATTGTGTATACATGAGAGATCATATATGTATCTGTTCCCATAATAAAGAATTGAAGTATGTATCTTTATGGAAAATATTTGATTGCGGAAATAATAATAATAATAAAAATGTTTTTTTTTTCGTAACGTAAATTGGGGGCGTTACATGTTACAATTTACACTTTCACTTAAGCATATGAAGATTAGTTATCCATCCTTAAAGTAGGGAAATAAAAGTGAAGATGAACAAGCATGATGATATTATGAAAGAAATTAAGGATAACAAACTATCTAAATAAAGAAGAACATTACAATGACTTAGAAGTAAAATCCTCCTCCAAGACTCTCCCCCTAGCTTACAAAATACCTTTATTTATAGTTATAGTTGGGGGAGGAAGGGTAAGTTTTAATAATGGTGGGTAATAAAGTCACATTAGTCACTATTGACTCTCTGGAAACACCTCACATACACTAAAAGTAATCTTGAATTTCATGGTGAAATACACAAAAATGGCTACCCATGAAAAATAAAAGTTATAAGAAATTTTGTCAACTTTTCAAAATGGTATGGCACATATGTACTAGACACATATTTTGTGATTTATGGTCAAAACACTATGGCAAGGTTAAACTAGAATGAAATAGAAAGAAGATTCTTTTCTAGTCCAATTTCGGCCCTTTTAACATCATAATTTCAAAATCACTGTGAAATATAAGTTTGGAGCTAATTCATAGGATCAAAAATCATAATAATATGAATTTTGGATTATAAGTTATGTCCATTTTTCTAGCTGAAGTATTTATCCCTAATCCTTTAACATTGTGTGTTCTACCTTGAATCTCTATGCTTATGTTCTTCTAGAAATGTTGTCATAAATCAAGATTAGCTTTATGCATATATCCACTAAGATACGTCTCAAGAATCAGTAAGATATGTTTAATGACTCCTTACTCTGCCTTCTTGAATGCATTTATTTTATCATCTTAATTTATAGACATCATTCCCAAATAACAATAAATTTGCTTTGATTTTTTCAATTGAGTCCACTTTCTATTCTTCTTTCCAACTATAAAAAAAGTACACAAAACTAAATATAAATAAGAAAAATAAGTACTTAAATGTGGCAGAAAGATAAAATGAAAGGATTTAATTTATGAGTATAAAACTCACTCATCATAAACACCCCAAAACTTAACATTTTACTATTTCTTAAGTAAAACACACAAACTTCAAAATTCAAAAGATGAGTGAGTGACGAGTTGTCTTTAGCTTACTTAAAGATTTCAAGCATTTTGAAACCAAGGAGAATTATAAGAACCCAAGACTATATAAAGTTTTAATTCAATTGTAGCTCATGACTTACCCTCGAATCCTAACTATATGTATGGTAAGATAAATTTATGTAATAAAATATTTGGAGCAGATCTCCATATAGATTCATTTGGAATTCCATAGGCTTAATTTTCATATCACTTTCCACTAATATAGACTAATAATAACATTTAAGTTTATTAGGACTTTCACTAGTCTTGTAATGTGTGGGATAGGTTAAAGTTGTAACATCCCAGATTTTAATAAGTGAAAAATAATTCTCATGGTGAAGGGAATGGAAGAGAATAAAATAGAACATTGATGAAACCTTAGAATAATGATAAAGTGGCTAAATGGCAAAAGTGTAATTCTTAAAGAAAGAAAAGGCATGTGTTAAGGAGAAGCAACCTTCTAAAAGCTTGGAATTAAGATAATATTTTCCCTTGATTTGGAATAGAAATCGACTAAGGGGGAGAAGGATGGATTATTAAAGAAGCTTGGATTAAATAATCTTATCCTTGGCTTGGAGAAGAAGCTTTGACTTGGAGAAGTCTTGGCTTAGAGGAGAAGTAGGCCAAAAGATCAAGGGGGAAGAAAGGTGGCGGCCAAGGAAAAGAAGAAAAGAGAGAGAGGCCGAGAGAAGGAGAGAAAGGAAAAGAAGAGAGAGAAAGGTGGCAAAGGTGAAGATCCAAGAGAAAGGAAGAAGGAGATGTGATCAAGAGGAGGAAATCCAAGGATAGAAAGAATCTCTGGTTTGGTAGGTTTAACATTATTCATATTTCTATGGAATTTCATTCATTTTGAATGATTTATAAGTGTTTCAAATATCCTCTTTTGATGATTCATGATGTATATTTATGTTTAGCCATGAAAAGTGAGAGTTAAATGCATAGATCATACATGTGTTTGCCAAAATTGGCTTGAAAAGGGTGAAAATCGATGCTCTGAATGGTTGGTTCTGTTGGTTATATTTTTGTCAAATTTGGAAATCTGTTTGAAAGATGAGTTGTAGCCCTGTTTCTTAGATTTCTAATGCCTCTAGGATCACCTTAATCGGATTTGAAATGAGAGAGATATTCCCTAATGAGTGAAGAAAGGTCTGATTTAACGCACAGAATCTCAACGCTGTTTTCAAACACCTTTTTCACCCGTTTTTGTTTCTAATTTGTTAAAGTGGTAAAATAAAAGTTTTAGATAATTGTATTAGCTTTCCATAGATAACAAAATAACTTTAATTAGAGTTACAATGAGGGAGTTATGGTCCTTTTAGTGAAGGAAGTTCTGGCTGGACAGAAATCTAGAGTGCAGGGAACCTGAAGCACGGCCGTGCTTGGTGACATGGCCAGGTCGTGCTTTGGGCTGTTTTGTGATTTTTCAGCATGCTTTGCACAACATGAAGCACATCTGTGCTTGGTGACACGGCCAGGCCGTGCTTAAGGCTCGATTTGCTCTGTTTTGCATTTTGAAGGCTCTAAATGAACTCCAATGAATGGATGATGTTAAGGGGAACTAAAAAACAAATAAATACATTTTTAATGATGCATTGTAGAGTGAATTCCATCCTTTTATTATGAAAAATTAAATCACGTATTGCATAATGATGAGATGTATGTTTAATGTATGGATAAAAATACATATTAATGAGACCTATGCAAGTGAATTTGTTATATATTGATGAGATATATGTAAGGGAATTGCATATGAGCTAGATGTGCAATGTATGGATGAAATGCATGTTGATTTGATGCCTATGCTAGTATATCAATGCATGAGGATTACATGATATAAGGTATGCATTGTTGGTAAGTGTATTAATATATATTTGTTAAATGATGTGGTGATGATATTATGCATGATATTAGTGATATGTTTGGTTAATGCATAATCCTATTGTGATGGTCATGATGATTAAAGAATATGATGTGTACATTATTATATGACGATAAATGGGTTATTACATAGTGATTATATAGAGAGACAAAGTTGATTGTGGATGGCAAGCATGATGATAAAGGTGAGTTGTTTGATGTATACATGGTTATATCATGTTGATGTATATGGTTGAGATGTGGCTACAGATAATTAGTCACTGAGTATGGAGATGTGGCTACAGACGATTAGTCACTGAATGTTGAGATGTGACAGCAGACGATCAGTCACCCTACATGATAAAGATAGATATACAAGCATATTATTGAAGTATAACTTGGTTATTATACATGCCTAATATTAATGCATAACCTGTCTGTTGAATATGAAAGCATGCTATATATTCTTGTTACTTTATCATATACAAAGAGAAAATATTTTCTGTAGTTTATACAACTGTACATAACACTGTGTTTTCCTTAATTACTGTATGATGCTTTTAATGTTAAACCTATTGGGAACCTCCATTATCATTATTGTTGGTGTTATGTTTAGATAAGAGCAAACGATACGCTAGCTGCTTCTGTGCACTTGATTATAGAAGATCTAGTGGATGGCGATGCCTTGTATAGATCCCGATGCTAGCACCACCTTCTCCACCCTTTACACCTAGGGGAGATGTATGGTATAGGGTTCATGTTAAGTTGATGTAGTTATGTGTCTCAATGTCACTTATGTATAAATATTAAACTCTGATGTAGTTTGAATATTATAATAATGGAATATTATCTGCTTATATAAATGTGTATGGTTCGCTGCTTGGAATACGTTATTGGTCGCTATATATATATATATATATATAAAACCGGGCGTTACAAAAGTTGCATAAAAGAATGTCAATGAAAGCTCAATGCACTCTACAACATACATGATCATTTAAGTTCTTCCATATAACTCTTAAGAATTGTTCTATGAATTTTGTCTCTAACTTTACTCTCATCTATATTTTATTTACTCACACATTTCTCTTTCTTTTGGTAAGTAAATACCCCTAAACTTATTTATTTAGAGTAATACCATTTTTTAAAATTCTTTTTCTTTTTCTTCTTCTTTTTTTAACACCTCCCCATCCACCCTTGAATCATTCGGTTCTTGATATATCTTTTCAAATAATCATTCATGTGAGTGAAAGGTAAGATTTGGAAATACATATGTTTAGAGACTAGATAATGATATAGGTATATAAGAAAGGATAAATATAAACTCAAAATAGGTTACTAGTGTAACATCCCCCGATTCTTACTTCCAATAAATAGTAAAATAATTTTTTATTGTGAAGGGAAGGAAAGAGAATGGAATGGAACATTGAAGAAACCCTAGAAAATTATAAAGTTACTAAATGACAAAAGGGAAATCTAGAAGGAGAGAAATTGTAATTTTCCTAATTCCTTGGTGCTAGAATGGAATATCAAGAATTGAGCTAGAGATATATTTTGGGTGTGACCCAAAAACACATTGGCATCTTTTTAAAAGAGGAATTAAACCATTTGGAGAATTAGAGGAAGCCAAACAAGGCATTAGTAAAAGGGTTAGTCATAATCTAATGGAGTGGCAAACTTGTAATTTTGGCTTGGTTAGAGGATATAGTTGGCATGGAGAAATTGAGCTTCTAGAAGAATTATTATTTTAATATTTTTCTTGGTGACCTCTTGAAGAAGTCGACCAGGAGGGTGGGAGGCAGAGAAATATGTAGCCAAGAAGATAAGAAGAAGAAGGAAGAATAGAGAGAAAAGAGAGAAAGGCAACAAGAAGGAAGATCTAAGGTGATGTTCTCTATGGATCAACCCCTAAATCATCCCTCATCTTCATTCTAAGCTTCTAAAAAGTGGTTTTGATGGTGGTTATGCAGGTTTAATGGTGAAAGAAGAAGATCTAGGTGGAGGCAAGGCAAAGGAAACCAAGGGGGTGCTTATTAACAAAGAGGATAAGTATAGTTAGGTAGGTTTAACATTAATTTGTCATTGAAATTTTATATCTTATGGAAGATCTAAAGTGTTTCAAATCTTATATTTTGATGGTGCATGATGTAAATTAATGTACTTGGTGGATGCATAACCTTATTGTGTAGGCGATGATGATGATTAGAGAGTATAATGCATACATTATAGTACTAATGCATGATGATTATATGTATGATGTATACATCGTTATGTGATTGTTAAATGATTTGATGACAATGGTAAGCATGATATATAGGTTGGTCTAAAAGGCTCAAACAATTCTAACAATACCTAATTCATTTCTTAAATGGAAAGTAGTCTAGGATTTTGCCTTAACTGACAATCAAATAATTTTTAGAGTTTTATGATATCAATAGTCATATTTAAATCACATAAACTTTTTCTAAATAAACAATCAGTCAAATGTGAAAGATTAAGTGCTCAAAATATTAAGATTCTCAAGCAAAACATAAGTTATAATAGAGTGTAGGCTCACACATAGCACTCAAAGTTCATCTATTTTCGAAAGGCTTCAAACACTTTAAACCAATTTTAAAAAGAGTTACAGATGAAGCTCCAAGTCTAATTTTCACTTCTTGTGGCTTTCTAACATCCAATCTATTTGAGCTATAGTTGGATCAGGTACATGCACAAACTCTTGTAATGCATTAATCAAGTCATCAGCATTTGTGATGGATATTCAGTTATGCCTATGAAACAAATTTAACATTTTCTTCTAGGGTGCCAAAACCACTTGGTAAGGCAATGAAAGCATCAGAATTGGATATTATTCTAGCAATGCGTTCATGCATGGAAAACACCCTTAATTCTTCTCCAACTACTTTTCTTGTGAACTTTGACGAAGCTAAAAGTGTGGGAATAATTCCTTCAACTTGGCTTCCTCCTAAATGTGTAGGTGTTGACACACACCCCATTAACCCAAGGCTAAAATTTTGGAAGAAGCTCATCAAAGTAAATATACTATTCATCCGAGATCTACTAAAATGTATCAAGACTTAAAGAAGTTATATTGGTGGCCAGAAATGAAAATAGATATTGCTGAATTCATTACTAAATGCATGACTTCTCAAAAGGTAAAGATAGAACATAAAAAATCCTCTGGAATGTTACAACCCTTAGAAATCTCTAAGTAAAATTGGGATAGTATTTCTATGGACTTTATTGTAAAGCTACCTAAGACACAGATAGGCTATGATACAATATAGGTAATACTAGATAGATTAACAAAATCTGCACATTTCTTGCCCTTTAAAATCAATAATTCATTTGATAAGCTAGCTCAGCTATATGTGAGGGAAATGTTTTGGCTACATGGAGTCCCTAATAACATCATTTCAAATAAAGATCTCATATTTACTTCTAGGTTTTGGAGGGCTCTATAAGAAGCGTTTAACACCAAATTGCATACTATCCTCATACTGACGACCAAACTGAAAGAATCATACAAACCTTAAAAGATATGCTAAGAACTTGTACACTTGAACAAGGAAAAGGGTGTGACAAATATCTGCCACTAGCAGAATTTGCATACAATAATAATTATCACTCTAGCATTAGAATGGCACCCTTTGAGGCTCTGTATGGTTGATGTGTTTATAATTAAGCATGATTTTAATACCTTTAAGCCTACTTTTTGTTTGATTTAAGTAAAATATAAATAAGAATTAATTGATTTTTGTGTTTTGTATTTTATGAAGAATAAAGAGTAAAATAGAGAGAAAATAATGAGATATGATGATTTCTGACTCTTCGTCACTAATTAAGGCATATCTCTCTCATTTGAACTCTGATTAAGGTCATTCTAGTAGTTATGGAAAGAAAATACATACAACCACAACTTTTGTGTTTGACACTTTGGCAAATTCTGGAATGTTTTGGGCATTGCGACGCTACCCAGTGCACTGCGCAACGACGTTTCTCAGGACCCAACTAGTGCTGCGGTGCCTAAGCACCCAGAGGACCAATGCTATAGTGCCTCGTGCCAGGTTTTTGAAGCTCCGTGGCAACCTCCGTCACACCAGAATGTTGAAATCGTGATTTTTAGGTCTTTTCACTCCAACTAAAGCCTGATATGCCGGGTTTTGACCTAGAAACGGTTCTACTTCAATGAGGAGAATTCAATCTATAAAAAAGGGGAGAAAGCAAGCATCAAAGGATTAATCAAGCTCTTAATTACCTTTTTTTTCTTCTTTTAGATTTTTTATGGACTTGCGCGGCTGATTTACTTTTAGTTGGTAAAGAAAGATTGAAACTTCAAAGGATCTTCATGCATTGTGAGATTTATATTTTCTTTTATTAGTTTAATTTGAATTGAGTCTTGATTATTCATATAATTTCTAGGAAGGCCTACTAGTATATTATCTATCTTAATCTACTACTGAATTATGTTTTGAACAAATTTTTCATTACTATGATTCATGAGGCAAATAGGTTTAAGGATTTTGTATTATAAATCATTGATCCTATGATGAATAATTGACTAAATAAGATATAGTCGATGTGTCTATATTTGTTAAGCTCTATCAGTTTTTCTAGTTCTTCATGCAATTAATAGGTTAGACTTTACCGATGTGCTAAAGGATATCTTATTAATTAGGGTTTAATTGAGGCGATTGTCATCAATTACTAGACTTAAGGAGAAATAAGGTTAGAATCCCAATGATAGATATTCAAATTAAGATTAATTATGTTTTCAATGATCGATACAATCCCTTGACGGTGGATATCAACCAAAGCTAACATCTTTATTATTAATAACTCTATTTTTATTTCTTGCATTCTCTTTTTACTTTTTTTACTTGCACTTATCAAATCCACTTTCAAGAATCACACAAGGCAATTCCAATCTCTGTGGAATCAACCCTTACTACCACTACTACATGTTAGTTTGGAGGTAAAGTATTAATTTGGGTGCGCCTGCAACAGTATGCACCAAATTTTGGCATCGTTGCCAAGGACTACGTCTATTACCTTTTTGTGATTTTTACTTTGATTTATGCCTGGGACTTAATTTGCTAATTCTCAAGATTTACAATTCAATCCAGATATTAGAAAATTTGTATACAAGAATAGAAGAGGGCTTCAAGAGGACATTCATCAAGAGAATGAGGAAGTAATCATAGCTAGGCATCTGACCTTGAAGATGTTTGCAGCTCCAGATTTGCACCAACAACCTTTATGCATTAAATTTCCTAACCTTGATGAAAATATTAATTTTGAATTAAAATCTGGACTAATTCATCTCTTACCAAATTTTCATCATGTTGCAGGTGACCCACATAAGTACTTAAAGGAATTTCATATGGTGTGTACTAGTATGAAGCCCTCTGGAGTAACGGAAAAACAAATTAAACTCAGAGTTTTTCCTTTCTCTTTAAGAGATTCAGCTAAAGATTGGCTGTATTATTTACCATCTAGCACTATCATTACTTGGAATCAGATGAACAAATTATTTTTAGAGAAATATTTCCCAACATCTAGAGCCGTAAATATAACAAAAGAAATATGCAACATTAGACAATTATATAGAGAGACACTTTATGAGTATTGGGAGAGGTTTATAAAACTTTGTGCAAGCTATCAACATCATCAAATTAGTGATGAAATACTAATCCAATACTTTCATTAAGGCCTTTTGCAGGGAGACAAGAGTATGATAGATGCAGTTAGTGTAGGAGCATTAGTAGACAAGACTCATAAAGCAGCCAGAGTTCTGATATCAAATATGGCTACCAACTCCCAACAATATGGCATTAGGCATGATCCTCCAGTTAGACATTCCTATGAAGTACTTCTTCTCTTCAGCAACATATATCTGAACATACCTCTCTTGTGCGCCAAATGACTACCGGTACACTGTAGCAAGTTAAAGTCTATGGAATATGTTCAGCAACAGGGAACCCAACTGATATGTACCCTACACTTCAAGAGGAATCCATAGAACAAGCTAATGTTGTAGGAGGTTTTCTTGGCCAACCAATGAGGTATAATCCTTATGCTAATACATATAATCCTAGATAGAATGAGCATCCTAACTTTAGATATAGGAATGCACAAAATAAACCTGCAGGACAAAATTTTCAGCAAAATCAACAGGCCTATTATCCTAGACAGAATACATCTCAAAACCCCCAAGTAAGTAATTTCTTAGAAGATATTGTTAAACTCTTGTGCATAACTCTCAACAATTCCAGTAAGAGACAAGTGCTAGCATTCAAAACCTGACAACACAAGTGGGCCAGTTAGCAACCACAATTAGTCGATTGGATGCACAAAATTCAGATAAATTACCTTCCCAAACTATGGTAAATCCAAGAGAAAATTTTAGTGCAATTATCCTAAGAAACATAAAAAATTAATTAAGGAGAATGAAGAATCTATAGGTAAGTCTCCATTTGCTTTAAATTATGAAGTAATGCCTCCTTTTCCAGAAGCTCTTAAAGAAAATAGGCTAACTGAGAAAACTTCTAACTTGTATGAAACCTTTAGAAAGTGTGAAGTTAATATTCCCCTTCTAGATTCTATTAAACAGGTGCCAAGATATGCGAAGTTCTTCAAAGAACTGTGTACTCAAAAAAGAAGGCAAAAATTAAAGGGATTTAAAAAGGTTCAGATGAATCAAAATGCATCTTCCATGATACAAACAAAACTCCCCACTAAATGCAAGGATCCAGGTATGTTTACTATTCTATGCAAAATTAGGGATACTCGTGTTGAAAAGGATATGTTAGATTTGGGAGCTTCCATAAATTTTATGCCATATTTTGTATATATTTCTTTGAAATTGGGACCATTGAACTCTACGAATTTGATAATTCAACTAGTAGATAGGTCCAATACATATCCTAATAGAGTAATTGAGGATGTCTTGGTACAGGTAGATGATTTGGTTTTTCTTGCAGATTTTTATGTGCTTAACATGGAAAATGGGGATTTTACTTCTCTAATATTATTAGGGAGACCATTTTTGAAAACCTCTAAAACCAGGATAAATGTTCAAAATGGCACACTCAGTATGGAATTTAATGGTGAACCAATAAAATTTAATATGTATGAGGCCATGAAACACCCAGGTGATGATACTCCTATTTATTCTATTGATGTTATTGATTCTTTAGCACATGAAGTGTTTGAATTAGATGGAGAGGATAAACTAGAGTTGAATGTGAGAAAATCCATAGAAGAAGATGATGGTGAGATAGACCTAGATGTAGAAACAAATGATGAACGGATTTTACTCAATGATTTTTTAGAAAGGCCACCAACAAGTAAGGTTGCTTATATGGAATTACAAATTTTTGATACTACTCTTCCACCTTCTGTTTTGCAGGACCCTAGATCAAATTTATCACCTTTTCCCAATCACCTGAAATACTTGAAAGTAAGATATGCACCACCTATCATAGTTGTCAAGAATCTAGGTGCTCAAAAAGAGGAGGCATTAATGCATATTCTTCAAGAAAAATGAAGTGCTAATACAAAAACAATTGCAAACCTTAATGGCATAGACCTAACTATAGAATTTCATCAAGTTCTAGAGATCAAAGGGGATTAACCCTGCAAAGGTAAGAAATCTCTCCCTTGATTAGGACCCCTTGTTATTATTAATGTGGCTTCTTGTCATGCATTAGAACTTCAAGGCTTGAATCAGTCTTAGAAATTTTAGATTAAAGTAGACAGTAAGGATCCTCCATAAGTGAGAAAAGGAGCTTTGAGTCGAGCCAATTGTAACAACCCTAATTTTGTTTCTTTTATTAATAAAGGTACATAAATATTTAATTAAAGAAATAAAATTTATTAAACAATTTTTAGATATCTAAGGAAATATAAGCCTTAGAAATTCTTCACCTTATGTGTATGCATAGAAAATGTTTCTAACATTAAGAGAATAAGTAAAAAGAGAAAACATAATAGGAAAAGTTAGAAATAACATATTAAAAAGAGGCAAAATTCTTATGTAAAGAAAATAAATTTTTGGGAAGTAAGTGAAGGTCATAAAATTTCAAGAATATTGGATTAAGGTAATTTTTCCTAATTCAAGAGCTAGAGTTACTAAGTTTAACATCTCCACCCATACATTGGGCCTTCACCTATGGACACATCATAGAGTTTATTTTTCCACTTCACATAAGTTTCTAGTAAGACAATATGATAGCCCAAGCAAGAGATATAACATAGACTTGGACTAGGATATAGAAGTTGGACCGATAGCCCAAAAATCATGAAAGTGTGACCAAGCCCTCCATGAAAGGTAGAATTTCAGCCAAAGCAAAGGAAATGGGCAAGAATGAGCCCATATTCAAGAGGAAAAAATAAGAATCATGTGAGAAAATAATAGTGTAATAATAATTAAAATTAGGTCACAAGGCATTAAGACAAAACATCTATATCCTACATGTATAATTTTAGCAAGTACGTAATAATATATGGCATTATGATAAAACATCCTTATCTTACACAAATAATTTCAGCCATGCAAGGGAAACTCAAAGGCTGAAAATTTGCCACATAGAAAGACAAACCTATCATACTTAAGTGAGATAAAAGAAAAAGAAAAAGAATCCATAAATCAAATGGACCTTGTCCCTTGTCTTAAGAACATTTTATCATGATTTTCAAATACAAATCTCTTTTTTCTATGCATATCTTGACTAAGGGAGAGGAAGACAAGAACATGAATTGTCTTCTCCAAAAAAAAACCAAGTGCATCCTAATTGTGATAAGATAGACCCATGATTATGAGAAATGAATCAATTAATAGTTTATTTAAAAAAAATTCACCCTTATAATGTAACGACTGGTCTTTTATATATATATATATATATATAGTGACCGATAACACATTCCAAGCAGCAAACCATACACATTTATATAAGCAGCTAATATTCCATCATAATCATATCCAAAACTACATGAGACATTAATATTTATACATAAGCGATACTGAGTCACATAACTACATCAACTTAACATTGAACCCTATACCGCACATCTCCCATAGGTGTAAAGGGTGGAGAAGGTGGTGCTGGTATTGGGATCTGTACATGGCATCACCATCCATTAGATCTCTATGATCAAGTGTACGGAAGCAGGTAGCATGACGTTTGATCTTATCAAAACAAGATATTCTAACCTTCATTGGATTTTCCTGTTGATCACTTATCTCTCTTCCTTTCTCTACAAATTCCTTAGACCTTCACCTTTGTGCCTTTCTCTCTGCTCTCTCTCTCTCTCTCTTATTTTCCTTCCTCTCCTTCTCTCGGCCTCTCTCTCTTCTTTTCTCCCTTGGCCGCTACCTCCTTTCTCCCTTGATATTTTTCCCATTTTGGTCTACTTCCTCTCCAAGCGAAGACTTCCTCTCCAAGTCAAGACTTTCTCTCTAAGCCAAGATAAGATTTGTTTAATCCAAATCTTTTCCAACAAGCTTAGTCGACTTATCCTCCAAGGCAAGGGAAAGATTATTTAATTCCAAGTGTTGTTAAATTCATGCAAAGATGAATACAGTGTCAGAACGCAAGTGCATGTGTCGTGACCAAGTAATAAAGTGATGAGTTAGTATCGTCCCACGAGGAGTGAACTAAAACTGTTAAGGAGACCTTGCTGTGTGAAATGTTGTAGCAAAGATAGGATGATTTGTAAAATAAAATAAAGGTGGTTCAATTAACTATAGCTATAACTAGGACGAGGGGTACTAGGGTGTAAAGAAATTGGGATAGGGAGTCTATGGTTGCTCAGGGTTGCCATGAACTACTACACTCATCTTTGCTCCAGGAATTGCTATAGCAATTGTCCTAGGTGCCCAGTTCAGTCTTGAACGGAGTCTTCCCAAACTTCCATTCCTTGCAACTCTGAGGTTCAGACCTACATTCCTGCAGCAGTCTTCACCCCTGAGTTGTGCATGAAGCTCTACTTCTGGGGAGACGAGGGACCATATATTCCTATATTGGCTATCCCTATCTATTCAAACTATTTTTCCTGCCTCCATTTCCCTCCCGGGTGAATATTAGCCTCAATCTACCTCCACTAACTTCCGTTATCAGAGGAGTCTTAAAATATAAACACAGTTGAATGTAAAAACAGTGTTGCAGTGAATGTGTTATACTACAAATGTGCTTAAGTTCATTATAACCCTTGCGCAACCCTAGCCAGAAACTAGCCAAGCTTCATGGTCACACTGGTTACAAAAATCCCATAATCACTGGTATACATCTCTAATGATAAAAGAAAATGCAAGAGTAGTCTTGATAGAAAACAGAAGAAAAAGGAAAACAAAACAGTGAACAAAAGAATTCTGGGATTGCACTCTGTCTCCCCCCACTGAGGCTCCTCGGCAGTGTGTAGTTATTCTCCTCTTCACCCCCTCCATCGCGTGTCATTTGTCTCCCCCTCTCTGCCTCTCTTTATCGTTCAGACTTGTGGTCCCAGTCAGCTGCCTTGCTTTTGCCATCATTCCCCCTGCTCTACAGCAAAACCCTCTCTGCGTGCAGCTTTGTCCTCTCCACTTTTAGTAGGGGGACAATTCTGTGCCAGCAGCCTGTAGTGTTAGTTTTTATTGCTTTCTCTCTTGCTGGGTGGAGGCTGCACCTGCTGCGCAGCCCTGCTCTACTGTCTCCTGCACCATATCAAACAGAATCAGTGTATTGCAGAAAAAGGGAGCAGCTCACCCAATATCACTCAGGTTTTTGCTATAATTGCCACATATTCTTACTAAAATGCTGCAGCAACGAGGTAGTTGATGTTTTATCTAAAAGAGTCATCTCGTTCAATCTATTCAGGGAATAAGAGTGCTTAAAACACCAGAACAACTCAGTAAACGCACTCAGAAAGCATATAGGAACTAAAATAAATTGTAGCTATCGCCAAGCTTCTCCAACAAGCCAACCCTTCCCTAACTAATGCACCCCAAAAGCTTAACAATAACAAGATTGTCACTACATTACATTCCAACAAGACCCTTGACTAAGGCCTTGTTTGGCTTCCTCAAATTCTCCAAATGCTTTAATTCTTCTTTTAGGAAGATACTAATAGGCTTTAGAGCAACATCCAAAACATATCTTTAGCTCACTTCTTAATGTTCAGTTCTAGTCCCAAAGAATTAGAATATTACACTCTATCCCTTTCTAGTTTTCCTTTTTTTTCATTTAGTCACTTTATCATTTTTCTAAGGTTTCATCGATGTTCCATTTCATTCTCTTCACCATTGAAAAATATTTTCCATTTATTAAAATTTGGGATATTGCATATAACATTATAATTTTGTCCAAGTGAGGGAGAGGAAAAAATAGAAGCAAGGTAGAGTGAGGAAAGACGAGAAAGAGAAGAGAAGAAAGGAAGGTAGAAGAAGGAGAAGTCTAGAGGACTAAGTACTCAAGGTAAGTTAGCTTAATCTTTACTTGAATCCATCTTTTCTCTTAATCCTTGGGGTTCAAAACTCACCCTCCTTCTCTTATTTATACTGCTAGAAAAGCTAAGGGAAGGGAGGAATCTTATTACTTCCTTAAAGAGGAAACAAGAAAAAGAATTCACTAAATGAGCTAGGAAGATCTTTAGGTAGGTTTAACAATATCTCTTTTTGAAGAAAAGTTTTAAAATTTATAACATTTATGTCAGATTTTATTCCTAAAAATTTGATGAAATTTACAATATTTTATACTTTGATGATTGGCCATGGATGTTGCTATATCATGTTACATGTTGATCTTGCATGTAATGTATGTTTGAATACTTAGATTGGTGTAGAAGGTTCTACATATGTATGGCTATGGGTGGCAAAATTTTAGGGTTTTGTTCTGCTATTTTGTATATTTAAATTTAGTAAAAAAATTGATGGGGTATGGTTAGATTAATAAAATAAATATGGCCGTAAACACCTAGAAGAAGACTATGATAAATTTTTGTTGAAAAATACCCTTAGTGATGCATGATTTGATTATGTTTTCCTTTTGAAGTGGATGATGTAATATGTTAAATTAAGTCATAAATATAATTAAATGTTGAGATGAGTAATTCTATGGTTAGGTGGAAATTTGGAAGAAAATGGAAGATGACTTAATAAAAGAATGAACAAGAATTTTAGGTAAGGCTAGGCTAAGAAACCTAGATTTTGTAGTAACCAAGGAAGCTTCTGTTTTTAAAATTTTGGAAAGAATCGGTTAGATTATCAAATAAATGGTTAACATGAAAAATGTAGATATATGTCTCACGGATTTTGAGCCACTAGAATCACTTAATTTGGAGTTCAGATGAGGGAGATATTGTCTGATTAGTAAGCCGTGGTCAGAAAATGGTTAACCAAGGAAGAATCTGTTAGGTATGCTTCTCTGTTTGAATTTCTAGGAAAAATATATAGGAAATTAAAAGAAAAGATTAACATAAAAAATTTAGATATATGTCTCACAAATTTTTAGCCACTGGAATAAATCAAATTGGAATTAATATAAGGGAGATATGGTAAGATTACTAAGCAGAGGTCAGAAACTAGTTAACTAAGGAAGAATATGTTAGGTAAACTTCTATGTTTGAATTTTTGGGCAAAATATGTAGGGAAATAAAAGAAATGGTTAACATCAAAATTATATATATATATATATATATATCATGAATTTTTAGTCACTGGAATCATTCAATGTGAAATCTATATGAGGGAAATATGGTCAGATTAGTAAGTAGAGGTCATAACCTACCTGAGAAGAAATAACATTGAATTTGAGGGAGTAGTAACACCATGATTACTTAAGATTTCACTAAAATTTTCAACATAAGGGTTTTAAAGGAATGTCTTATCTTTAAATTAACACTAAGATCACCTCAATCAGATTTAAAATGTGGGTGTTATGCTCTGATTAGTAAGAGAGAAAAATAATATCTTATAAATGAAAATAATAAATGACTAGTATAGGCCATAGCCATTGCCATTGCATGAACTCCTTACCATCTTAAGTGTGTAATTTTGACTTGAAAATACTTTATGAAGTGGTAATTAAAAATGATTGGCAAGATTGCATTTTACCAATGATTTTTGGAATTGATTATGCTTTGATGATAAAATAGGGCATGTGAGTATAATGAACATACTTGTTATGGAAATCATATTTTTGGCTATTAATGTGAAAAGAAAAGAAAAGAGACGAGCACGGTCATATGATGGTTCGTGTGGTGCATCAGTAGAGGATGCCTTTCTCACGACTTTGATTATGTTAATGAGAAAAGAAAGGAAAAGTGTGCCATGTCGGACGGAGAGAGAAAAACCTGTTTTGGATAGTAGAAAGTACTCACCCTGACCGGGGTAACTTGTTATGAAAATAAGTTAATAGCCATCATATGTTATTCTAAAAATAGTTAGTCATTCCATACATTTCATTACTGTACGACTTTCATGTGCATAGATAAAGTGCATTCATGTGACCTAAGATATTTGCTGTAGCTTATACAGATGAACATGACATGATGAGCTATATTGATGATAATTATGATTTATTGTTGAACCTACTGGATTTAATTCTCACTATATTTCCATATCATGTTCAAAAGACTAAATATACAGATATTCTCTATGACCGGTTTTTACCGTACGTTGGATCAAGTTGGCTAAGATCCTGGGGAAAGTGTAACCACTCGCACCCATATCCCCGAAACTAGTTAATATGGATGAATAAGATGTAGACATATGTGTTTGATTTTTTTGTACGAACGTTTTTAATCAATGATGTGTATGTGAATCTAGTATTGTATCAGTGTTATGTGTATATCATAAATCTTAATTATGCTTGGTTAATTTAATTGAATGTTATTATGAGTTAAATAGTTAGAAGTAAAGAGGTAATGATTTCATGGGATTTTATAAATAAATAAATATATATATATATATATATATATATATATATATATATATATATATATGTAAAAAAGAAATGGAGTTGTTACACCAACAACATTAAACAAAGGCGCTTATTGGGAAACAACCCAGCATAGTCATTGCAAACAAAAAAGGTGAAAATCAGAAAAAAAAAAAAAAAAAATCATGGTTCAGTTGTGCAACACTCTTCTCCCACCCCAAATAAATTCAAGGAAGTTCACCTAACTTAAATCTCTTTATGTCTCCCTCTTGATTATTATCTTTCTTTTACATTGAGAACAATATAAAGTTTAAGTGTGGGGTGAAAGTATATTTGCTTGAATAATTGTGACACTATTTGTGCTTTAATTTTTTGATTTTCACTATCATTGTGCATTTATTGTGTTCAGCAAGTTGAGTGATTGTGTGAGTGTTTCAATTTATGTTTTGTGCTGTTAGGCATGTAACATCCTTAATTTCGTTTCTTTTATTAATAAAGATACATAAATATTTAATTAAAGAAAGAAAATTTAATAGACAATTTTTAGATATCTAAGGAAATATAATCCTTAGAAATTCTTCATCTTACGTGTATGCATAGAAATGTTCTAACATTAATAGAATAGGTAAAGAGAGAAAACCTAAGAGGAAATATTAGAAATAAACATGCTAAAGAAAGGTGAAATTCTTGAGTAAGGAAGATAAATTTTTATGAAGTAAAGGTCTTAAAATTTCAAAAAGATTGGATTAGGGTAATTTTTCCTAATTTAAGAGCTAAAGTTACTAAGTTTAGTATCTCCACCCATAAATTGGGCTTTCACCTATGGACACTTCATATAGAGTTTTTCTACTTCACATGAATTTTTAGCAAGCCAATAAGATAGCCTAAGAAAGAAATAAAACATAGACTTGGACTAAGATATAGAAATTGGACCGGTAGCCCAAAAATCATGAAAATGTGACCAAGCCCATTATGAAAGTTGGAATTTAAACCAAAGTAAAGAAAATGGGAAAAAACAAGCCCAAACCCAGAGGAAAAAAAATCAAGTGATGAAACAATGGTGTAATCAAGATTAGGTGACATTGCATTAAGACAAATTTAGCAAGTGGTGTAATATCCTACATTCATAATTTTAGCAAGTGATATGATAATACATGGCATTAGGACAAAACATCTATATCATACACTCATAATTTTAGCAAGTGGTTAATAATACATAGCATTATGACAAAACATCCTTATCCAACACAAATAATTTTAGCTAAGCAAGGAAGATTCAAGGGTTGGAAATTTGCCACCTAAAAATGCAAACTTATCATACTTGATTAAGACAAAAGAAAAAGGAAATGAATCCCTAAATCAAAGGGACCTTGTCCCTTAAGAACATATTATCATAATTTTCAAAATACAAATCTCCTTTTCCTATGCATATCTTGACTAAGGAAGAGGAAGAAAACAACATGAGTTGTTTGTTTTCCAAAAAATCAACCAAGTGCATCCTAATTGTGATAAGGTAGACCCACGATCATGAAAGGTGAATTATCTAATAATCTATTTAAGAAAAACCCACCATTATAACATTAAAATTTTGTCCAAGTGAGGCAGAGGAAAAAATAGAAGCAAGGTAGAGTGAGGAAAGGAGAGGAAGAAAGGAAGAAAGAGGAAGGAGAAGTCTAGAGGACTAAGTGGTCAAGGTAAGTTTAACAATATTTCTTTTTGAAAAAAAGTTTTGAAATTTGCAACATCTTTATGGGATTTTGACCTTAAAACTTTGATGATTGGTCATGGATGTTGTTTTATCATGTTACATATTATGTACGTTTGAATACTTAGGCTGGTGTAGATAGTTCTGCATAGGTATGGCTATGGGTGGCAAAATTTTAAGCTTTTGTTTTTAACATTATGGGAAGAATTCGTAAGGAATTTGAACAAATGGTTAACATGAAAAATATAGATCAATGTCTCATGGATATTTAGCCACTGGAATCACTCAATTTGGAGTCGTATGAGGAAGATATGGTCTAATTAGTAAGCCATAGTCAGAAAATGGTTAAACAGGGAAGAATATGTTTAGATAGCTTCTGTTTTTTAATTTCTGGAAACATTCTGTAGGAAAATAAAATAAATGGTTAACATAACAATTATATCTATATGTGTCACGAATTTTTAGCCACTGGAAGTACTCAATTTGGAGTCCATATGAGGTAGATATGGTTCGATTAGTAATCAATGGTCAGAAAATGGTTAATCAGGGAAGAATATGTTAGGATAGCTTCTGTGTTTTAATTTCTGAGAACATTCTGTAGGGAATTAAAATAAATGGCTAGCATAAAAATTATATCTATATGTTTCACGGATTTTTAGCTACTGGAATCACTCAATTTGGAATTCTTATGAGGGAGATATGGATATATTAGTATGTAGAGGTCAAAATCTACCCGAGAAGAAAACACTTGTATATTGAGGGAGTAATATCACCATGATTCCTTAATCTTTTGCTAAACTGTTCAACAAAATAGTTTTAGATAATTGTTTTATCTTTAAAGTGACACCAAGAGCACCTATATCTGAGTTAAAATGCGGGAGTTATGCTCTGGTTAGTAAGAGAAAGTCAGATAGGATGAAAACCTGCATCAAGAAAATAATGAAATAAAAATAATATTTAAAAAAGAAGAAGAATCTTAAAAATGAAAATAATAAATGACTAGTATATGCCATAGCCATTGCCATTGCATGAATTTCTTACCATCTTAAGTGTGAAATTTTGACATAGAAATATTTTATAAAGTGATATTTGAAATGGTTATGTTCATGACATGAATACTAATGATTTTTGGTAATAATTATATTTTGATGAACATACTTGTTATTGAAATCATATTTTTGGCTATTATTGTGAAAAGAAAAGAAATGAGCACGGTCACATGGAAATCTGTGTAGTGCACCAGTAGGGGACACCCTACCAACGGTTATGATTATGTTAATGAGAAAAGAAAGAGAAAGTGTGTCATGTCGAACGGAGCGAGAAAAACTCGTACCGGAGAGTAGAAAAACTCACCCTGATCGAGGTAGCTTGATATAAGAATAAATTGATAGTCATCATATGATATTTTGAAAATAGTTAATCCTGTCATACATGTCATTACTGTACGATTTTCATGTGCATAGATAAAGTGCATTCATGTGACCAAAGATATTTGTTGTAATTTATACAGATGAACATGACGTGTTGAGCTATATTGATGATGATTTATTGTTGAACTTACTGGGATTTAATTCTTACTATATTTCCATGTCATGTTCAGAAATTTAGTTATGCAGATTTTTCTATGGCTCTGACTTTTAGTGCACGTTGGATCGAGTTACTTTATGATGGGCAGATCCCAGAAACAAATAAAACGTTTGTGGTCGAGTTGGTTCAGATCCCGGTGAAGGTGCAACCACCCGCACTTGTATCTTCAGAATTGGTCAACCAGAATAAATAAGCTGTAGATATTTATGTGTTTGATATGTTGTACGTACATTTTGATTAATGACGTGTATGTGAACTCTATATTGTATAATAATAAAAAAAAAAGTTGTTACAAGGCACAACCAATAGCCAATGATATGATGATCCAAAAATTTTTAACTTTTGAAAAATGCAGAAAATTCACGATTGTGTGCAATTTTAACCCTTTTGCAATTCATTTTTGACTTTAGAATCTTAAAACTTTTTTACATAATAACTTTGGGCATTTCTTTTGTCTTTTATTTAGAGAAATTTTGTATAACTCAAAAATATTTTATGATCTTCATAGGATTCTAGAACTTAATTGAATACTACTTGAGGAAAAATCCTAGGTTAATACTATTAATTGGAAGATGATTTAGGCATTATTTGATAGATTGAGCCTTTCAAGCATAACCTAAGCAACGAAATATCTTTAGTTCCTTTATTTTGAGTTTAATGAACCTTTTCTTTTATATCCACAAATGAACCAAAAGTCAAATTTTGTATAAATTCCTTTATATTTGACCCTATTTATTCACTCCATGATTATATTTGTCTAAATATTTGTTTTGTAGAGTTTTATTGATCAAAGGGTGGAAGGCTGGAGCGAAGGAAATAAAAGAATTGTGCAAAGGAAAGAGAAGAAATATCCAAAGAGGATAAAATCAAATGTTGTGGGTGAAAGAAAAGAAATAGAGAACTAAGGAAAATGATGAATTAAATTCAATTGAAGCAAGAAAATGAGTGTGGGGGAAAATCCCCCCAAACTTGAAAAAGCTCAAGAGATCATATTTAATCTTGTGGTGCTGAGTGATTGAACCTAAATTTGTTTCCTTTATCGGTCCTTATACCTTGGCCACATTACAAGCTAAATAAAACCCAATTGATCCTAGAGGTAGTTTTAGCCTACATTAGTGGAGAGTAGTATGAAGAATAAGCCTATGAAAATCCTAAACTAATTAGAGATCCACACCTAAAATTTTGGGATATTTAAACTCATCTGGGTAAAAGAAAATTTATTGACACAAAAACATACACGCATACACTCAGGATTCAGAAAATAAAATAAGAGATTGCATTTGGGTTAATCTTGTGTATGATTATGACCTTTCAAAATTTTCATGTTATGAGGCAAACGTTTGGTAAGCCTAATAGTCATTACATATATTGACTTTTTTATTTTTTTCTTTAGAGATTATTTTTCTTGAGGACAAGCAAAAGGTTGAGTGTGGAGGTATTTGATGTGTCTATAATTAAGCATAATTTTAATACCTTTAAGCCTACTTTTTGTTTGATTTAAGTAGAATATAAATAAGAATTAATCGAGTTATGTGTTTTGTGTTTAGAAAGAATAAAAAGGAAAAGAATAGGAAAATAGAGAGAAAATCATAAAAAATGCTAATTTCTTACCCTTTGTCACTAATTGAGGGATATCTCTTTCATTTGAACTCTGATTGAGGTAATTCTAGCGGCTATGAAAGGAAGAGACATAGAAATACAACTTTTATGTTCAATACTTTGACAAATTCTACAAGGTTTTGGGCAACGCAGCGCTCACAATAGAGCACCATGGCGTCTTGTCATCACAAGTCCGGAGCGTCGCGGCACTCCCCAATGCACGGCAATTCCCAGGACCAAAAGTGTCGTAGTGCCCAAGCCCATGGAGCAGGCCACTATGCACCGTGCCAATTTTTTGAAGTGCTGCGGTGCCCACCGTCACACCAGAATGTTGAAATAGAGATTTTTAGGTCTTTTTAGCTCCAATTGAAGCCCGATGGGCCGAGTTTTGACCTAGAAATAGTTTTACTTCAATGAAGACCATTCTATAAAAAAGGGGAGAAAGCAAGCATCGAAGGATCAATTAAGCTCTTAATTACCTTCCTTTTTTTCTTTTAGATTTTCTTATGGCCCTACATGACTGATTTACTTTTAGTTGGTAAAGGAAAATTGAAACTTTAAGGGATCTTCATGCATTATCAGATGTAGATTTACTTTTACTAGTTCAATCTTAATTCAGTATTAATTATTCATCTACTCTTCTCTTTTCAATGATTATTCATATAATTGTTAGGAAGGCCTACTAGTATATTATCTTCTTAATTTATTGTTGAATTATGTTTTGAAGAAAGTTTTCATTAATGTGATTCATGAGGCAAATAAACTTAAAGATTTTGGATTATAAATCATTAAACTTATGATGAATAATTGACTAAATTAGATATAGTCGATGTGTCTATATTTGTTTAGCTCTATCAGTTTTTCTAGCTCTTCATGCGATTAATAGGTTCAAATTTACCGATGTGCTAAAGGATATCTTATTAGTTAGGGTTTAATTAAGGCAATTGTCATCAATTACTAGACTTAAGGAGGAACCGGGTTAGAATCCCAATGACAGATATTCAAATTATGATTAATTAAGTTATAAATTATTAATACAATCCCTTGACGATCGATATCAACCAAAGCCAACGCCTGTATTATTAATAACTCTTTTTTATTACTTGCATTCTCTTTTTACTTTATTTACTTGCACGTATCAACCCCCTTTTAAGAATCACACAAGGTAATTTCAATCTCTGTGGGATTTACCCTTACTCCCACTATTACAGGTTAGTTGGGAGATAAGGTATTAATTTCGGTGTACCTGTGACAATACGCACCAATGGCAAGAGATGCAAATCTTCTCTGTGTTGGTATGAAGTGGGAGAAAGAAATTTACTAGGTCCAGAGTTGGTGCAACATACTTCAGAATAGATACAAATGGTTCAAGACAAAATATGAACTACCCAAAGTTGACAAAAGAGCCATTTTGATTATAAAAAAAAGGAAGTCACTGTAATTTGAAGAAGGAGAACATGTGTTCTTAAAAATCTCTCATACTATTGGCATTGGTTGAGTAATGAAAGTTAAGAAGCTGAGCCCATGATACCTAGGCCCTTATCAAATTCTCACAAAATGAGGGCCCTCTGCTTTTCAGACTTCACTTCCCTCGCATTTATCAAATCTTCACGATGAGTTTCATGTTTCTCAACTTCGTGAGTACCTCCTAGATCCATAGCACTCGATCTAGGAAGAATAAATAACTGTGAATGAAAATTTGAATTTCCAATTGTAACCAATCATAGTTTTAGATAGAGATCTAAATAGTTACAGAACAAGACCATTCCTTTAGTGAAGATAGCTTAGAAAATATTGAATGAAGTAAAAGCTACATGGGAAAGTGAAGATGACATGAAATAGAAGTATCATCAATACTTTGAAGACTAGTAAGCCCTGAATTTTGGGAACAAAATTATTTTTAAGGGGGAGAATTGTAACATCCCCCAATTTTATTGTCAATAAATAGCATAATAATTTTAATAGTGAAGGGAAGGAAAGAGAATGAAATAAGGCGTTGAAGAAAACACTAGGAAATTATTAATAGCTTTATAATGATAAAATGACTAAATAGAAAAAACAAAAAATTGTTGCTAGGATAATTCTCATAAAGTGGGCTGAAATAAACTAGTTTTAGTATTCCCTAAGTTGATATCTATAGAAGATAAGGGGGAGAATTTTTATTTATGAAGAAAAACTAGAAGGGAAAAATTGTAACTCTTATGGATAAGGTAGGGCATCAGAAAGTGAACTAAAGATATGTTATGAGTGGGACTCTAAAGATCATTAGTATCCTTCCAAGATAAGATTAAAGCATTTGGAGAAATTGTCATAACCAAACAAGGGTTTATCTAATGGATAGTTGGAATATAATGGCATGACAAACTAGTAAATATGTTTTGGTTGGAGGATATAGTTGGAATAGGCAAGTGGCTTCTTGAGCAAGCCACTTTTTTTATATTTTCTGGGGATGACTTCATGAGGAAATCAACCAAAAAGGGAAGTGAGAAGAGCAAGCGACCAAGAAAAGAGAAGAGAGGAAAAATGAGAGAGAAAGAAAGCTTGAGAAAAGGGCCCATCGCATTCCATCCTTGTGGTACACAAATTCTTTCTTGATACATGATAATCCCATCCTTTGACATCGTAAAGTCAGATAGATCTTTTCGGCTTTGTAAAAATTGATCTTGCAGTTTTGCTTTCTTAATTCATGTTTTCAAGTCACATTCGATTCGTAGCTCATTGACAACTAAACTTCTAGGCACATATATGACTGAGAATCTCAAATTTATGAATTCCTTTATCAACTTCATTTCTTCTACCAACATCTGACTCAAATACGTTGACTTCTGGCTTAATGCATCTACTACTACATTTACTTTTCCAAGATGCTACTTCAATTCAAACTTATAATCGTTGATAAATTCTTTCTACCTTCTTTGTCTCAAATTTAATTCCTTTTGGTCAAAAAGGTATTTTAAGCTTTTATGGTCACTATATATTTCAGACACACCCTTGTATAAATAATCCTTTAGATTTCAAGAGCAAAAAACTATTATGGCTATTTCCAGGCCATGAGTGGGATAGTTTTCTTCATGTGGTCTTAACTGTCCGGAAGCATAGGCAACTACCCTGTTCTCTTGCATTAGAAGACATCGCATCCATTTTTTTAAAAGCATTTGTATAAACTTCAAAGAACCCCGAGGGATAAGGGATGACTAAAATAGAAGGGGAATTTAACCTAATATTAAGTTCTCAGAAGTATCTTCACATTATTGAATCCATTTACAAAGGCTTCCATTTCTGGTTAATCTAGTCAAAGGTAGGCCTATTTGAGAAAATCCATGTATAACTCTCCTGTAATATCCAATTAATCCCAAGAAAATTTTAATTTCAATCATGGTCTTTGGCCTTCCACAATTTAGTACCACCTCTATTTTATTGGGGTTTATTTACACACCATCCTTGGAAATGATGTGACCCAAGAATTTCAACTATTTTAGCCACAATTTACATTTTTCTAGTTTAGTAAAAAGTTTCTTTTCCTTCAGAATTTGAAGTACTAGCCGGAGATGCTGACTATGCTCCTCTCCACTCTTAGAATATATTAGGATTTGATCTATAAACACCACTATGAACTGGTCCAAACAAGGACTAAAATACAGTTCATATAATCCATAAAAACTACAAGTTCATTAATGACCCCAAAAAGAATTACCAGAAATTTGTAGTACCCATATCTAATTTTGAAAGCTATTTTCAAAATATCTCCTTCTTTAACTTTGATAAGATTATACCTGTAACATCCCTAATTTCATTTCTTTTATTAATAAAGGTACATAAATATTTAGTTAAGGAAATGAAGTTTATTAGACAATTTTTAGATATCTAAAGAAATATAATCCTTAGAAATCCTTCACCTTATCTATATGCATAGAAAATGTTTCTAACATGAAGGGAAAAAGTAAAGAGAGAAAATCAAATAGGAAAAATTAAAAATAACATACTAAAGAAAGGTGAAATTCTTGGGTAAGGAAGATAAATTTGTGGGAAGTAAGTAAAGGTCTTAAAATTTTGAGAAGATTGGATTAGGATAATTTTTCCTAATTCATGAGCTAGAACTCTTAAGTTTAACATCTCCACCCATACATTGGGCTTTTAACTACAGACACTTCATATAGAGTTTTTCCACTTCACATGAGTTTCTAGCAAGCCAATTGGATAGCCCAAACAAGAAATAAAACATAGATTTGGACTAGGATATGGAAGTTGGACCGATAACCCAAAAATTATGAAAATGTGACCAAGCCCTCCATGAAAGTTAAAATTTCAACCAAAGCAAAGGAAATGGATAAGAATGAGCCCAAATTCAAGAGGAAAAAGAATAAAAATCAGGTGAGGAGATAGTAGGGTAATAATAATCAAGATTATGTCAGATGGCATTAGGACAAAACATTTATATCTTACTTTCATAATTTCAACAAGTAGGTAATAATACATGAAAATAGGACAAAACATCTATATCCTACATTCATAATTTCAACAAGTGGATAATAATAAATAGCATTATGACAAAACATCCTTATCCTACATAAATAATTTTAGCCAAGTAAGGGAGATTCAAGAGCTGAAAATTTACCACCTAGAAAGGCAAACCTATCATAATTGAGTGAGACAAAAGAAAAAAGAAATGAATCCCTAAATCAAAGAGACCTTGTCCCTTGTCTTAAGAACATTTTATCATAATTTTCAAAATACAAATCTCCTTTTTTTATGCATATCTTGACTAAAGGAGAGGAAGACAAGAATATGAGTTGTCTTTCCCCCAAAAAACAACCAAGTGCATCCTAATTGTGATAAGGTAGACCCATGATTTTGAAAGGTGAACCACTTGATAGTTTATTTAAGCAAAACCCACCCTTATAACATTATAATTTTATCCAAGTGAGGGAGAGGAAAAACATAAGCAAGGTAGAGTGAGGAAAAAAGAGAAAGAGAAGAGAAGAGAGGAAGGAAGAGGAAGAAGAAGTCTAAAGGACTAAGTACTCAAGCTGCTAGAAAAGTTAAGGGAAGGGAGGAATCTTGCTACTTCCTTCAAGAGGAAACAAGAAAAAGAATTCACTAAGTGAGTTAGGGAGATATTTAGATACGTTTAACAATATCTCTTTTTGGAGAAAAGCTTTGAAATTTGTAACATTTATATGGAATTTTGATCTTAGAACTTTGATGAAATTTACAATATTTGCTACTTTGATGATTGATCATGGATGTTGCTATATCATGTTACATGTTATCTTGCATATGATAGATGTTTTGAACATGTTGATTGGTGTCGAAAGTTCTACATAAGTATGGCTATGGGTGGTAAAATTTTAGGATTTTTATGCTGTTATTTTGTATATTTGAATGTGGTGAAAAATTGATGGAAAATGACTAGATGTAAATTTGGAAGAAAATGAAAGGGGAAGTAATAAAATGATGAACTAAAACCTTATGAAACGTTTGGTTAGGAAACTGGATTTTAGAGTAACCAAGGAAGCTTCTGTTTATGAAATTCTGGAAAGAATCAGTTAGGAATTAAAAGAAATGCTTAACATAATAAAAATATATATATGTCTCACAAATTTTTTTAGCCACTGGAATCATTCAAATTGGAATCAATATGAGGGAGATATGGTCAGATTAGTAAGCAAAGGTCAGAAACTAGCTAACTAGCGAAAAATCTGTTAAGTATGCTTCTGTGTTTGAATTACAGGGCATAATCTATAGTGAATTAAAGGAAATTTTTAATATTATGAATATAGATATATGTATCACAGATCTATAGGCTCTGAAATCACTTAATTTGGAGTCCATATAAGGGAGATATGGCTGATTAATTAGTAGAGGTCAGAATCAGTTTAGAATCCAGGGTGGTAAATGTAAGCATTTGTTTTTCGATTTTTTTGGAATAATTAGTAAGGAATATGAAGATATGATAAACATAAAATTTGTGTATAAGTGTCTTAGCTTTTTATAAGCTTAGGAATCACCTCAATTGGAGTTTGTATGACGGCGATATGATCAAATAGTAAGTAGAGGTCTGAACTTACTCGAGAAAAAATAACAATAAATTTGAGGGAGTAGTAACACCACAATTACTTAATATTTCACTAAAATGTTCAACATAAAGGTTTTAGAAGATTGTCTTATCTTTCAATTGACACTAAGATCACCTCAATCGAATTTAAAATGAGGGTGTTATGCTCTATTTTGTGAGAGAGGAAGATAA
The DNA here is from genome assembly GCA_037074535.1 of Gleditsia sinensis. Taxonomy (NCBI): domain Eukaryota; kingdom Viridiplantae; phylum Streptophyta; class Magnoliopsida; order Fabales; family Fabaceae; genus Gleditsia; species Gleditsia sinensis. The sequence goes on from CM073466.1 coordinate 25,348,958, forward strand.
TATTTTAAAAAGAAGAAGAATCTTATAAATGAAAATAATAAATGACTAGTGTATGCCATAGCCATTGCCATTGCATAAAATCCTTACCATCTTAAGTGTGTAATTTTGACATGGAAATGTTTTGTAAAGTGATATTTAAAAATGATTATGTTCATGGCAAGATTGTATTTTACCAATGATTTTTGGTAATGATTATGCTTTGATGATAAATTATGGCATGTGAATATAATGAACATACTTGTTATTGAAATCATATTTTTGGCTATTAACGTGAAAAGAAAAGAGACGAGCAAGGTCACATGGTGGTCCGTGTGGTGCACCAGTAGGGAACGCCCTACTCACAACTATAATTATGTTAATGAGAAAAGAAAGAGAAAGTGTGTGATGTCGGATGAAGCGAGAAAAGCCTGTACTAGAGAGTAGAAATTACTTACCTTGATCGGGGTATCTTGATATAAAAATTAGTTGATAGTAATCATATGATATTCTAAAAATAGTTATTCATGTCATGCATGTCATAACTGTACGATTTTCATGTGCATGGATAAAGTGCATTCATGAGACCTAAAGATATTTGTTGTAGTTTATACAGATGAACATGACATGATGAGCTATATTGATGATAATTATTATTTATTGTTGAAAATACTGGGATTTAATTCTCACTATATTTCCATGTCATGTTTAGAAAACTAGTTCTACAAATTTTTCTATGGCTCTGGCTTTTAGTGCATGTTGGATCGAGTTACTCTATGTTGGGCAAATTTCATAAATTTATAAGAAGTTTGTGGTCGAGTTGGCTAAGATCCCAGTAAAAGTGCAACCACCTGCACCCGTATCTCTCGAATTGGTCAACATGAATAAATAAGATGTAGATATATATATGTTTGATTTTTTGTACGTACATTTTGATTAATGATGTGTATGTGAACTCAGTATTGTATTAGTGTTAATGGTAGACCTTAAACCTTGATTATGCTTGGTTAAATTAATTGATTATTATTTTGAGTTAAGAGTAAAGAGGTAATGACTTCATGGAGTTTTAAATATATATATATATATATATATATATATATATATATATATATATATATATATATATATATATATATATATATATATATGTATATATGTATAAAAAAATGGAGTTGTTACAATACCTCGATCTCAAGTCTATTTTAGAGAAAATAGTGACCTTTTTTAGCTGATCTAACAAATCATCTATCCTAACAACTTATACTTGTTCTTGATAGTTGCTTTATTGAGTTATCTATAATCAACGTACAATCTTAGACTACCATCTTTCTTTTTTATAAACAATACAGGCGCTCCCCAAGGTGACACACTAGGTCGAATAAAATTTTTTTCTAATAACTCTTCAATATGCTTTTTAAGCTCTTTATACTCTACAGGATACATTCTATACGGTGTAATAGAAATAGGCCTCACCTCTAGCACCAAATCAATAGAAAATTCTACCTCTCTCTTAGAAAGTGGTTATGAGATTTTAGATAGGAATACCTTTGAAAAGTCACTGACTATCGAGATTTCAAACAACTCCTGCTTTGATTTTAGGTTGATAGCATACAAGAGAATACAACTTGAGTTCACATCCTTTAACTCCTTACATAATTTATTAGCATTGATAATGATATACTTTCGTTCCTTCAAAAATTCGGAGAGAAGCTCGAGAGTTTTACTACAACATTTCAGAAAAACTTAGTTTTGACTTAACCAATCCATGCCCAAAATAACATATATACCATCCAAGGGTAAACAAATTAGGTCCACTACTAATGGTCTTTTACATACCATAATAGAGCAACTTAAACATACCGAATATATACTTATTTTTCTTATCGTAGATGTCATCACAGTTAGCTCATATGATAGGTCAGAGATAAGATATTGTAACTTTTTCACACATTCTGTTAATATAAAGGAATGACTAGCGCTTGAATTAAATAGCACAATAAGAGGAAAATCATTTATGTAACACATACCTTGTATTAATTCGGGGGCTAGTTTCCTTTTAGAACCACTCAAAGTAAGAACTATTCCTTTCATCAGTTGTGTTCATTCTGGACCTTTTTCATTCTCCAGTGGGCATCATCGTGCCAAGTGCCTCTTTTGTCTACAACGATAACAAGTTTACGAGAATAGCACGGTTTATCTCTATGTGGTTGCCCACATTTTGCACATGTATCTGTTGCATATTTCTATTAAAGAGGTTTAGATCCCATTTCATTTCTTTCCGTGCCTCGTCTGAATGATATCTTAGATAGGCTAAAAATTTGGAAAGCTCTTCAAATTTAGCAATATATTGATCAATAGTCCAGTTGCCTTATTTAAGTTGGATGAACTCGATTTCCTTTTCACCTCTCACACTGCTAGGAAAATACTTGTCCAGAAAATTATCCCGAAACACTTGCCATGTCATATGTCTACCTTGATGAATTAGTAACTCCCTGGCTCATCTCCACCAATATTCAGCTTCCTCCTTCAACATGTATACAACAAAATTGACCTTGTGCTCATCAGGGCTGTTTAAGACTTCAAAAATATTTTCTAGCTCCGTCATCTACCTTTTAGCAATAGGTTGATATTTGTCCATAAAAGGAGGTCGAGTTCTCATAAATTCTATCCATCCATTTCCGTTCCCTATGTTCCTCTGATTTCCTCCCACCTTACCATTATTGTTATTATTTTGGATGTGTCATAGGATTTTATTTATGAAAGCCACTTGGTCTCAAATGGCTGTGGTTAGGTTATGCAGGGTAACATCTGCATACATCATACCATCACATCAACATCATCATCACATCAAGTATGTATTAAGCAATTCAACATGTTTACCATTATCCTGATCACATCATTTAACTAATATGTATTAATACACAATGTATATCATGCTTAACATAGTAAAGAATAATGAAACTAGTATTACAGTACAACAATTTTAGGGCATTCATCTTTGATTTGGGTTCCATAATTACCATTCAACTGATAGGGTTCATATAGGGCAGTGTGCAATTTAAACTGAGTTAGACCAGCTCCAAGCATGGCCTAGCCATGTCCTAGAACACGGTCGTGCTTGGTTTTGCACATTCCCATCACTTGCACAGAACACGACCATGTTTTGTGTACACAAGTTTCCCTTTTTGTTTTTTCCAATTCCATTCATCCATATATACCAAACTAACCGAAAATGATGTTATTTATAAGTACACAGAATTGAACATATACATGTGCATGAAAGGTTAATTAGACTTAGTACCCTATGAATTGCTTCTTTTACTAAGAAAGCCTTCACATAATATTTCTCGCATGTCGTAGCTAGTACTCTATCTTGTATAGTATTACCACAAAGTAATGCAACTCACTTTGAGATTAAACCAGTCATACTCCAATTGTTGCCATCATTCAATGGATTAGAGAAAGAAGACCCATACATGCTTACTAAAGAATTTGTTGAAATATGCTCAACATTTCCTTCTAGAATTTTAATGATGAATCAATTAGGTTTGGAGTGTTTCCATTTTCATTGAAAGATAAAGTTAAAGCATGGTTAAATTCCCTCCTTATAGGAACTATTACTAGTTGGAATAAGTTAGTGAATAACGTCAGCAAAATTTTTCCCCACGTCTAAAACTGATGTCCTTAGAAAAGAAATCTTTGATTTTTTCCAAAAAGAGGGTGAACAATTTTTTGAGTGTTGAGAAAGATTTAATGACCTTCCTTTAAAGTGTCCTCATCATGGTTTTAAAACTTGGAGACTTATGAAATATTTCTATGATGGTTTGACTCCATCAAATCGTCAAATGATCAAAAGCATATATGGTGGAAGGTTTCTACAATTAAATGAAGCTGAGGCTTGGGGATACTTAGAATCCTTGTCTCAAAACTCTTAACATTGGAATTGTATATATCCAAAGGATAAAAAGTCTCAAAACCCATAAAAGGGAGGAATTTATGAAGTCAATAATGACACAGATGTGAGAATTTCCTTAGCTAGCCTTACTAGAAAGGTATAAGCATTGGCTTTAAGCCAAACTTTGAATCCTTATACCAATACTAGGATAGAGGAATATGCCTTATGTTCTTGTACATCTCACATTGCACAATCTTATCCATCCATACCAGCTTGCCAAAAGGCATTCGCTGTGCAAGCTAACTTTCTTCAGACTTATGGAAAGTCATCAGACAACCCATTTGCACCCACATATAATCCAAATTAGAGGAATCACCTAAACCTTTCATGGAGACAAAATCAGCCTTCAATGACATAAGGTGGGCAACAATTTTCCCCTCCCAATTCATATCCTTTAATTCCTCAACATACTCCTCTTTTCTGGGTAGCACAACAAAGAAGACCTTCTTTGGAAGATATTGTACAACAATTCATGTAGTTGACCCAACAAGTTTTACAATCTAACACTCAAACTATTTCAAAGCTTGAAACACAATTGAGTCAATTAGCCAATGCCTTAAGAGAGAGAGAGAGAGAGAGAGAGAGAGAGAGAGAGAGGAAAATTCCCTTGTCAACTTCTTCCTAATTCTAAGGGTCAATTTGAAGTAGGAGCATAAATAAATCTTAATGAAGAAGTGAATTCTATAACAACCCTTAGATCTAGAAAAGTCATTGACAACCATGTTCACATGCTAGAACTTGAAAACTAGAGTCATAATGCAGAATCAAAGAATAATTACTCATATGTGAATGAAAGTGAAATTACAACTTATGTCCCTAAAGCTCCATTCCTAAAAAGACTTGCACCAATCAAGAAAAGTACTCAATATAATGACATTTTGGAGGTGTTTTAGCAAGTTAGCATAAACATCCTTTTCCTTTACGCTATGAAACAAGTACCTGCTTACTCAAAAAATTTCAAAGATCTTTGCATAGTCAAAAGGAAAACTAATCTTTCAAAAACAGAATTTTTGACTAAACAAGTAAGCTCTATAATTTAACAAAAAATTCATGTCAAGTACAAAGATCCTACTATCCTATAATTTCTTATGTTATAGGTGATCATGTTATTAACCGAGCCTTACTTGATTTAAGAGCAAGTGTGAATTTGTTGCCTTACTAGTGTATGAGAAAAATGGGTTAGGAAAGGTAAAACCTACACAAGAAATTCTCCAATTAGCTGATAAGTCTACCAAAGTTTCTTAAGGTATCATAGAAGATGTTCTCATTAAGATTTCATAAATTTTACTTTCCAGTATATTTCATTGTTCTCGATACTAAACCTGTTGAAAATGTAGATACATAAATTCTTGTCATTTTGGATAAACCATATTTGGAAACATCCAATGCAATAATTAGTTGTTGTAATGGAATTTTGAATTTTTCTTTTGGAAATATGACTATTGAGCTCAATGTTTTTAATGTCTCCCGTCAACCTGTAGACATGAATGACCTGTGTGAAGTTAACCCGGTTGAAAGTGCAATTCATAATTCATTTTTAGACTCTTTTGGTAATGATCATTTAGAGAAATGTTTGGTTCAATTCAACATGGACATAGATAAGGGTTATCTAGTTAGTGAAGTAAACTCTTGGTTAGAGACCACTCTAGTAATGGATAAGGATAAATAGAAAGCCAAAATAGAGACAATTTCACCTTCAGAGTCTGTTCCACTACCATTGATGTGATCTTATTTAAGCATGATATTAATACCTTTAAACTTACTTTTTGTTTGATTTAAGTAAAATATGATTGAGAATTAGCTTAATTTTGTGTTTTGTGTTGTAGGAACAAAGGAAGAAGAAAAGAGAAGAAAAAGATAAGAAATTCATGGAAAAATATTGAATTGTAGTGATTCCCGACCTTTTAGCACTATTTAGACCATATCTCCCTCATATAAACTTCACTCAATTTGATTTAAGTTGCTATGAACAGAAAACACCCTTATCTATAACTTTTATGTTGAACACTCTGTCAAATAGGGGATATTTCGTAGTGTTACAGAGCTCGAAATTCATAATCATAGTGTAGCAGGATGAATCCTAACCTTTGGTCACTAATTTTAGCATATCACCTTCAATTTAGATCTGATTAAGCTGATTCTAGCGGCTATGGAAAGAAGAGACATAGAGTCACAACTTTTGTGTTTGGTACTTTGGCAAATTTTGGGATTTTTGGGGCGCCATGACACTGTATCATAGCAGATTTGGAGGGCCGCGGCGCTCCCTAGCGCGACGCAGCATTGGCTGCCAGAAGCGTCAAGGGCTATAGTGCCCAAGCCTCAGAACCAAAGCACCCCATCAATCAGTTTTCGAAGTGCAGCACTCGCCGCCGCACCAAAATGCTAAGATCGCAATTTTTAGGGTTTTTTTTAACTCCAAATGAAGCCCGATGGGCCGAGATTTGACCTAAAAACAACCCTACTTCATTCAGGAGTAGCTAATCTATAAAAGAAGGAGAAAACAAGAATCAAGAGGGAATTTACTCATTCAAGTTCTTAATTATCTTCTTTAATTCTTCTTTAGATTTTCTTATGGCCCTGCGCGGCTGATTTATTTTTAGTTGGTAGAGAAAGATTGAAACCTCAAGGGATCATCATGCATTGTGAGATTTGGATTTAATTTAATTATTTCAATCTTAATTGAGTATTTATTATTCATCGGTTCTTCTTTTCTCAATGATTATTCATATGGTTGCTAGGAGGCCTACTGGTATATTGTATGTCTTAATATACTACTGAATTAGGTTTTGAACAAAGTTTTCATTACTGTATTCATGAAGTAAATAGGATTAAGGATTTTGGATTATAAATCATTAACCCTATGATGAATGATCAACTAAATTAAATATAACCGATGTGTTTATATTTATTTAGCTCTATTAGTTTCTCTCGTTCTTCATGCAATTAATATGTTAGACTTTATCGATGTGCTAAAAGATATCTTATTAATTAAGGTTTAATTGGTACAATTGTTATCAATTCACTAGGGTTAAGGAGGAACAGGGATAGAATCCCAGTGGTAGATATTTGGTTGAAGATTGAGGATTTTGTCAATGATCAATGCAATCCATTGATTATGGATATCGACCGAAACCAACGCCTCTCTCATTAATTACTTTCTTAATTATTTTCATTATTATTTGCTTTATTATTTACAATTATCAAACCCCAATTTTCTCAATGACATAAGGTAATTCCAAACTCTGTGGGATCGACCCTTACTCCCACTACTATAGGTTAGTTGAGAGGCAAGATATCAATTTGGGTGTACCTACGACAATACGCACCAAATTTTGGCGTTGTTGCCGGGGACTATGTCTATTTACCTTTTGTCATTTTTTTTCTTTTCTTTTTGTTCATAATTGTGAATATGGCAGCCAATTTTCAACAATTTGGCAGTAAGCTGGGCTCTCCATTAAGACATGCTGGTGAGGTATGTAGTTCCTTCCTTGAATAGAAACTCGTAAATTTAACTTCTCTTGTTCGTCAACATGTAGAAAATATGCAAAGAGAGAAGTTCTATGAAAATCATTCAGTCATAGGGCATCCTTCAAATAGGTATGCAACTCTCTATTAAGAATCATTTGAGCAGGTAAATATGGTTAATGGTTTCTCTAGACCACCACAAGTGAGGTATGATTCCTATTCAAACATGTTTAATCCTAGATGGAAGGATCATCCCAACTTCAGGTATAGGAATGCACAAAATAGTCTTGCAAAACAAAATTTTACAAATTTTCAGCATAACCAACATGCTTATTATCCTAAACAGCCTGCATATCAGGATTCCCAGGTAAGTAGTTCTTTAGAAGAAATTGTTAAATCTCTTGCACTTAATACTCATCAATTTCAACAAGAGGTAAGGGCCAGCATTCAAAGCTTAACAAATCAATAGGCCAACTAGCAACAATAGTCAGTCGACTAGAGGCTCAAAATTTAGAAATTGAAAGTCTAGCCCCAACATCATTAGTGTAAAAAGAGAAAAATTCTTCACTGAATGAAAAAGATGACTTGGAAGTTGTCACGTAAGCATAGTAATAAAGAGGTTATGGAATCTACCCTGAATGCAAAATTCCAAGAGAAAATTACAGCAGGAGAGGAAGCACCAAAAGTGTAGAAAACAGGTAAGGATTTTTCTATGTTGTTATCAATTTCTAATAAGATACATGTACCTTCTATTTTGCAGTATCCTAACCTAGGATTAAAGAGCCTCCCTAGCCATATAAAGGGCATATACAGTGGAGAACTACCCCCAGTGATAACCTCAAATAAATATGTCTTATTCAAAGATAGAGGAAAGTCACCCTATGCTTTGGTAGAGTCTCAAAAAGATGAAATTAAATTAAAAGCCAAAAGCTACTCAAGACATCAGTTATTTTCAGGTAAGTTGAGTTCTCATTTAAGTAAACCTTTGATTAATGTTGATTTTCTCCCTTATGATGCAATTGAACCTTAAAATTCTGCAAATCCAATGGAAAACCAATTCAAAGTGGACATCAAGGATCCTCCTTGAATGACATAAGGAGCTTTAAGTTGAGCCAACGACATTAAACAAATGTGCTTATTGGGAGGCAACCCAACTTAGTCAAAAAAAAGTGGAAATTAGAAATATTCAAAGACTAGTAATGCAACACTCTTATTCTACCCTAAACAAATTCAGGGAAGTCCACTTAACTCATGTTTTCATATATCCTTTCTTACTCTTATCTTTCTTTTACATTGAGGATAATGTAAAGTTTGAGTGTGAGGTAAAAGTATATTTGTCTGAATAATTGTAACCCTATTTTGAGCATCAATTTTCTATTTTTTACTATTAATGCACTTTTATTACATTTAATAAGTTGAGTGATTGTGTGAGTGTTTCAATTTATATTTTGGGATGTTAGGCATAACCAACAGCCAATGATATGACTATCAAAATGTTTTTTAGCTCTTGAAAAATGTAGAAAATTCATGGTTGTGTGCAATTTTATCCCTTTTGCAATTTATTACTTTTGACTTTTGAATCCTGAAATATTCTTGCGCAATAACTTTGGGCATTCAATTTATCTTTTACTTAGAGAAGGTTTATATAATTCAAAAATATTTTATGATCTCAATAGGATTCTAGAACTTATTTGAATACTACTTGAAGCAAAATCATAGGCTAATACTGTTATTTAGGAGATGATTTAGACATTATTTGAGAGATTGAGCCTTTCAAGCCTAAATTAAGTAATGAAATATCCTTAGTTCCTCTATTTTGAGCTCAATGAACTTTTTCTTCTAAAAAACACAATGAGCCGAAAGCCAAATTTTGTATAGATATCCTTATTTTTTATCCTATTCACTCACTCCATGATTATTTTTCTAAATACTTGTTTTGTAGAGCTTTATTTACAAAAGGGTGGAAGGGTGGAGCAAGGAAAAGAAAAGAATTATGCAAAGAAAAAAAGGAAGAATTATGCAAAGGAAAGAGAAGAAAAATCCAAAGAGGATAAAAGCAAATGTTGTGGGTGAAAAAAAAATTTAGAGAACCGAGGAAAAGGATGGATTAAATTCAATTGAAACAAGAAAATGAGTGTAGGGGGAAAAATCTCCCCAAATTTAAAAAAGGCTCAAGAGATCATATTTAATCATGTGGTGCTGGGTGATTGAGCCTAAATTTGTATCATTTATCCTACCTTATACCCTGGCCACATTACAAGCCAAATAAAGTCCTATTGATCCTAGAGGTAGTTTTGGCCTACATTAGTGGAAAGTGGCATGAAAAGTAAGCATATAGAAATCCTAAACTAATTAGAGATCTACAACCAAAATTTTGGGATAGATAAACTCATTCGGGTAAAAGGGAATTTTTTGACCCAAGAACACACACACACACACGGGATTCAGAAGAATAAAATAGTAGATTGCATTTGTATTACTCTTGTGCATGATTATGACCTTCCAAAATTTTTCTCGAGTATATTTTAATGTTATGAGGCAAACGTTTGGTAAGCCTAACACTCACTACATATATTGATCGTTGTTTTTCGTCATTAGAGATTATTTTGCTTAAGGACAAGTAAAAGGTTGAGTGTGGGGGTATTTGATGTGATCTTAATTAAGTATGATATTAATAACTTTAAACTTACTTTTGTTTGATTTAAGTAAAATATGATTAGGAATTAGCTTAATTTTTTGGTTTGTGTTCTAAGAACAAAGGAAGAAGAAAAGAGAAGAAAAAGATAAGAAATTCATGGAAAAATGTTGAATTATAGTTATTCCAGATATTTTAGTACTTTTTAGAACGTATCTCCCTCATATGAACTCCAATCAAAGTGATTTAAGTTCCTGTGAAATGATAAAATAATTATCTACAACTTTTATGTTGAACACTTTGTCAAATTCGAGAGATTTCATAGCTTTACAGAGCTTGCAAATAAGAATCATAGTGAAGCAGGATGAATCCTGACCTTTGGTCACTAATTTTGGCATATCTCCTTCAATTTAGATCTGATTAAGCTGATTCCAGTGGCTTTAGAAAGAAGAGACATATAGTTACAACTTTTGTGTTTGGCATTTTCACATATTCTAGAATTTTTGGGCACCGCGACGCTGCATCATAGTAGATTCAGAGGACCACGGCGCTCCCTAGCGTGCCACAGTGTTGACTATCCAGAAGCATTGGGGGCCGTGGTGCTCGAGTATCAGAACCAAAGCATCCCAATACTAGCTTAAGTTCTGTGGTGCCCTGTCAATCAGTTTCCCCTCGCGACACCAGAATGCTGAGATCATAATTTTTAGGATTTTTTTAACTCTAAATGAAGACCAATGGGCTGAGATTTGACATGAAAACAACCCTACTTCATTGACGAGCAGCTAATCTATAAAAAAGGGAGAAAGCAAGCATTAAGAGGGGAATTTAATCATTCAAGTTCTTAATTATCTTTTTTAATTCTTCTTTAGATTTTCTTATGGCCCTATGCAGATAATTTATTTTTAGTTGGTAGAAAAAGATTGAAACTTCAAGGGATCGTCATGCATTGTGAGATTTGGATTTAATTTTATTATTTCAATCTTAATTGAGTATTAATTATTCATCTATTCTTCTTTTCTCAATGATTATTCATATGATTTCTAGGAGGCCTATTGGTATATTATATGTCTTAATCTATTGCTGAATTAGGTTTTGAACAAAGTTTTCATTACTGTATTCATGAAGCAAATAGGATTAAGGATTTTGGATTATAAATCATTAACCCTATGATGAATGATCAACTAAATTAAATATAACCTATGTGTTTATATTTATTTAGCTCTATTAGTTTCTCTCATTCTTCATGCAATTAATAGGTTAGACTTTACCAATGTGCTAAAGGATACGTTATTAATTAGGGTTTAATTGGTACAATTGTTATCAATTCACTAGGCTTAAGGAGGAATAGGAATAGAATCTTAGTGGTAGATATTTGGTTGAAGATTGATGATTTTTTCAATAATCATTGCAATCCCTTGATGGTGGATATCAACCGAAACCAACGTCTCTCTCATTAATTACTTTCATTATTATTTACAATTATCAAATCCCTATTTTCTGAATCACATAAGGTAATTTCAATATCTGTGGGATCAACCCTTACTCCCACTACTACAAGTTAGTTGAGAGGTAAGGTATCAATTTGGGTGTACTTGCAACGGTATGCACCAACCATCTATGGGTAAACTACCCCAATTGGAATTGAAACCTTTACTATACTCTTTGAAATATGTGTTTTTAGGACCTTCTGAGACTTTTTCTTTTATCATAGCATCTGACTTAGATAAAGAACAAGAAGTCTAATTGATTAGAATCCTTACTGAGCAAAGAGAATCCATAGGATGGACAATAGTAGACATCAAGGGCATTAGTTCATCAGTTTGCATACATAGGATACGTTTAGAGGATAATGCCAAAACTTCAAGAAAGTCACAAAGATGGCTAAATCTATATATGAAAAATGTTGTGAGGGCTGAAGTGATTAAACGTCTTAATGTAGGTATCATTTACCTAATTTTTGATAGTGCATGGGTTAGTCCTGTTCAAGTAGTACCAAGAAATCTATCATAACTGTAGTTAAGAAAAAAGATAATGAGTTAGTTCTCATTAGAGTACAAACTCGGTGGCATGTTTGTATTGACTACTGCAAGTTGAATGCTGCTACAAAGAAATACCATTTTCCACTTCCCTTTATAGACCAAATGCTAGAGAGGTTATCCAGACATTCATACTATTATTTTCTTGATGAATATTTTGGTTACAACTAAATCCCTATTGCACCTAAAGATCAAGAGAAGACTACCTTTACTTTTCCTTTTGGAACATTTTCCTATCGCTGAATGCCATTTGGATTATGTAATGCATCAACTACTTTTCAATTGTGCATGATAAGCATATATTTTTGACATGGTAGAATGATTCTTAGAGGTGTTTATAGATAGTTTTTCTGTGCATGGGTCTAATTTTGAACAGTGTCTACACCATTTAAAATTGGTCTTAATCAGATACAAAGGAAATAATCTTGTTTTGAATTGGAAAAAATGTCATTTTATGGTTAAAAAGGGGATTGTTTTTTAGCATGTTGTATCACATCAAGGAATTAAGGTAGATAAGGCCAAAATTGATACGATATCTAGTCTTTCCCCCCATGAACAGTGAAACATATACATTTCTTTTTAGAATATGGAAATATTTATAGTGATATTTTAAAATGATTATGTTCATGGCAAGATTGTATTTTACCAATGATTTTTGGTACTGATTATGCTTTGATGATAAATTATGGCATGTGAATATAATGAACATACTTGTTATTGAAATCATATTTTTGGTTATTAACATGAAAAGAAAAGAAAAGAGACGAGCCAGATCACATGGTGGTTTGTGTGGTGCACCAGTAGAGGATGTCCTACCCATGGCTATGATTATGTTAATGAGAAAAGAAAGAGAAGGTGTGACATGTCGGACGGAGCGAGAAAAATTTGTATCGGAGAGTAGAAAGTACTCACCCTGACCGGGGTAGCTTGATATGAAAATAAGTTGATAGTCATCACATGATATTCTGAAAATAGTTATTTATGTCATACATGTCATTTCTGTATCATTTTCATGTGCATAGATAAAGTGCATTCATATGATCTAAGATATTTGTTGTAACTTATACAGATGAACATGACATGATGATCTATATTAATCATAATTATGATTTATTATTGAATCTACTTGGATTTAATTCTTACTATATTTCCATATCATGTTCAAAGGACTAGATATGCAGATATTCTCTATGATCGGCTTTTAGCGTACGTTGGGTTGAGTTAGTTAAGATCTCGGTGAAGGTGCAACCACCCGCACCCGTATCCCCGAAACTTGTCAATATGGATGAATAAGATGTAGCCATATATGTGTTTGATTTGTGTACAAATGTTGTTAATTAATAATGTGTAAACCTTAATTATGCTTAGTTAAATTAATTGAAAGTTATTATTAGTTAAATAGTTAGAAGTAAAGAGGTAATGACTTCATGAGATTTTAAAAATATATATTATGTATATATGTAAAACAAATGGAGTTGTTACATAATTGGTATAAGAAAAAGTCAATTTTAGATGGCCAATGGGTGGATGGTTATCTGAATTGATCTTATAGTGTCTTGAGTATGTTCTGGTTGTGCTGTGTAGGGGATCAGTGATTTCATATAGGTAAGAAATTACTAGTGTTTCTTATCTATATGCTGAGGTGGTGTTATGATTGCTGTTAAATATTTTCGAAACTAACTGTTGGGCTTGATCACCCCAATAGCAGCATAACTTTGTTTTTGTCACAGTAGGAAATGGCACCACCAAGGAGGAATCCAACAAATAATGCGGAGGAAACCTTGCACAACCTTGCCATGGCAATTCGAGACCAAGTCACGACCACCAACCAAATTTTACAGTACCTCCAGAATGCTAATAACTTAAATGGAGAGAATGGTGCTAATAACTGGATGGTAGGGAATGATAACGGCATATCCGAGTTCCTAAGGACTAGACCAACTTCTTTTCAAGGCGGCTTTGACCCAATTGTAGCTGAAAGGTGGATAAAGGAACTAGAGAAAATCTTTGAAGTGATGGGTTGTACTGAGGAGCAACAAGTTATCTTCGTAGCATATATGCTGAAAGATGAAGTAGAATCTTGGGGGTGTAGAGTTAGAGAACTTTTAGCTCACAAAGGAAGGCAGATCACCTGCCAGGTGTTCAAAGAGACCTTTTTGGAAAATTACTTCCCAAGTACTGTGCAGGTGGAGAAGGAGATCAAATTTCTCCAACTTAGGCAAGGTAGCATAACCGTAGACTGTAACAACTTTTTTTTTCTATTATTATTATACAATATAGAGTTTACATACATGTCATTAATCAAAACATACGTACAACATATCGAACACATAAAAATCTACATCTTATTTATTCTGGTTGACCAATTCTGGAGATACAGGTACGGGTGGTTGCACCTTCACCAGGATCTAAGCCAACTCGATCACAAACATTTTATTTGCTTTTAGGATCTGCCCAACATAAAGTACTCGATCCAATATGCACTAAAAGCCAGAGCCATAGAAAAAAATCTACATAACTAATTTTCTGAACATCATATGGAAATATAGTGAGAATCAAATCCTAGTAAGTTCAACAATAAATCATCATCAATATAGCTCATCACATCATGTTCAGCTGTATAAACTACAGCAAATATCTTTGGTCACATGAATGCACTATATCTATGTACATAAGAATCGTACAATAATGACATGTATGACAGGATTAACTATTTTCAAAATATCATATGATGACTATCAATTTATTCTCATATCAAGCTACCCTAGTCAGGGTGAGTATTTTCTACTCTCCGGTACGGGCTTTTCTCGCTCCGTCCGACATGGCCTACTTTCTCTTTCTTTTCTCATTAACATGATCATAACCGTTGGTAGGACGTCTATTGGGTTGTAATTCATACAAAGATGAATACAATGTCAGAACGCAAGTGCACGTGTCATGACCAAGTAATAAAGTGATGAGTAAGTATCGTCCCACGAGGAGTGAACTAAAACTGCTTAGAGACTTTTGCTGTGTGAATGCTGTAGCAAAGTTAACATGTTTCACAAAATTGGAATAGAAGTGGGTTGACTGACTTAACAATAACTAAAATAAAGAGCAATAGGAAATAGAAGAGGAAACTATATTGGGAGTACTGGGGTTGCTTAGGGTTGTCATGTACTACAGCACTCATGTATGCTCTAGGCTTTGCTGCAGCAATTGTTCTGAGTGCCAAATTTAGTCCTGAATGGAGTCTTCCCAGACTGCCATTCCTTACAATTCCAAGGTTCAAACACGCATTCCTGCATCAGTCCTCACCTCCAAATTGTACATGAAGTTCATCATGGGACTAATGGGGTACCCGTATATCCCTATATAAGGTAACCCATTCACATTCATCTTTTTCCCAGCCTCCATTACCCTTCCAGGTGAATGGTGGCCTTGGTTTTCTTCCTCCAAACTTCCGTTATTAAGGAAAGAAAAACTAACAGGAAACGCAATTGAATGGCGAACAACAACTGTAACAAAATGGATTAACAATAAAAATGTGCTCAGTTCATTACAACCCTTGTGCAACCCCAGCTGGAAACTAGCCAAGTCTCATGGGTACACCGGTTACAAAAATTCCAGAACCACTGGTATGCATTCTAAGAGATAAAAACTAAAACTAAACTACAAAATGCGGTTCTTTCTTTTTGATAAAACAGTAAAACAACAACAGTGATCAAAATTCCCTTCTCAAATAGCGCACTACCCCTTCATGCTGCACCTCCCGGTGTTAGCAACACTCTAGGCTATGGTGTTCTTTTCCCAATTCTCTCCTCTTTCTCCCCGGCCGGTTCTTTGCAATAACTGCTTTATGGCCTTTTATAGACAGCCTTTGTGGTCCCAGTAAAGTGCCCTGGGTTGCTGACATTCCTTCTACTCTGCAGCCGATGCCCTTGTTGTGCAGCTTTTTCCTCTCCACTTTCAGTAGTGGAGGCAGTCCTGTACCAGCAGCCTGCAGTGTCCCTGCTGTTGTCTCCTGCACAATGGTGGCTGCTCCTGCTGCGTAGCTCTGCCACCTGCACCATATAAAACAGTATCATCATATTGCAGGAAAGAGGGAGTAGCTTACCCACTATCAACCGGGGTTTTGCTATCATTGCTATATATGCTTACTGAAATGCTGAAACAATGCGATAGCTAATGTTATATCCAGAAGAGTCATCCCATTTAATTAAATCAGGGGGTAAGAGTGCTTAAAACACCAAGAAAATTCAGTAATAAACATGGATAGCACGAAGAAACTATAATGAAATGCAGTTATCAAATCCCCCCTAACTTAAAGGATTGCTTGTCCCCAAGCATCCTACTCTGTTCACTACAATCCTATCACCCAGAAATTCCAGACTTTTCTCATGCAAGAATCCATAGCTCTCAACTCTCAGGATTTCTTCCATATACAGGACACCACAAACCTGTCTCCCAATCACAGCAAGAACCTTCCTTGAAGTTGTGTGTGTGTGTGATATGGACAGTTTCCCTAAAGAGCTACTTGGGTGAAAAACAACCAGAGTTCCTAAGACTTTTATGCTAGTATATCGTGCTTCCTTGGTTAAGCTGACATTCATCATCGGTGTAGACAGGGCAGCAAATGTGGGTGGGTGGCAGCTCACTAATTTTTTTTTTTGTAACATAGATCTTGCTCTAGCAGAGGTCATGACAGCTTTTTGATGCGAATGCCAACATGTTCAATGCAGGTACCTGGTTCTCAGCCTTATCACCCTTAAACTGCTTCTCACTCATACTCTATATCCCTGTTTTACGCAAAGGCACACATGGGGCTCATGCATACCCCTGGCTACTAAGGAACTACAAAGCATTGGAGTGTCTACTCTATGTCCCTGTTTTACACAAAGGCACACATGGGGCTCATGCATACCCCTGGTTACTAAGGAACTACAAAGTAATTTTTCTTTTTATTTCCTACTTCCCCCCCCCCCAAACTTAAGCCTTTTTGACCCTTATGCGTCTGCCTTTTTTATAATTCTACAGAGAGCTCTCAATACTAGCTCTAACACTTAGGTCCAATTTCTGAAAGATCACCAAATCTTTCTTTGGCAAACTGCCTATAATCCTATGCTCATTAGAAGAGGGTTCTGTGTGATTGGGTGAGGTTATAGGTCTCCTATTCTAGTTTCTAGCAAACTACCCAATCCTCCTCATGGAGTATCCCAGAACTTTCAGCAGGCTATGCAATATGCAAACCTTTTTTTTTTAGTGTAGCTTTTTATCATACAATTATAACTATATTCATCCAAATCAATGATTACTAAAGTAGACTCATTCAACACAGGTAGGCAGAAACATAAGTGAACAGCAATATAAACAGTCACCTAGATAAGCAACACACAGATAAGCAAGTTAAAATCTAACATATGCTCTAGCAATACTACAACAATGAACAAAACACAAAAGTGCCACAGCAATATTATTCCCAGCAGACATTATATCACACCCTCCCCCCAAACTTAAATTGAGCAGTGTCCTCACTGCTGATGCAATGGCCATAAAACAAAAGACACCCAAAAACAAAAGCAGAAACAAAGGAATTCCAAATACAGTAGAGAAGGAATAAGGGTTGAGGGAACTTCCTGAGGGTGCTAGCAGGTATGCTGCAGCACCCTAGGGTCATTAACCCCCAAAAGACCTTGATGAACTTCTAAGCCCCCTCCTCCGCTGTGCTTATTGCTGTGGGGCCTTTCCTTTGCATAATATTGCTGCCCGTTTTGCAATGGACTCATTGTCATCAGAGGACTCAGTTTCCTCTGGGGTCTGGTGGGGTGCCGGATGGGGCTTCTTGCTGGAGGAGGATCCTTCAGAGTCCTTGGGTTGCTCTGGTTGTGATTCAGGTGCTGGGGCTGACTCCTCGAAAGTAGCATGGAGCAGGTCAGTTGGAAACTCCGGGAATGGGAAGAATTGCTTAAATTTTTTCTCTAAGGTGGTGTGGAGGGCGAAGTCCCTCTTCTGTTCGTAGCGCCAAAAGGTCTGCTGGTGCTGCAGCAGCTGTGCTTGCTGTCTGAGGATTGTTGCTTGCTGCTGTAGAATGTGCTGAAGGGTCTTGTCATCAGGCTGAGTGGCAGAGGAAGAAGCAGATGGGCCAGTAGCTGGTGGAGGGTCTCGAGAGGCAGCTGGTAGGTGCGGGGCTGCTTTCTCCAGAACAATGCGAGCAATGGTGGTAGGTGTGATGGGGTTGGTGTCCTTCAAGATTTCTTCATCAATGGAGACTGGTACTCCATGATTCTTGCACAGGATGGTGATGAGGGAAGGAAAGAGTAGGCTTCCCTTCTTTCGGCTGGCACATGCTCGGATTTGGCCACTGATAATGCGGCCAACGTTGAGTGGCCTGCCGAGGATGAGTGCATCCACCATTGCCACTCTGTCCCTGTTCACAGTCTGCCAATGGGTGGAAGGTAGCAGATGGGTCTTGAGAAAATGATACCAGACTTTCACTGCCGGTACTAGGGAGATTCGATTGACAGTGGTGGAGCCTTGAGGAGATTTATCCCAGGTGGTGCCAGGAAGGCACACCCGGGTGAGCATTGCTTCTCAGTCTTTATCCCGCAAACTATGCAGATAGTCCTCATACTTGTCCTCCTCGTCGGGTAGATTGTAGGCCTTGTTGATTGAAGTTTGATCAAAATGCACTTTCGTTTCCTGAACTTTCACCCACTTGTCAGTTTCTGGTGAGAAGTTTGCATAGAACTCCCGAACCAGAGGAATGAGGGCCATTTGCGGGTGGCTTGCAAAATTTTTCCAAGCCCTCTGCTTTACCACCGTGCCAACGTACATTGGCATCCCCAAATCTCCAATAGAGGTGAAGACGAACCCTTTCTCGGAACAGAAGTTTCTGGGCACGATTTCTTCGTCGTGCTTCTTCCAATTTTCCTCAGAGGTGAATTTTTTCACCTTGCTTGCCTTCCTAGCCACTGTCTTGATTCTTGGCATGATTGGTTCGAGGGTTTGGAGGTAGAGGTTTTCTGGAACGAAGGAGGTGAGGAGGTTGTAGGGCTTTGAGAACTCGAGAGAGATGAAATGAGAAGGGGAGTTGCAGAGGTGAAAACGTGGGTGTCTTAACTCAAGGGAGAAGTGGGCTGAAAGTTGCAGAGGGTTAAAGATCGTGGGTGTCTTATGGCCTTCTGCCAGTTTTCTCGCCCACTTTTTAATTCTTTCTCTCTTTTTTTTGTATGAAACATAACAGAGGGGAACCCTTGGTTTTGAGCTGACTGCGTTGCTACAGCAATGTTGCAGCAAAACTGGATTGCCAAGGATTTTTGCTGCAGTAGAGAGTGCTTGTTATCAATCCTGCTATAGCAAAGCAGGGACTATCTTTAGTGTAGAGTTGCTGCAGCAAAATAAAAACTGGTTCTGCAACTTCTTTGCTTCCTAACCTGCGTAACAAATACAAAACTATTAGACTCATAATTTAAACTATCTTAAAACTTAAACAACACAAATTTAAACATAGGTTGCCTCCCATGAGCGCTTGTTTTAGAGTCTTCAGCCTGACTTTCCCCCTGCTCATTCCTCTTACAGCTGAATGGAGGTGTGCTGTCTATCCACATCACCCCCCAGAGAGTGCTTGACTCTTTGTCCATTAACTCTGAATGTCCTCCCTTCCTTTTCTTCTTCCAATTTAATAGTCCCAAATAGGAAGACCTTGCTTATACGAAAAGGACTAGACCAACGTGATTTCAACTTCCCAGGAAATAGGGTCAGCCTGGAGTTGTACAGTAGTACTCTCTATCCCACTTCGAAGTTCTTGGGTTGTATCTTCTTGTCATGCCATTGCTTTGCTTTCTCCTTGTATAGTTTGGCATTTTCATAGGCCTGACCACAAAATTCATCTAGCTCATTTAGCTGCAGCATCTTCTTCTCACCCGCAGCTTCCAAGTTCAAGTTTAGCTTCTTCACTGCCTAATATGCTCGATGTTCCAACTCTACTGGTAGATGAAAAGCCTTCACAAATACCAACCTGTAAGGTGACATGCCCAGAGGTGTCTTATAAGCTGTTCTATATGCCCAAAGTGCATCATCCAACCTTGAAGACCAATCCTTCCTCGTGGGACCTACTATTTTTTCCAAGATTCTCTTGATCTCTCTGTTGGAGACTTCAGCCTGCCCACTTATTTGTGGGTGATAAGGGGTTGCTACCTTGTGTCTGACTCCATATTTGGCAAGTAGTGCCTTGAACTACCAATTGCAGAAATGGGTCCCTCCATCGCTGATGATGGCTCTAGGGGTTCCAAACCTTGTAAAGATATTCCTCTTCAAGAATCTGGTCACGACTCTGGCTTCATTGGTCTGAGATGCACTGGCTTCCACCCACTTTCAGACATAGTCTACAGCTACAAGGATGTATTGATTGCCAAAACTCGAGGGAAATGGTCCCATGAAGTCTATGCCCCAGATATCAAATAATTCCACCTCTAGGATGTTGTTCAGTGGTATTTCATGTCTGCGAGATATATTCCCTGTCCTCTGACACCGGTCACATTGCCTTGCATAGGAGTGGGAGTCTCTGAATAGAGAGGGCCAATAGAACCCTGCCTGTAACACCTTGTTTGCAGTTCTAACTCCTCCAAAATGACCTCCATAAGGGGAAGCATGGCATTGCTGCAAGATTTGCTCCATCTCTTCGCTGGGTATGCACCTCCTTATCATTTGATCAGCACATTGCTTGTAAAGATATAGTTCATCCCAGTAATATGAGTTGACTTCATGCATAAATTTTTTCTTCTGCTGCCACGTCAGGTCTGGTGGGAGCATTCCACTCACAAGGTAATTTACATAATCAGCATACCATGGCACATCATCTTGGGACAGGAAATAGAGTTGCTCATCTGGGAATCTTTCATTAATGTCCTCTGCTCGAGAGCTGTGCCCTTCCAACCTGGCGAGATGGTCTGCCACTTGGTTTTCAGTCCCCTTCCTGTCTCTGATCTCTAGATCAAATTCTTGAAGCAAAAGCACCCACTGAATGAGCCTGGGTTTGGAATCCTTTTTCCTAACCAAGTGTTTGATGGCAGAGTGGTCTGTGTGCACTATTACCTTTGCTCCTACTAGATACACTCTGAATTTCTCAAAGGCAAACACTACTGCAAGCAATTCCTTCTCTGTCACAGTGTAGTTCAGCTGGGCACCTTGCAGCATTTTGCTAGCATAGTAAATAGAGTGAAACAGCTTGTTTCTGCGCTGCTTGAGGACAGCCCCTAATGCTGTTTCACTAGCATCACACATCAGCTCAAATGGGGAGGTCCAGTCTGGTGCCACATTAACTGGGGCTGTACTCAATTTTTGTTTGAGATCACAGAATGCTGTCATGTAGCTTTCATCAAAATAAAAGGTTCTGTCCTTCTCAAGCAAACTGCATAAAGGTTTGGCAACCTTAGAGAAGTCCTTAATGACCCAAGAAGCTTCGAATGCCCTTGACCGAGGTGGGAGGAGGCAGTTTCTCAATAATTTCCACCTTGGCCTTGTCAACCTCAAGTCCTCTTTGAGAAACCTTATGCCCCAGCACAATCCCTTCCTTTACCATAAACTGGCACTTCTCCCAATTCAGCACCAAGTTTGTTTCCTCACACCTTTGCAAGACTTTAGCAAGGTTTCCCAAGCATAGGTCAAAGGAGTCCCCAGAGACTGAGAAATCATCCATGAAGATTTCCACAAACTGCTCAGCCATTTCTGTCAATATTGCCATCATGCATCGCTGGAATGTTGTTGGAGCATTGCACAGCCCAAATGGCATCCTTCGAAATGCAAAGGTACTATAAGGGCATGTGAATGTGGTCTTATGCTGATCTTCTGGTGCTATAGCAATCTGGTTATACCCTGAGTACCCATCCAGGAGGCAATAATATTCCCTTCCAGCAAGTCTATCTAACATTTGATCAATAAATGGCAAAGGGAAGTGGTCCTTCCTAGTGCTCTTGTTCATCTTCCTATAGTCCATGCAAATCCTCCAGCCGGTTACAACCTTAGTGGGGATGAGCTCATTGCTATCAGTTTCCACCACAGTCATGCCTCCTTTCTTGGGAACACACTGGACCGGACTCACCCAGGAGCTATCTGATATGGGGTAAATGATTCCAACATCCAGCCATTTGATGATCTCCTTCTTCACCACCTCCTTCATTATTGGGTTGAGCCTCCGCTGGGGTTCTATGGACCCTTTTTCATTGCTTTCTAAGAGGATCTTATGCATGCAGAATGAGGGGTTGATTCCCTTAATGTCAGCAAGTGTCCAGCCAATGGCCCTTCTAAATTTCTTCAGTATCAAGACCAATTTCTCCTATTGTTCCTCTATCAAAAGTACTGAGATAACCACAGGAAGAGTGGTTGTTTCTCCTAAATATGCATACTTAAGGTGTGCTGGTAGAGGCTTCATCTCCAAAGCTGGTGGTTCTTCCACTGATGCTTTCAGCAGCCTTGAATCTAGCGTGGTCTCATATAATGGATCCTTTATTGGCTCCTACTTCTTAAAGCCTTGTCTGACATCAATCTAGGCCCATTCCTTCTCATCTTCTCCTTCGAAATCTGAGTGGTCTGTCCATACTGCTGTTGGTGGCTCCTTGCAGCATTTTTCCAGTTGTTCTGATGCTAATGTGTCTATCACAGACACCACTGCGCATTCCTCTTCTTCACTGGCAAACCTCATGGTCTGGAGCACATTGAATGTAACCTGCTCATCCTGGACTCTCATGGTTAATTCACCCTTCTGAACATCAATCAGTGTCTGACCAGTTTCTAAGAATGGTCTGCCCAATATAATTGGTACTTTTGCATCAGCTTCATAATCCAGAATTATGAAGTCTACTGGGAAGATGAACTTATCCATCTTAACTAGGACATCCTCTATTTTTCCCTCTGGATAGGCAATGGATCTGTCTACCAATTGCAGTGTGACTGTGGTAGGCCAAGCTTCTCTAATTCCTAGCCTTTTAAAGATGGCCATTGGCATAAGGTTGATGTTTGCTCCCAAATCACAAAGTGCCTTGCCAAAATACTGGTTCTCAATTGAACATGGTATGGTGAAACTGTCTGGATCCTTTAGTTTGGGTGGAAACTTATTTTGTAGCACAGCACTGCATTCTCTTGTGAGAGCAACAGTTTCAAACTCACCAAATCTCCTCTTCTTGGTCAGGATGTCCTTCATGAATTTCACATAATTCGGCATCTGCTCCAGTGCTTCCACCAGAGGAATGTTGATGTGTAGCTATTTCAGGACATCTAGGAACCTTTTAAATTGCTGGTCATTCTGCTGTTTCTGAAATCTCTGAGGGAAAGGAGGAGGTGGCTTGGGTTGCTGCATGCCCTGCTATGGCAAAGTTGCCGACTTTTACTGTGGCATAGCTCCAGCATTTTCTCCAAATATGGTTTCCTCTTTGCTAACCTCCTCCTCTTGCTTCTTCTTGTCTTTTTTGTTCTCCAGGGGTGCAGTGGAGTCTGTCTGGTCTTGCCCTCTTGCTTTTGGTGTTTCCACCATCTTCCCACTCCTCAAGGCTATAGCCTTGTAATGCTCTTTCCCTTCTCTCCTAGGGGCTTCAGTATTACTAGGAATTGTCCCTAGGGGTCTGCTGCTGGAAGCCTGGTGGACCCTGTGGTCTTTGTGGGGTAGAGTTGCTCCCTTGTCCTGCACCATAGTTACTCCAGAAGAAATTGGGGTGCTGCCTCCACCCTGGGTTATATGTGTTGGAGTAAGGGTTGTTATTGAGATTCATATTACCCACAAAACACACTGATTCTGGGTTTGAGGGATAAGCTTCAAATAGATGAGGTCCATTGCATAGTACACAAGATGGTCCAGTTTCCTGGACTGCATTGGCTGCTTGAGGGTGGGCAATTTGCTAGTTCTTCAAGACGTTAACTAGTGAGGCTAGCTGGGCTATGAGAGAAGTCACTTCACTCACTTCATGCATGCCTGCTGCTTTCTTTCCAGTTAAAACTTTGTCCATTGGCCATTGATAGTTGTTACTAGCCATTCTTTCAAGCAACTCATATGCTTCATTATACGTCTTGGACAAGAGTGCCCCATTAGCTGCTGCATCCACTATGGTACAGGTTTGGGCATTAAGGCCATTGTAAAAGGTCTCGATCTGAATGCAATAAGGAATTCCATGATAGGGGCATCTCCGTAATAGCTCTTTATACCTCTCCTAGGTCTCGTACAAGGATTCACCTTCTAATTGCTGGAAAGAGGTGATGTCATTTCTCAATCTGGCATTCTTGGTGGGCGGGAAGTATTTCAGCAGAAATTTTTCTGCCAAATCACTCTAGTTAGCGATAGAGTCAGGTGGCAGAGAGTTCAACCATGCTCTTGTGCGGTCTCTTAATGAATAAGGGAACAGCTTTAGCCTAAGCACTTCTTTTGTTACTCCATTCATTTTGAAAGCATCCGTGACTTCCATGAACACTCTTAAATGAAGGTGAGGGTCCTAAGTGGGCATGCCACTGAATTGCCCTGCAGTTTGCAGCATCTGGAACATCACTGGTTTGAGCTCAAAATGTAGAGCCTCGATCTCTGGTCTCATAATGCTCGGGTTCAACCCATTCAGGTTTGGTTGAACATAAGCATTTAAGACCCTATCTCTATCGTCCATGTTGTCAGCTCCATTCTGATTAGCCATCTCTGCCTGCTGCTGGTGTGTTAACTATCCTCTTCTTCTTCTTCTCAAAAGTGTTATTTCTATCTCTGGATCTAAAGGCTGAAGTTCAATGTCAACCCTGCTCATGCACTGCGTTACCTGCTCAACAAGACACCATAGTGGAAACAAAACAATCCTTCACACAGTTGGGTATATAAAAGCAATTTTTAAGTTGAAACTCCCCGGCAATGGCGGCAAAATCTTGTTGGGTTATAATTCATACAAAGATGAATACAATGTCAGAACGCAAGTGCACGTGTCGTGACCAAGTAATAAAGTGATGAGTGAGTATCATCCCACGAGGAGTGAACTAAAACTGCTTAGAAACTTTTGCTGTGTGAATGCTGTAGCAAAGTTAACATGTTTCACAAAATTGGAATAAAAGTGGGTTGACTGACTTTAAGTATAACTAAAATAAAGAGCAATAGGAAATAGAAGAGGAAACTATATTGGGAGTACTGGGGTTGCTCAGGGTTGTCATGTACTACAGCACTCATGAATGCTCTAGGCTTTGCTGCAGCAATTGTTCTGAGTGCCAAATTCAGTCCTGAATGGAGTCTTCCTAGCCTGCCATTCCTTATAATTCCAAGGTTCAGACACGCATTCCTGCATTAGTCCTCACCTCCAAATTGTGCATGAAGTTCATCATGGGACTAATGGGGTACCCGTATATCCCTACATGAGGTAACCCCTTCACATTCAGCTTTTTCCCAGCCTCCATTACCCTTCCAGGTGAATGGTGGCCTTGGTTTTCTTCCTCCAAACTTCCATTATTAAGGAAAGAAAAACTAACAGGAAACGCAATTGAATGGCGAACAACAACTGTAACAAAATGGATTAACAATAAAAATGTGCTCAGTTCATTACAACCCTTGTGCAACCCCAGCTGGAAACTAGCCAAGCCTCATGGGTACACCGGTTACAAAAATTCTAGAACCACTGGTATGCATTCTAAGAGATAAAAACTAAAACTAAACTACAAAATGCAGTTCTTTCTTTTTGATAAAACAGTAAAACAACAACAGTGATCAAAATTCTCTTCTCAAATAGCGCACTACCCCTTCATGCTGCACCTCCCGGTGTTAGCAGCACTCTAGGCTATGGTGTTCTTTTCCTAATTCTCTCTTTTTTCTCCCCGACTGGTTCTTTGCAATAGCTGCTTTATGGCCTTTTATAGACAGCCTTTGTGGTCCCAGTAAAGTGCCCTGGGTTGCTGACATTCCTTCTGCTCTACAGCCAGCGCCTTTATTGTGCAGCTTTTTCCTCTCCACTTTCAGTAGTGGAGGCAGTCCTGTACCAGCAGCCTGCAGTGTCCCTGCTGTTGTCTCCTGCACAATGGTGGCTGCTCCTGCTGCGCAGCTTTGCCACCTACACCATATCAAATAGTATCATCGTATTGTAGGAAAGAGGGAGCAGCATACCCACTATCACCCGGGGTTTTGCTATCATTGCTATATATGCTTACTGAAATGCTGCAGCAATGCGATAGCTAACGTTATATCCATAAGAGTCATCCCATTTAATTAAATCAGGGGGTAAGAGTGCTTAAAACACCAAGAAAATTCAGTAACAAACATGGATAGCACAAAGAAACTATAATGAAATGCAGTTATCAACGTCCCCTACTGGTGCACCACACAGATTGCCATGTGACCATGCTCATTTCTTTTCTTTTCACAATGATAGCCAAAAATATGTTTTCAATAACAAGTATGTTCATCAAAATATAACTATTACCAAAAATTATTGGTAATCATGCCATGAACATAACCATTTCAATATCACTTTATAAAATATTCTCATGTCCAAATTTCACACTTAAGATGGTAAGAAGTTCATACAATGGCAAGGGCTATGTCATATATTATTTTTGTTTATAAGATTCTTCTTCTTTTTTAAATATTAATTTTATTTCTTTATTTTCTTGATGCAGGTTTTCATCCTATCTAACCTTCTCTTACTAATCAGAGCATAACTCCCTCAATTTAACTCCGATGTAGGTGATCTTGGTGTCAGTTTCAAGATAAAACAATTATCTA
The DNA here is from genome assembly GCA_037074535.1 of Gleditsia sinensis. Taxonomy (NCBI): domain Eukaryota; kingdom Viridiplantae; phylum Streptophyta; class Magnoliopsida; order Fabales; family Fabaceae; genus Gleditsia; species Gleditsia sinensis. Next base: position 25,375,729 of record CM073466.1, read on the forward strand.
AAACTATTATGTTGAATAGTTTAGCAAAATATGAAGAAATAAAGGTGATATTACTCCCTCAATGTACAGGTTATTTCTTCTCGGATAGGTTCTGACCTCTGCCTACTAATCGGTCCATATCTTCCTTATAACAATTCCAAATTAAGTGATTCCAGTGGCTAAAAATCCATGACACATAAGGCAGCGGAAGACAAAAAGCAAAGGCGAAACCTATGGAAAAGGAAGAAAAATTTTCCCAACCCTAGCAAGAACGTGAGAAGAAGTAGATATGAAGCTGGTAAGAGGCCATTGACTACGAGTCCCAGACCTTTCCAACAAGACCTCGCCCCAGTCAAATGCGCTAAGTACGGACGCATGCATGGTAAATGGCCATGCTACATAAGACAAGATGTCTATTTCAACTGCGGACAGAATGGTCATTTTGCGAGAAACTGCCCACAGAATATGGGGAAGCATCCAGAACAGAGGCCTTAGGTGAAAGGAAGGGTTTTCACCCTGAGCGGCTAAGAGGCAGCTCAATCTTCTGAAATGATTCAAGGTGCATGCTATATCTATAGATTTGCTCTTATAGTGTTGTTTGACTCTGGTGCTAGTCATTCATTTATATCGAAAGAATGTATTAGGAAGTTTCAGTTTCCTATTTCTGAAACTCCCTATGAGCTATCTGTAGTAACCTCCACAGGGGAAAGGGTATTAACTTCCTCTATATGTAAGGACTGTCAAGTCACCATCCAGGAGAAAACTTTTTCTGTAGACCTCTTATGTTTACCTTTAAGAGGTATTAAGGTCATTCTAGGGTTAGACTGGATGTCTAGAAATCGAGTCTTGCTGAATTGTTGTAACAAGACCGTTGAATTTCTAGCTCCTACTCCGAAAGAGTATGTGCAGTTATTGATGCTTAATGCCAATCAAGTTAATAGGGAGTTGAAGAATGGAGTACTCTGATGAAATCCCAATAGCCAATGAGTTTCCTGAATTATTTCCATTAGATATTCCAGGCTGACCTCCTAAGAGGGAGATAGAATTCTCTATTGATCTCTTACCTGGGACAGGGCTTATCTCTATTGCACCTTATAGAATGGCGTCGAAGGAATTACAAGAACTTAAGAAACAGTTGGAGGAACTGTTAGACAAACAATTCATTAGACCAAGTGTATCACCTTAGGGAGCTCCTGTATTGTTTGTTAAGAAGAAAGAAGGAAGCCTTAGACTATGCATAGACTATAGACAACTAAATAAGGCGACTATCAAAAACAAGTATCCTCTCCCTAAGATAGATGACTTATTGGATCAATTGAAGGGAGACTCTATATTTTCTAAGATTGACTTGAGGTCGGGGTATCATTAGATTAGGATCAAGGAGGAGGATGTGCCAAAAACTGCCTTTAGGACTAGGTATGGGCACTATAAGTTTCTCGTAAAAGTAAAAGTTACTAAGTTTAGTATCTCCACCGATAAATTGAGCTTTCACCTAAAACATAGACTTGGATTAGGATATAGAAATTAGACCGGTATCCCAAAAATCATGAAAATGTGACCAAGCCCATTATGAAAGGTAGAATTTTAACCAAAGTAAAGAAAATGGGCAAGAATGAGCCCAAACCCAAGAGGAAAAAAATAAAAATAAAAATAAAAGTAAAATGATGAAATAATGATGTAATCAAGATTAGGTGACATGGCATTAAGATAAAAATTTAGCAAGTGGTGTGATATCCTACATTCATAATTTTAGCAAGTGGTATGATAATACAAGGCTTTAGGACAAAACATCTATATCCTACACTCATAATTTTAGCAAGTGGTATGATAATATATGACATTAGGACAAAACATTCATATCCCACACAAATAATTTCAACCAAATAATGGAGATTCAAGGGCTAGAAATTTGCCACCTAAAAAGACAAATCTATCATACTTGATTAGGACAAAAGAAAAAGGAAAGGAATCCCTAAATCAAAGGGACCTTGTCCCTTATCTTAGAAACATATTATCATAATTTTCAAAATACAAATCTCTTTTTGCTATGCATATCTTGACTAAGGAAGAGGAAGACAAGAACATAAGTTGTTTGTTTTCCAAAAATTCAACCAAGTGTATCCTAATTGTGATAAGGTAGACCCATGATCATGAAAGGTGAATTATTTGATGGTCTATTTAAGCAAAACCCACCCTTACAACATTAGAATTTTCTTCCAAGTGAGGGAGAGGAAAAATAGAAGCAAGGTAGAGTGAGGAAAGGAGAGGAAGAAAGGAAGAAAGAGGAAGGAGAAGTCTAGAGGACTAAGTGCTCCAGGTAAGTTTAACAATATTTTTTTTGAAGAAAACTTTTGAAACTTATAATATTTATATGAGATTTTGATCTTATAACTTTGATGATTGGTCATGGATGTTACTATATCATGTTACATATTATGTATGTTTGAATACTTAGGCTGGTGTAGATAGTTCTGCATAGGTATGGCTATAGGTGGCAAAATTTTTAGCTTCTAATTTTAAATTTCTAGGAAGTATCAGTAAGGAATTTAAAGAAATGGTTAACATAAAAAATGTATATCTATGTCTCACGGATTGTTAGCCACTGGAATCACTCAATTTGGAGTCTATATGATGTAGATATGGTCCGATTAGTATGCAGTGTTCAGAAATTAGTTAATCAGGGAAGAATATTTTAGGATAGCTTTTGTTTTTTAATTTTTGTGAACATTCTGTAGGGAATTAAAATACATAGTTAACATACGAATTATAGATATATGTGTGACGGATTTTTAGCCACTAGAAGCACTTAATTTGGAATTGTTAGGAGGGAGATATGGACCGATTAGTAGGCCGAGGTCAGAACCTATCCGAGAAGAAATAACCTGTACATTGAGGGAGTTATATCACCTTGATTTCTTCATATTTCGCTAAACCTTTTAACATAATAGTTTTAGATAATTGTTTTATCTTGAAATTGACACCAAGATCACCTACATCAGAGTTAAATTGAGGGAGTTATGCTCTGATTAGTAAGAGACGGTTAGATAGGATGAAAACCTGTATCAAGAAAATAAAGAAATAAAATTATTTAAAAAAAAAGAATCTTATAAATAAAGGCATCGCATTGCTCATCATTCTAGCCATACGTTTATGCATGGAAACTACTCTAAATTCTTCCCCAATTGTCTTCTCTATGATGTTGGATGCAGCTAGAACTGTAGGAATAATACTTAGAACTTGGCATTCTCCTACATGTGCAGCTGTAGCCACACACCCCATTAACCCACGGTTACCTCCACCGTAGACTAAATGAATTTTTCTCCTGGTCAGCACCATACCTAGATTTTGTGCTGCTTTCACATACTCTCTATCTTTTCCAGGACTGGAACCACAAAAGACACAAATATTTCGAAACTGACGAAATGCGATTCCCTCCATAATTGCTCTCACCTTAACTTTGACTATGAAGATAAAGATACTAATGTAAGCATTTATAGAACTCAGACAAGGGTATAGTTATAATAGCTATGCGACTAGGATAAGTATTATTAGAACAGCTATGTGAGTGATTGGATGATATCAGCTAAATTGAAGGTAAAAATTTCAAAAATGACGGCAAGCATGTATATGTACAATAGTTATGACTGTGACCTATATTAAGCATATAAAGAGAATAAGATTAAGGTATCACCAGAAATTTTCTTTTCCTTGTTTTCCTTCATAAGGCATTGGTGTCCTGATCCTTGTAGGGACAATTAAATGATTTTTCTTGTTTTCCCAATGTTCTTGCCAGTCGACTATTGATATTATTAAGTCGACTAGCTATTTTGAGAAATTTTAATTTAGATTGCTTATTTTATAGTTGATTAATTACATATATTTTGAAGCAATCAACTGCATCCTACCAGTTAACTACGTATTCTTTGATTTTTACAGACTTTTATAAGTTCAGAAATGTTTCTTTTTCCATGTGCTTCTTTCCACTAAATACCAAAAGATTTAAAGTAGATTTTGACACATATATTCAAAATTTGTAGCCACCGATTTTTGCCAAAATAGCAGCTAAGTTTTGTTACAGATTTTCAAGAATTACGGCCACCGATTTTAATTTTATTTCAATGCTTTGTCCAAATTTCTGACTTTCTATTTTGGCACCATGCTCTACTAAGTATGCCACATTTTCTGCTGTATTGTCCTACATTAATAATTGACATTAAATGCAAAGTTCTTTTCCCTCATTACAAGAAAAGTTAAATTATTTTCTTTGAAACTCAGTTATTATGGTGTCCAAGTGGTTAGTAGGTTAAAGTAATGAAAATTTTGAAAGGAATAGATGGATGATGGACTTATGGTGCTTTGACGAATGTAATTAAGAATATTAGTGGTGTTGAAATTCTTGAGGAAGAAAATATGAGACTAGGATTGAAATTAATCTTTGAACTCTTAATTTAGAAATATGAAGAATATTCTGAGAATCATGTTCAAAAATAATATAAGTGATCAAGATAATTGTGTTAAAGATTTATATTATGCTAAATCGAATCTAGTATCTAGGATGTGAATTATGTTGAAATTGAGAACTCATGTTTGAGTAATTGTTGGGAAAGATCTTCTTGAAATGATTGGATAAATTAAACGGGATTGATATAAGTTAGAATGAGGTAGTTTTGGATATGATAGAAGAAATGATTAAAGTTATTGATAATGAATTTATTGGTGTTAATAAGAGGGTATAGAGTTATTGTGATGAGGTAAGTTAGAATTATTAGACATGTGTCAATGGTATATAAACGTTATAAAAATGTTTGGTGGATTTATTGCTACGTATGTTTAACATGTTGATTAAAGGATTTTAAGATAAAAATAGATGATAGATTAAGGTGATGATATTCATGGGATGATGTTGACAAGTGAGAATTAAAGATGATTTGATAGAAGACTAGAATAAGAAAAGATAGTTACCCAATATGGGTGTAAAGATGTTCTTTTATGTGCATGTTTTCTAATATCGACTTATAGATATATGTATGCGAACTTGAGGATATAAAGGAAGGACATACTCAATGGTTTAAGAGTTCCTTATATGTATATATATAATATGTTGAGTACTTTGCATAAAGTGAAATTGATTAGGAAAAGAATACAAGCAACTCAATACCGGTTAAAAGTCTATAAGGACCATGAATGTTGAGCACTAGAAATTATCAGTTGGTGACCACATATTTTTGAAGGACTTACCAATGGAAGAGATAATGAGGTTTGGAAAGAAGAAAATACCTATCAGATTTTTCTCATGTTATTAGATTTCAAGAAATTCAACTGAATATAAATTTGGCTTAAGTATGAGGAAAAAAAATCAATGATTATTGTTGATTGATAAGTGAAGAACTTATGGATGAAAGAAATCCCTATAGTTAAGTTTATATGACAAAACCACTTAAGTGAGGAAGCCACCTGAGAAGTACAAGATGGCATACAGATGAGATATCCCTAATTATTCAAGTAATAAGGTTGGTAACTCCAAATTATGCCTTGTTTTTATTCCCTACATGTGCTAGGATGGTGATGAAATTCGGGGACCGAATTTCTTTAAGGGGGGAGACTGTAATAACCGTAAAATTTAACAAAACTTTCAATTAAAGAAAATAGAGATAAGAACTATAGAAAATATGTATATTTACTACAAGGGTTAAAGAAGTACAAAGAAAATATGAGAATTTACGTTTTGGCGCGTAATTTTTATTTTTTAAATGATAGTATTTTGTTATAAGAAAATATATTTTTATTTGTTTAAAAATGATTATACTGGCCTCTAATGAGTTTTTGTTGTATTTTTAGAAATCATTTTTCTTTTAATATGAATAAAGATATTTATTTCAAGATTTGTTTTATTGCGATTCTTATCAAGAAAAATTATGATTTAAGAGTTTAACCAAAGGTTTATGATAATGTAAATTTTTAAAAAAATTTGGGATATTTTAAGATGAAAAACAGAATTTATATAAAAGAAAATCTTATTCTTCAATTATTAAATAATAATAATTATTTTTTAAAATAAATAAATAAATAAAATGGAGACAAGGGGGAAAAGAGTTGGCCGTCTACAAACTTCGAAGAAAATATTTCGATGAATAGTGAGTAAATAGTAACCTTCAATTTTTTCTCTAGATCTGGAGTGCCTATTAGCTTCCGATCTCAAAATTGAAGGTGTTACTAGATTCAGGACGAAGAATACTACGGTTTTAACCAATCAATTTTTCAAATCAACCGTTGAATCACCGTAGATCTGAAGTAGAAAATCTCAGAAAAAGGTAAATTCTGAAACTTTTACTTAGAGACCTTTAATTGAAATTCTGACACCATAGATGGATTCAGGAGTTAGATAAACCTTAGGATAGGTATATTTTCGGCCATCTAACAACATTTTTGTTCGTCGTTCATAGTGTTTTTCGAGGGGTGAATAGTGTTTTTCGGCAGTAAATAGTGACCAAGTTCCTGAAGTTGCTATCTTGATTGTTTAGACCCTCCGGATACGTTTTTGAAGTCAATTTGATCAAATAGAAATTGGAAAAGTACATTTTAGGGCTATACAATCTGGAGCCCTTACTTGTGAGTAGATGATTCTTCCTATGGCTTGTTTTTACTGTTCTTGAATTTTACATTGATAAATGAGCATGATTACAAGTTATTTATACTTTTATATGTTCCTGAAATGGTTTAGAATATTTCAAATGGTTGCAATATGAAATCTAGTTCAAGAAGAGTATGACTTTTGAAATACATTGAACATGTGATTTTTACATGTATTTTTCACGATATGGCAAAGGAAATATGTTATGCATATGATATTGATTTATACAATGAAATGTTTTCCTCGGATATAGGCATGTATATGTGATTCCCCTGATTGGGAAGTTTTGACAAAGGTATATATTGAAAATGAAAATACTGCATTAAAAGTACCTCTGTTTTGAATAATATGGATTATATGAGATCATGGTTTTATGGAGGAATCCTATTGGAAACACTATCTACTAACAACAGGTGATGTTAGCCCTGGTGCGCACCTTGATTGCCTTAGCTAGCAGGGCAAGTGGTGCTAGCCTCGTGTGAAGGCCAACACACGGGAGATGATATGTGAAGGAGAGCGGAATGCCTCCTATATATGTAGGTGAGATGCTAGTTATATGAGATGTTATTTGCCTTCCCTTGCTGTGTGCTTAGGAAATACCCATATAGAGTCCCTTCACGTGTCCTCTTGAATGGTAGTAGGGAAAACTTCAGCGGGATGCTGAGTTTAGGCAAATCCTATACCACCAAAGTACGAAAGGGGTTAAACTCTGATATGATGGTTCTGATATGGGATCCTCCAGATGTTTTTACATGAATTATATTGATGCATACCATGATTTTATTATCGTACTTACAGTATTACTTATGAATTTGAACAGAGATGATTTTGAAATGCGGGTCCCATGTGGATGTAACTCTGATATGTGATTTTCAATGTATAAAGTTTTAAAATAAAGAGTACATCCACATGTTGACCTAAGAGGTCATAGGAGGTATTATCTGCTCACTGAGTTGTAAAACTCACTACACGTGGTTGACATATTTTTCAGATAAAGACCTAGAGTTTGGTCCTGCAGCTTCTTGATCGACTAGGTGTCGTACTTCTGTAGTGAGCCTAAATTGTTTCTTGGCTCTCAGTGTTTAAAAATGTAATATAATTGTACTCTAGAGTTGCTCTGAACGCCACAAGCAAGATCCTTGCTTCTGTTGTACTCTGATGTATATGTACTTGATTTGTATATGGTATTTGTATGGGAAAACCTATATGTATATGTTTCCTTGATAAAGGATTGGAATATTCATGTTTATGAAAAATATATGTTCATGATATATGTATTTCTCGTGCCTTAAAATTAAGGGCGTGACAAGTTGGTATCAGGGCCCTAGGTTTCCCTATGATCTAATAGAGTTTACATACATGTCATTAATCAAAACATACGTACAACATATCGAACACATAAAAATCTACATCTTATTCATTCTAATTGACCAATTCCGGAGATACAGGTGCAAATGGTTGCACCTTCACCGGGATCTAAGCCAACTCAATCACAAACATTTTATTTGCTTTTGGGATCTGCCCAACATAAAGTACTCGATCCAACATGCACTAAAAGTTAGAGCCATAGAAAAAAATATACATAACTAATTTTTTGAACATGATATGGAAATATAGTGAGAATTAAATTCCAGTAAGTTCAACAATAAATCATCATCAACATAGCTCATCACGTCATGTTCAGCTGTATAAACTACAGCAAATATCTTTGGTCACATGAATGCACTATATCTATGTACATGAGAATCGTACAATAATGACATGTATGATAGGAATAACTATTTTTAGAATACCATATTATGACTATCAGTTTATTCTCATATCAAGATACCCCGGTTAGGTTGAGTATTTTCTACTCTTCGGTACGGGCTTTTCTCGCTCCGTCCGACATGGCCTACTTTCTCTTTCTTTTCTCATTAACATAATCATAACTGTTGGTAGGGCGTCCCCAACTGGTGCACCACACGGATTGCCGTGTGACCATGCTCATTTCTTTTCTTTTCACAATGATAGCCAAAAATATGCTTTCAATAACAAGTATGTTCATCAAAATATAACTATTACCAAAAATCATTGGAAATCATGCCATGAACATAACCATTCCAAATATCACTTTATAAAATATTTCCATGTCAAAATTTCACACTTAAGATGGTAAGAGGTTCATACAATAGCAATGGCTATGTCATATATTATTTTCATTTATAAGATTCTTCTTCCTTTTTTAAATATTAATTTTATTTTTTTATTTTCTTGATGCAGGTTTTCATCCTATCTAACCTTCTCTTACTAATCAGAGCATAACTCCCTCAATTTAACTCCGATGTAGGTGATCGTGGTGTCAATTTCAACATAAAATATTATCTAAAACTATTATGTTGAACAGTTTAGCAAAATATGAAGAAATCAAGGTGATATTACTCCCTCAATGTACAGGTTATTTCTTCTCATATAGGTTCTGACCACTGCTTACTAATCGGTCCATATCTCCCTTATAACAATTTCAAATTAAGTGATTCCAGTGGCTAAAAATCCATGAAACATATATCTATAATTTTTCCTTAATTAACCATTTTCTGACATATTCTTCCTTGATTAACCATTTTCTGAACACTGCTTTCTAATAAGACCATATCTACCTCATATGGACTCCAAATTGAGTGATTCTAGTGGTTAAAAATCCATGACACATATATCTATAATTATTATGTTAACCATTTATTTTAATTCCATATAGAAAGTTACCAGTAATTAAAACACAGAAGCTATCCTAAAATATTCTTCCCTGATTAACCAATTTCTAACCACTGCATACTAATTGGAACATATCTACGTCATACAGACTCAAAATTGAGTGCTTCCAGTGGCTAAAAATCCGTGAGACATAGATCTACATTTTTCATGTTAACCATTTCTTTAAATTCCTTACTGATTCTTCCCAGAAATTTAAAAACAGAAGCTAAATATTGTTTCACCCATAGCCATACCTATGGAGAACTATCTACACCAGCCTAAGTATTCAAATATACATAATATGTAACATGATATAGCAACATCCATGACCAATCATCAAAGTTCTAAGATCAAAATCTCATATAAATATTATAAGTTTCAAAAGTTTTCTTCAAAAAAAATATTGTTAAACTTACCTGGAGCACTTAGTCTTCTAAACTTCTCCTTCCTCTTTCTTCCTTTCTTCCTCTCCTTTCCTCACTCTACCTTCCTTCTATTTTTCCTCTCCCTCACTTGGACGAAAATTCTAATGTTGTAAGGGTGGGTTTTGCTTAAATAGACCATCAAATAATTTAACTTTCATGATCATGGATCTACCTTATCACAATTAGGATACACTTGGTTGAATTTTTGGAAAACAAACAACTTATGTTCTTGTCTTCCTCTTCCTTAGTCAAGATATGCATAGCAAAAGGAGATTTGTATTTTGAAAATTATGATAATATGTTTCTAAGATAAGGGACAAGGTCCCTTTGATTTAGGGATTCATTTCCTTTTTCTTTTGTCCTAATCAAGTATGATAGGTTTGCCTTTTTAGGTAGCAAATTTCTAGCCCTTGAATCTCCATTATTTGGTTGAAATTATTTGTGTAGGATATGAATGTTTTGTCCTAATGCCATGTATTATCATACCACTTGCTAAAATTATGAGTGTAGGATATAGATGTTTTGTCCTAAAGCCTTATATTATCATACCACTTGCTAAAATTATGAATGTAGGATATCACACCACTTGCTAAATTTTTGTCTTAATGCCATGTCACCTAATCTTGATTACACGATTATTTCATCACTTTACTTTTATTTTTTTCCTCTTGGGTTTGGGCTCATTCTTGCCCATTTTCTTTACTTTGGTTAAAAGTCTACCTTTCATAATGGAATTGGTCACATTTTCATGATTTTTGGGCTACTGGTCTAATTTCTATATCCTAATCCAAGTCTATGTTTTATTTTTTCATTGGGCTATCTTATTGGCTTGCTAAAAATTTATGTGAAGTAGAAAAACTCTATATGAAGTGTCCATAGGTGAAAGCCCAATTTATGGGTGGAGATACTAAACTTAGTAACTTTTACTCTTAAATTAAGAAAAATTACCCTAATCCAATCTTCTTGAAATTTTAAGACCTTTACTTACTTCACAAAAATTTATCTTCCTTACCTAAGAATTTCACCTTTCTTTAGCATGTTTATTTCTAATATTTCCTCTTAGGTTTTCTTTCTTTACCTATTCCATTAATATTAGAACATTTCTATACATACACGTAAGGTGAAGAATTTCTAAGGATTATATTTCCTTAGATATCTAAATATTGTCTAATAAATTTTATTTCCTTAATTAAATATTTATGTACCTTTATCAATAAAAGAAATTAAATTATGGATGTTACTTTGAATACTTTTGTACTTTTATTAATACATGAAACGAAATTAGGGATGTTACATTTATTCCTTACCTAAGAATTTCACCTTTGTTTAGCATGTTTATTTCTAATATTTCCTCTTAGGTTTTCTTTCTTTACCTATTCTATTAATATTAGAACATTTCTATACATACACGTAAGGTGAAGAATTTCTAAGGATTATATTTCTTTAGATATCTAAAAATTGTCTAATAAATTTTATTTCCTTAATTAAATATTTATGTGCCTTTATCAATAAAAGAAATGAAATTATGGATATTACTTTGAAAACTTTTGTACTTTTATTAATACATGAAACGAAATTAAGGATGTTACATTTCTCTCCCCCTAAAAGAAATTTTGTCCTCAAAATTTTAGACATTACCTAATAAGAACAATTTTGGATATTTCTTCCTCATGACTTCTTCTAACTCCCAAGTTGCTTCTTCCGGAATCAAACCTTCCCATAAGACCTTAACTAAGGAATAGTTTTGTTCTGCAATTGCTTCACGTCAGTGTCCAATCTCATAATTTCATGTTCAGCTATATAAACTACAACAAATATCTTTGGTAACATAAATGCACTATATCTATGTACATGAGAATCGTACAATAATGACATGTATGACAGGATTAACTATTTTCAGAATATCATATGATTACTATCAATTTATTCTCATATCAAGCTACCCCAGTCAGGGTGAGTATTTTCTACCCTCCGATATGGGCTTTTCTCGCTCCGTCCGACATGGCCCACTTTCTCTTTCTTTTCTCATTAACATGATCATAGCCGTTGGTAGGGCGTCCCCTACTGGTGTACCACACGGATTGCCATGTGACCGTGCTCATTTCTTTTCTTTTCACAATGATAGCCAAAAATATGCTTTCAATTACAAGTATGTTCATCAAAATATAACTATTACAAAAAATCATTGGTAATCATGCCATGAACATACAAGTCACGCACCTAATTTTAGGGCATGTGAAACACGTATATCATGAACATATATTTTCTATAAACATGAATATTCCAATCCTTTATCAAGGAAACAGATACATATAGGTTTTCCCTTACAAATACCATATATAAATCAAGTACATATGCATCAAAGTACAGCAGAAGCAGGGATCCTGCCTGTGGCGTTCAAAGCAACTCTAGAGTACATTTATATTACAAATTAAACACTGAGAGCCTAGAAACAATTTAGGCTCACCACAGAAGTATGACACCTAGTCGATCAAGAAGCCGTAGGACTAAACTCTGGGTCTTTATCTGTAAAACATATAAACCATGTGTAGTGAGTTTTACAACTCAGTGAGTAGATAATACGTCTTATGACCTCTTAGGTCAACATATGGATGTACTCTTTATTTTTTAAAATTATCACATTGAAAATTACAATTCAAAATTTCATCCATATGGGACCCGCATTTCAAAATCATCTCTGTTCATATTCATAAGTAATGTTGTAAGTATGATAATAAAATCATGGGATGCATCAATATAATTCATGTGAAAACATTTGGAGGATCCCATATCAGAACCACCATATCAGAGTTTGACCCATTCCGTACTTTGGTGGTATAGGATTTTCCTAAACTCAGTATCCCGCTGAGATTTGCCCTACTACCATTCAAGAGGACACGCGAAGGGACTCTATATGGGTATTTTCCAAGCACACAGCAAGGGAAGGCAAATCACATCTCATATAATAGGCATCTCGCCCATATATAAGAGGCATTCCGCTCTCCTTCACATATCATCTCCCGTGTGTTGGCCCTCACACGAGGCTAGCACCACCTCCCCTGTTAGCTGAGGCAATCAAGGTGCACACCAAGGCTAACATTGTAACAACTCCATAACAATTTTTTTTTTATATTTAAAACAATTCCATGAAGTTATTACTACTTTAATTCTAACCACTTAACTCGTAATAATAACCAAGCATAATTGTTATTAACAGTGATACAATACTTATAATACAATACTTAGTTTCCATACACACCATTATTTTACAAACTACACACCATTATTTTACAAACATTTGTACAAAGATACATAGTAACTTTAATCATCTATGTTGACTACTTCTGGGGACACTGGTGCGGGTGGCACGTCCACCGGAATTTCAGTCACATCTACGACAGATACATCTGATATAGTTGGTAGTTACCCAAGGTAGGGCACGTCGATCCAACGTACGGTAATAATAAGTGTCATAGAGAATATCTGCATATTATTCTTCTGAACATGATATGGAAATATAGTGAGAATTAAATCCCAGTAAGTTCAACAATAAATCATAATTTACCATCAATATAGTTCATCATGTCATGTTCAGCTGTATAAACTACAGAAAATATCTCTAGGTCACATGAATGCACTTTATCATGCACATGAAAATTGTAAAGTTATGACATGTATGGCATGAATAACATATTTTTCGAATTTCATATGATGGCTATCAACTTATTCTTACTTCAAGCTACCCCGGTCAGGGTGAGTATTCTCTACTTTTCGGTACGGGCTTATCTCGCTCCGTCCGACATGGCACACTTTCTCTTTCTTTTCTCATGAACATAATCATAACTGTTGGTAGGGCGTCCCCTACTGGTGCACCACACGGATTGCCATGTGACCGTGCTCATTTCTTTTCTTTTCATATTAATAGCCGAAAATATGATTCCAATAACAAGTATGTTCATTATATTCTCATGCCATAATTTATCAAAACATAATCATTCTCAAAATTCATTGGTAAACTGAAATTATGCCATGAATATAATTATTTTCTAATTTTTACTTTATAAAATATGTCCATGTCAAAATTCCACACTAATACCTCGATAACTGGATAGTAATTGTAGTCTGTAAACAGCGCACCAGGAAAATTCTCAAGAAAGAGAGGTGGGTCACTAATGGACACGCTTAAGTACCAAGTCTTTCCTTGCCAGAGCTTTTCTTAGACATGCACTTTTCACAAATCACAATTTTTTTTTCAGTAATTAGAATAATTCTTTTCTGATGTGGAAATACCGCAACCACGGAGCATACTAAGACTTTTCAAATAAAACCGGCACTTTCAAAACTTCTTGGAAATTTTATATGAGTACTAGGGTAAATTCCATGTTAAAAATTACACTCTTAAAATGGTAGTAAGTTCATGCAATGGCAATAACTAGGGCATACACTAGGCATTTATTATTTTCATTTATAAAATTCCTCTTCTTTCTTGAATATTATTTTCATCTTTTCATTTTCTTTATGTCTAGGAATTTAGTCATTTTATTTTTACTTATATCATTTCCAACACATGTTCTTACAAATTTTATATAGCATTTTTCCTCAAATTAATTTCTACTATTACCCTATAGTTTAAAAAAATCATCTAGGGTAGAAAAAATATTGAAAATAGGTTTTACTAACTTTTAACACAGTCTTTGCTTACAAATCAGAGCATAACTCTCTCATTTTAACTCCGATTAAGATGATCTTAGTGTCTATAAAAAGCTAAGACAATTACATAAAACTATTATGTTAATCATATCAACAAAATAGTAAGATCTCATGGTGTTATTACTCCTTTAAATTTAGTATTATTTCTTCTCATGTAGGTTCTGACCTTTATTAACTAATTAGACCATATCTCCCAAATTTGAACTCCAAATTGAGTTATTCCAGTTGGTACAAATCCATGCGCCATATATCTATAAGTTTTATGTTGGCACACTATTTTAATTCCCTACAGAATATTCCTAGAAATTCGAAAACTAAAGCTTTAATAACATTCTCTTCCCTGAATAAACATTTTCTGACCTCTGCGTACTAATCGGATCATATCTACCTCATATGAACTCCAAATTGCATAATTCCAATGGCTAAATTTCCATAAGACATATATCTATAATATTTATGTTGGCGCGCTATTTTAATTCCCTACAGAATATTTCCAGAAATTCGAAAACTAAAGGTTTAATAACATACTCTTCCCTGAATAAACATTTTCTGACCTCTGCGTACTAATCAGATCATATCTACCTCATATGAACTCCAAATTGCATAATTCCAGTGGCTAAATTTCCATGAGACATATATCTATAATTGTTATGTTGGCGCGCTATTTTAATTCCCTACCAATTTTTCCCAGAATCTTAAAAACAGAAGCTAAAATTTTTACCATCCATAGCCATACCTATGCAGAACTATCTAAACCAACCTAAGTATTCAAACATACATCAAATGCATGATCAATATGTAACATGATGAAGCAACATTCATGACCAATAATCAAAGTGCTAAGATCAAAATCCCATATAAATATTACAAATTTCAAAACTTTTCTTCAAAAAGAAATATTGTTAAACTTACCTAAAAATCTCCCTAGCTCACTTAGTGAATTGGTTTTCTTGTTTGCTCTTGAAAGAAGTAGCAAGACTCCTCCCTTCCCTTAGCTTTTCTAGTAGCTTAGGTAAGAGAAGGAGGGTGAATTTTTGAACCTCAAGTATGAAGAAGAAAAATGGACTCAAGTGGAGATTAAGGTAACTTACCTGGAGTACTTAGTTTTCTAAACTTCTCCTTCTTCTTCCTTCCTTTCTTCTCCTCTCTTTCTCTCCTTTCCTCACTCTACCTTGCTTCTATTTCTCTCTTTTCCTCACTTGGACGAAATTAAAATGTTGTAAGGGTGGGTTTTCTTATATAGACCACCAAATAATTCACCTTTCATGATCATGGGTCTACCTTATCACAATTAGGATACACTTTGTTGAATTTTTGAAAAACAAACAACTTATGTTCTTGTCTTCCTCTTCCTTAGTCAAGATATGCATAGGAAAAGGAGATTTGTATTTTGAAAATTATGATGATATGTTCTTAAGATAAGGGACAAGGCCCCTTTGATTTAGGGATTTATTTCCATTTTCTTTTGTCTTAAACAAGTATGATAGGTTTGCCTTTTTAGGTGGCAAATTTCAAGCCTTTGAATTTCCATTATTTGGTTGATATTTTTTGTGTGGGATAGGAATGTTTTGTCCTAATGCCAAGTATTATCATACCACTTGCTAAAATTATGAGTGTAGGATATAGATGTTTTTGTCCTAAAGCCTTGTATTATCATGCCACTTGGCAAAATTATGAATGTAGAATCATACCACTTACTAAATTTTTGTCTTAATGCCATGTAACCTAATCTTTATTATTATTACATTATTATATCATCACCTAATTTATTTTATTTTATTTTTCCTCTTGGGTTTGGGCTTATTCCTACCCATTTTCTTTGCTTTGTATAAAATTCTACCTTTCTTGGAGGGCTTGGTCACATTTTCATAATTTTTGGGCTATTGGTCCAATTACTATATCCTAGTCCAAGTCTATGTTTTATTTCTTGCTTAGGTTATCCAATGGGCTTGCTAGAAACTTATGTGAAGTGGAAAACTCTATATGAAGTATCCATAGGTAAAAGCCCAATGTATGGGTAAAGATTTTAAACTTAGTAACTCTAGTTCTTGAATTAGGAAAAATTACCCTAATCCAATGTTCTTGAAATTTTAAGACCTTTACTTGTTTCTAAAATTTATCTTCCTTATCCAAGAATTTTGCATCACTTTAGTATGTTATTTCTAATTTCTTTCCTATTAGGTTTTCCCTCTTTATTTGTTCTCTTAATGTTAGAAACATTTTTTCTATGCATATACATAAGGTAAAGAATTTCTAAGGATTATATTTTCCTTAGATATCTAAAATATTGTCTAATAAATTTTATTTCGTTAATGTACTTTTAACGAAATTAGGGATGTTACATTTCTCTCCCCCTAAAAGAAATTTTGTCCTCAAAATTTCAAAAATTACCTGATAAGAACCATTGCGGATATTTCTTCCTCATGACTTCTTCCAGCTCCCAAGTTGCTTCTTCCGGAGTTAAACCTTCCCATAACACTTTAACCAGGGAAATGGTTTTATTTCTCAGTTGCTTCACGTCGGTGTCCATTATGGATGCAGGTACTAGCTGGTATGTCATGTTCTCCTTTATTTGGATTGGTTCATCTTGTATTACATGTGATGAATCTGGAAGATACTTCCGCAACTGTGATACGTGGAAAACATTATGCAGGTTGGAAAAATTAGGTGGGAGGGCAATTTGATATGCTGACTTCCCTACTCTCTTCAGAATTTGGTAGGGTCCCAAAAATCGTGTACTTAGCTTCCTAGTCTTAAGAGTCCTACCAATGCCAGTAGTTGGGGAAAGTTATAGAAATACATGATCTCCTTCCTCAAATTCCAGAGGTCTATGTCTCTTATCATAGTAACTCTTTTGCCGACTCTGAGCTGTAAGTATCTTATCTAGTATCATCCTGATTTGTTCAGTGCTTTGTTGAACTACATCAGGACCCAGCAAGTTCTTTTCTCCTACCTCAAACCAACATAGTGGAGATCGGCACTTCCTACCGTATAAAGCTTCATAGGGGGCCATCTTAATGCTAGAATGATAGCTATTATTATAAGAAAACTCCACTAAAGGTAGGTATTTATCCCATCCTTTCCCTTGCTCTATCACACAGGCCCTTAACATATCTTCTAGGGTTTGAATTGTCCGTTCAGTCTGCCCATCAGTTTGAGGATGATAGGCAGTACTGAACCGCAACTGGGTTCCAAAAGCCTCCTGTAATGCCTCCCAAAACCTTGATATAAACCTTGGATCTCTATTAGAAATTATATTTAAGGGAATCCCATGTAGTCTAACTATTTCTCGGACATACAATTGGGCCAATTTATCCAGCGAATAGTTAATCTTTATGGGCAGAAAATGAGCAGATTTGGTTAATCTGTCAACTATTACCCTGATAGAGTCATGTCCAACTGAAGCTTTAGGTAAACCCACAACAAAGTCCATCGAAATACTATCCCATTTCCATTCAGGAATCTCCAGAGGTTGAAGAAATCCTGCTGGCCTTTGATGTTCCACTTTCACCTTCTGACAAGTTAAAAATTTTGCCACGAACTCAGCAATGTCCTTTTTCATCCCTGGCCACCAATACATCTTCTTTAAATCCTGGTACAATTTAGTGGATCCAGGATGGATTGAGTATTTACTCTGATGTGCTTCCTATAGGATCTTAGTCCTTAACTCTTGGTCCTGAGGAACACAGACCCTTCCTTGGTATATGATTACTCCATCTTCCAAAATAGAAAAACTACCCTGATTATTATGATCCCGTAAGTTTTGGTCGTGGCCTTGAGCCTCTTTAATTTAAGGTCACACTCTATACTTAACCCATTGATGATTAACTTCTTTGGAGTAAGAGTAGTGGCTAGCTTTAAATTTCGAAACTCCTCTAGCATCTCCATCTCAAACACCATCATCTGACCCATGTGTAGAGATTTTCGACTCAAGGCATCAACTACAACATTCGCCTTTCCTGGATGATACTTTATCTCAAACTTGTAGTCATTGAGGAATTCTACCTATCTTCGTTACCTCATATTTAACTCCTTCTGATCAAAGAGGTATTTAAGACTCTTGTAATCACAATATACTTCAAAGGTTACCCCATACAAATAGTGTCGCCAAATCTTTAAGGCAAACACTACTGCCGCTAATTCAAGACCATGGGTTGGATAGTTTCCTTCGTGGGGTTTCAGTTGCCTAGAGGCGTAAGCAACTACTATCTTATCTTGCATCAGCACACATCCTAGTCGTTTCTTTGAAGCATCACTATACACTTCAAAATATCCTGTGGGGTTTGGAATAATTAAAACAGGAGGAGTGGTCAGTCTTGTTTTCAGCTCATGAAAACTAGCTTCACATTGATCAGTCCATTTGAAAGGACTTCCCTTCCTGGTCAATTTAGTTAATGGCAAGGCTATACGAGAGAAGTTTTGTATAAACCTTCTGTAGTATCCTGCCAAACCCAGGAAACTTCTGACTTCTGTAACCGTCTTTGGTCTCTCCCACTGAATCACTGCTTCCGTCTTGCTAGGATCCACAGCTACCCCTCTATTAGAGATGACATGTCCGAGAAACTTCACCTTTGACAGCCAAAACCCACACTTCTGCAATTTGGCATATAATTTTTTCTCTTTTAGCACTTGCAGCACGATGCGGAGATGTTGTTAATGTTCTTTCTCACTCTTAGAATATATCAAGATGTCATCAATGAACACTACAACAAATTGATCTAGGTAGGGTCGAAAAATGTGATTAATGTAATCCATGAAAATTGTAGGTGCATTCGTCAACCCGAAGGGCATTACGAGAAACTCATAGTGCCCATACCTAGTCCTGAAGGCAGTTTTCGGTATGTCCTCCTCCTTGATCCTAATCTGATGATATCCTGACCTCAAGTCGATTTTAGAAAAGATAGAGGCTCCCTTCAATTGATCCAATAAGTCATCTATCCTAGGGAGAGGGTACTTGTTTTTTATAGTCACCTTATTTAGCTGTCTGTAATCTATGCATAGTCTCAAGCTCCCGTCTTTCTTCTTAACAAACAATACAGGAGCTCCCCAAGGTGATACACTCGGTCTAATGAATTGCTTATCTAATAGTTCCTCCAACTGCTTCTTGAGTTCCTGTAGTTCCTTCGAGGCCATTCGATATGGTGCAATAGAGATAGGCCCTGTCCCAGGTAGGAGATCAATAGAGAACTCTATCTCTCTCTTGGGAGGTAAGCCTGGAATATCTGATGGAAATACTTCAGGATACTCGTTGGCTATTGGCATTTCATCAAGCTTCGATTCGACTTCTAGGTTTGATAAATACAAGAGAATGTATCCAAGTACTCCATTCTTCAACTCCCTATTAACTTGATTGGCATTTAGCATCAATAACTGGACCTCCTCTTTCAGAGTAGGAGGTAGAAATTCAACGGTCTTGTTACAACAATTCAGCAAGACTCGATTTCTAGACATCCAGTCTAACCCTAAAATGACCTCAATACCTCTTAAAGGTAAACAGAAGAGGTCTACAGAAAAAGTTTTCTCCTGGATGGTGACTTGACAGTCCTTACATACAGAGGAAGTTAATACCTTTTCCCCTGTGGGGGTTACTACGGATAGCTCATAGGGAGTTTCAGAAATAGGAAACTGAAACTTCCTAATACATTCTTCTGATATAAAGGAATGACTAGCACCAGAGTTAAACAACACCATAAGAGCAAATCCATAGATATAACATGTACCTTGAATCATTTCAAAAGATTGAGCTGCCTCTTGACCACTCAGAGTGAAAACCCTTCCTTTCAGCTGAGGCCTCTGATCCGACTGCTTTCCCACATTCTGTGGGCAGTTTCTCGCAAAATGACCTTTCTGTCTGCAATTGAAGCAGACATCCTGTCCTATGTAGCATGGCCGATTACCATGCATGCGTCCGCACTTAGCGCACTTGACTGGGGCAAAGTCCTGTTGGAAAGGTCGGGGACTTGCAGTCAATGGCCTCTTGCCAATAGCCTGTCTTTTTCCTCTGACATTTCTGCCAGAGTTTTGTGGCCCGTTCTTCTTTTTCCAGAAGTTCCGTCTTTGTTTCTCATCCTCAACTTCCTTCAAGCTCTTTTCCAGGAGTCTGCATTTATTTATCAGAGGTACAAACTCCCTGGTCTCCATAGCTACGACAGCATTCTTTATCTCCAGGTTCAATCCCGCTTCGAACTTAACTGCCTTCCATGCTTCATCAGGGTTAAATCGCAGATAAGAGGAGAACTTAGACAATTCTTCGAACCTTGCGATGTACTGGTCCACGGTCATGCTGCCCTGCCTGAGTTGGAGAAATTCAATCTCCTTCTCCACCCGTACTGTACTTGGAAAGTACTTTTCCAAAAAAGTATTTTTGAACACTTGCCAGGTGATCTGTCTTCCCTGGTGAGCTAAAAGTTCTTTAGCTCCACGCCACCAGTATTCTGCTTCATCTTTTAGCATATATGCAGCGAAAATTACTTGCTGCTCCTCAGTACAACCCATCACTTCAAAGATTTTCTCTAATTCCCTTATCTACCTTTCGGCTATCGTTGGATCATAACCACCTTGGAAACAAGGTGGTCTGGTTTTCAGGAATTCGGATATGCCGTTATCATTTCCAGCCATCCGGTTGTTAGCACCATTCGAGTTACTAGCATTCTGGAGGTGTTGTAGAATTTGGTTGGTGGTCAAGACTTGGTCTCGAATTGCTGTAGCCAGGTTATGCAGGGTTTCTTCCGCATTGTTTGCCAGATTCCTCCTTGGTGGTGTCATTTCCTACTGTGGCAAAAAAACAAAGTTATGCTGCTATTGAGGTGATCAAGCCCAATAGTTAGTTTCAAAATATTTAACAGCAGTCATAACACCACCTCGGCATATAGATAGGAAACACTAGTAATTTCTCACCTATATGAAATCACTAATTCCCTACACAGCATAACCACAACAAATTCAAGACACTATAAGATCGATTCAGATAACCATCCACCCACTGGCCATCTAGGATCGACCTGCTCTGATACCAATTATGTAACAACTCCATAACAAATTTTTTTTTATATTTAAAACAATTCCATGAAGTTATTACTACTTTAATTCTAACCACTTAACTCGTAATAATAACTAAGCCTAATTGTTATTAACAGTTATACAATACTTATAATACAATACTTAGTTTCCATACACACCATTATTTTACAAACTACACACCATTATTTTACAAACATTTGTACAAAGATACATAGTAACTCTAATCATCTATGTCGACTACTTCCAGGGACACTGGTGCGGGTGGCACGTCCACCGGAATTTCAGTCACATCTACGATAGATACATCTGATATAGTTGGTAGTTGCCCAAGGTAGGGCACCTCGATCCAACGTACGGTAATAATAAGTGTCATAGAGAATATCTGCATATTATTCTTCTGAACATGATATGGAAATATAGTGAGAATTAAATCCCAGTAAGTTCAACAATAAATCAAAATTTACCATCAATATAGTTCATCATGTCATGTTCAGCTGTATAAACTACAAAAAATATCTCTAGGTCACATGAATGCACTTTATCATGCACATGAAAATTGTAAAGTTATGACATGTATGGCATGAATAACATATTTTTCGAATTTCATATGATGGCTATCAACTTATTCT
Source organism: Gleditsia sinensis (assembly GCA_037074535.1). Taxonomy (NCBI): domain Eukaryota; kingdom Viridiplantae; phylum Streptophyta; class Magnoliopsida; order Fabales; family Fabaceae; genus Gleditsia; species Gleditsia sinensis. The sequence goes on from CM073466.1 coordinate 25,397,856, forward strand.
TACTTCAAGCTACCCCGGTCAGGGTGAGTATTCTCTACTTTTCGGTACGGGCTTATCTCGCTCCGTCCGACATGGCACACTTTCTCTTTCTTTTCTCATGAACATAATCATAACTGTTGGTAGGGCGTCCCCTACTGGTGCACCACACGGATTGCCATGTGACCGTGCTCATTTCTTTTCTTTTCATATTAATAGCCGAAAATATGATTCCAATAACAAGTATGTTCATTATATTCTCATGCCATAATTTATCAAAACATAATCATTCTCAAAATTCATTGGTAAACTGAAATTATGCCATGAATATAATTATTTTCTAATTTTTACTTTATAAAATATGTCCATGTCAAAATTCCACACTAATACCTCGATAACTGGATAGTAATTGTAGTCTGTAAACAGCGCACCAGGAAAATTCCCAGGAAAGAGAGGTGGGTCACTAATGGACACGCTTAAGTACCAAGTCTTTCCTTGCCAGAGCTTTCCTTAGACATGCACTTTTCACAAATCACAATTTTTTTTCCAATAACTAGAATAATTCTTTTCTGATGTGGAAATACTGCAACCACGAAGCATACTAAGATTTTTCAAATAAAACCGGCACTTTCAAAACTTCTTGGAAATTTTATATGAGTACTAGGGTAAATTCCATGTTAAAAATTACACTCTTAAAATGGTAGTAAGTTCATGCAATGGCAATAACTAGGGCATACACTAGGCATTTATTATTTTCATTTATAAAATTCCTCTTCTTTCTTGAATATTATTTTCATCTTTTCATTTTCTTTATGTCTAGGAATTTAGTCATTTTATTTTTACTTATATCATTTCCAACACATGTTCTTACAAATTTTATATAGCATTTTTTTTCAAATTAATTTCTACTATTACCCTATAGTTTAAAAAAATCATCTATGGTAGAAAAAATATTGAAAATAGGTTTTACTAACTTTTAACACAGCCTTTGCTTACAAATCAGAGCATAACTCTCTCATTTTAACTCTGATTAAGATGATCTTAGTGTCTATGAAAAGTTAAGACAATTATATAAAACTATTATGTTAATCATATCAACAAAATAGTAAGATCTCATGGTGTTATTACTCTGTTAAATTTAGTATTATTTCTTCTCATGTAGGTTCTGACCTTTATTGACTAATTAGACCATATCTCCCAAATTTGAACTCCAAATTGAGTTATTCCAGTTGGTAAAAATCCATGAGCCATATATCTATAATTTTTATATTGGCGCACTATTTTAATTCCCTACAGAATATTCCCAGAAATTCGAAAACTAAAGCTTTAATAACATACTCTTCCCTGAATAAACATTTTCTGACCTCTGCGTACTAATCAGATCATATCTACCTCATATGAACTCCAAATTGCATAATTCCAATGGCTAAATTTCCATGAGACATATATCTATAATTGTTATGTTGGCGTGCTATTTTAATTCCCTACAAAATATTCCCAGAAATTTGAAAACTAAAACTTTAATAACATACTCTTCCCTGAATAAACATTTTCTGACCTCTGCGTACTAATCGGATCATATCTACCTCATATGAACTCCAAATTGCATAATTTCAGTGGCTAAATTTCCATGAGACATATATCTATAATTGTTATGTTGGCGCACTATTTTAATTCCCTACCAATTTTTCCCAGAATCTTAAAAATAGAAGCTAAAAGTTTTACCATCCATAGCCATACCTATGCAGAACTATCTAAACCAACCTAAGTATTCAAACATACATCACATGCATGATCAATATGTAACATGATGAAGCAACATTCATGACCAATAATCAAAGTGCTAAGATCAAAATCCCAAATAAATATTACAAATTTCAAAACTTTTCTTCAAAAAGAAATATTGTTAAACTTACCTAAAAATCTCCCTAGCTCACTTAGTGAATTGGTTTTCTTGTTTGCTCTTGAAAGAAGTAGGAAGACTCCTCCCTTCCCTTAGCTTTTCTAGCAGCTTAGGTAAGAGAAGGAGGGTGAATTTTTGAACCTCAAGTATGAAGAAGAAAAATGGACTCAAGTGGAGATTAAGGTAACTTACCTGGAGTACTTAGTTTTCTAAACTTCTCCTTCTTCTTCCTTCCTTTCTTCTCCTCTCTTTCTCTCCTTTCCTCACTTTACCTTGCTTCTATTTCTCTCTTTTCCTCACTTGGACGAAATTAAAATGTTGTAAGGGTGGGTTTTCTTATATAGACCACCAAATAATTCACCTTTCATGATCATGGGTCTACCTTATCACAATTAGGATACACTTTGTTGAATTTTTGAAAAACAAACAACTTATGTTCTTGTCTTCCTCTTCCTTAGTCAAGATATGCATAGGAAAAGGAGATTTGTATTTTGAAAATTATGATGATATGTTCTTAAGATAAGGGACAAGGCCCCTTTGATTTAGGGATTTATTTCCATTTTCTTTTTTCTTAAACAAGTATGATAGGTTTGCCTTTTTAGGTGGCAAATTTCAAGCCTTTGAATTTCCATTATTTGGTTGATATTTTTTGTGTGGGATAGGAATGTTTTGTCCTAATGCCAAGTATTATCATACCACTTGCTAAAATTATGAGTGTAGGATATAGATGTTTTTGTCCTAAAGCCTTGTATTATCATGCCACTTGGAAAAATTATGAATGTAGAATCATACCACTTACTAAATTTTTGTCTTAATGCCATGTAACCTAATCTTTATTATTATTACATTATTATATCATCACCTAATTTATTTTATTTTATTTTTCCTCTTGGGTTTGGGCTTATTCCTACCCATTATGGGCTTATTCCTACCCATTTTCTTTGCTTTGGATAAAATTCTACCTTTCTTGGAGGGCTTAGTCACATTTTCATAATTTTTGGGCTATTGGTCCAATTACTATATCCTAGTCCATTCTATGTTTTATTTCTTGCTTAGGTTATCCAATGGGCTTGCTAGAAACTTATGTGAAGTGGAAAACTCTATATGAAGTATCCATAGGTAAAAGCCCAATGTATGGGTAAAGATTTTAAACTTAGTAACTCTAGTTCTTGAATTAGGAAAAATTACCATAATCCAATGTTCTTGAAATTTTAAGACATTTACTTGTTTCTAAAATTTATCTTCCTTATCCAAGAATTTTGCATCACTTTAGTATGTTATTTCTAATTTCTTTCCTATTAGGTTTTCCCTCTTTATTTGTTCTCTTAATGTTAGAAACATTTTTTCTATGCATATACATAAGGTGAAGAATTTCTAAGGATTATATTTTCCTTAGATATCTAAAATATTGTCTAATAAATTTTATTTCGTTAATGTACTTTTAACGAAATTAGGGATGTTACAAACATCACCTGCTGTTAGCAAACAGTGTTTCCAATAGGATTCCTCCATAAAACCATAATTTCATGTATTCCGTATTAATAAAAAAAATGTACTATTATAATACAACATTTTCATTATCAGTATATTCCTCTGTCAAAACTTCCCAATCAGGAGAATCACGTGTACATGCCCATATCCGAGGCAAACATATCACTGTATAAATCAATATCATATGCACATATGCCATATAATTCATTATAAAATTCTCAATATAATGAAGACTTTCAGTCTCTGTATATTTATATGTCAAAACTTCCCATTTAGGGGAATCATGTATACATGCCTATATCTGAGGCAAACATATAGCTTTATAAATAATGCCACATGCATAAATATTCACTTTATCATTTAATGAAAAATACATATGAAATCAAATACATCATGAGTTTAGAAATTCATTTGCAAATACTATACTCTTCTTGAATCATATTTCAAATTGTAAGCAATTCAGATCATTTTAATGCATTTCAGAAATATATCAAAGTGTAAATATTTCATAAACATAATCATATACATGCTCAAATATCAAAAAGAGTATAGGACAAACCATAGGAAGAATCATCTACTCACAGGTAAGGGCTCCAGATTGGACAGCCCTAAAATTTACTTTTCCAATCTCTATTTGATCAAATTGACCTCAAAAATGTATCTAGAGGGTCCAAAAATCAAGAAAGCAACTTTGAAAACTTGGTCACTATTCACCATCGGAAAATACTATTCATTTGCCAGAAAATACTATTCACTCGCTGGAAAACACTATTTGCGACAAACAAAAAGGTTGTTAGATGGCCAAAAATATACATATTCTAAGGTTTATCTAACTCCTGAATCCATCTACGATGTCAGAATTTCAATTGGAGGTCTCTAAGTAAAGGTTTCAAGATTTACCTTTTTCTGAGATTTTCTACTTCAGATCTGCGGCGATTCAACAGCTGATTTGAAAAATTGATCAGTCAAAATTGTAGTATTCTTCATCCTGAATCCAGTAACACATTCAGTTTTGAGATCGGAAGCCAATAGGCACTCCAGATTTAGAGAAAAAGTTGAATGTTACTATTTACTCACTATTCATCCGTTTCAAAAAAATTTCAGAAATCTGTCGTGCGTTGTCTCCCTTCAGTGACCTTCCCCCTTCCCTTTTTTTTTTTTTTTTTAATAATAATAATAATCTAATAATTAATAATAGGATTTTCTTTTATATAAATTCATATAAATTTCGTTTTTCATCCTAAAATATCCCAAAAATTTCTAAAAATTTACATTCTCATAAACCTTTGGTCAAACTCTTAGATCATGATTTTTCTTCATAAAAATCGTAATAAAACATATCCCAAAATAAATATCTTTTTACATATTAAAAGAAAGAATATTTCTAAAAATACAACAAAAATTCATTAGAGGCCAATATAATTATTTTAAGCAAAAGAATACTTATTTTAATTAAAAGTCTATGTATTTTTAGCAAAACATAATCATTTTTAATATATTTGCTTAAAGTAAAATACTATCATTTAAAAATAAAACTTACGCGCCAAAACGTAAATGCTTATATTTTCTTTGTACTTCTTTAACCCATGTAATAAATAAACTTATTTTCACCGGTTCTTATCTCTATTGTCAAAATTCTCTCTTTTATTTCAAATTTTCTTTAATTGGAATTTTTGTTAAATTTTACGGTTAAAATTTCAAGAAGATTGGATTAGGGTAATTTTTTCTAATTTAAGAGTAAAAGTTACTAAGTTTAGTATCTCCACCCATAAATTGGACTTTCACCTATGGACACTTCATATAGAGTTTTTCTACTTCACATAAATTTTTAGCAAGCCAATAGGATAGCCCAATGAAGAAATAAAACATAGACTTGGATTAGGATATAGAAATTAGACCGGTAGCCCAAAAATCATGAAAATGTGACCAATCCCATTGTGAAAGGTAGAATTTTAATCAAAGTAAATAAAATGGGCAAGAATGAGACCAAACCCAAGAGGAAAAAAATAAAAATAAAAATAAAAGTAAAGTGATGAAATAATGGTGTAATCAAGATTAGGTGACATGGCATTAAGACAAAAATTTAATTGGTGTGATATCCTACATTCATAATTTTAGCAAGTGGTATGATAATACAAGGCTTTAGGACAAAACATCTATATCCTACACTCATAATTTTAGCAAGTGGTATGATAATACATGGCATTAGGACAAAACATTCATATCCCACACAAATAATTTCAACCAAATAATAGAGATTCAAGGGCTAGAAATTTGCCACCTAAAAAGGCAAACCTATCATACTTGATTAGGACAAAAGAAAAAGGAAATGAATCCCTAAATCAAAGGGACCTTGTCCCTTATCTTAGAAACATATTATCATAATTTTCAAAATACAAATCTCCTTTTGCTATGCATATCTTGACTAAGGAAGAGGAAGACAAGAACATAAGTTGTTTGTTTTCCAAAAATTCAACCAAGTGTAGGTAGACCCATGATCATGAAAGGTGAATTATTTGATTGGATGAATTAAACGGAATTGATATAAGCTAGAATGAGGTGCTTTTAGATATGATAGAAGAAAGGATTGAAATTTTTGACAATGAGTTTAATGGTGTTAATAAGATGGTATAGAATTACTGTGATAAGGTAAGTTGGAATTATTAGACATGTGTCAATGGTACATAAACGTTATAAAAGGTTTGGTGAATTTATTACTACGTATGTTTAACATGTTGATTAAAGGATTTTAAGATAATAATAGATGATAGATTAAGGTGATGATATTCATGGGATGATGTTGATCAATGAGAATTAAAGATGATTTGATGGAAGAGTAGAATAAGAAAAAATAGTTATCCAAGATGGGTGTAAAGATGTTCTGTTATGTGTATATTTTCTAATATCGACTTATAGATATATGCATGCGAGCTTGAGGATATAAAGGAATGAGATACTCAATGATTTAAGAGTTCCTTATATGTATATATATATATACAATATGTTGAATATTTTGAATAAAGTGAAATTGATTATAAAAAGAATACAAGCAACTCAATACTGGTCAAAAGTCTATAAGGACCATGAATGTTGAGTACTAGAAATTATCAGTTGGTAACCACATATTCTTAAAGGACTCACCAATGAAAGAGGTAATGAGATTTGGAAAGAAAGGGAATTTACACTCTCGGTATATAGGACCATTTGAAATTCTTGGTCCATAGAGTCAGTTACATAAAGATTTAACCTATGAGGAACAACCAGTAGCAATAGTGGACAGATAAGTAAAGAAGTTGCGGTCAAAAGAAATACCTACAGTGAAGGTGATATGGAAAAATCACTCTTCTGAGGAAGCTACTTGGGAAAGAGAGGAGGATATACGCATTTGTTTGAACAATGAGGTTAGTATTTATCTGCAACTGTGGTGATAAAATTCGGTGACCGAATTTCTTTAAGGGGGAAGAATGTAATAACCGTAAAATTTAACAAAATTTCCAATTAAAGAAAATTTAGAATAAAAGAGAGAATTTCGTAAATGAGGATAAGAACCATAGAAAATATGTATATTTACTACATGGGTTAAAGAAGTATAAAGAAAATATAAGAATTTACGTTTTGGCGCGTAAGTTTTATTTGTAAATGATAGTATTTTAGTATAAGCAAATATATTTTTATTTGTTTAAAAATGATTATGTTTTGCTAAAAGTAAGTAGACTTTTAACCGAGAGTGAATAGTGATGAATAGTAACATTCAATTTTTGTCTAGAATTGGAGCGTATACAGGCCTCCAATCTCAAAACTGAGGGTGCTATTGGATTCAAGACGAAGAATACTACAATTTTGACCAATCAATTTTTCAAATCATCTGTTGAATCACCGTAGATCTGAAGTAGAAAATCTCAGAAAAAGGTAAACTCTTAAACTCTTACTTAGAGACCTCCAATTGAAAATATGACACTGTAGATAGATTCAGGAGTTAGATAAACCTTAAGATATGAGATTTTTCAGCTATCTGACAACTTTTTATTCTTGGTGAATAGTGACCAAATTTCCGGAGTCATTTTCTAAGTCTTTGGACCCTCCGGACACATTTTTGAGGTCTAATTGGTCAAATTCGGCTTGGAAAAATAAATTTTAAGGTTGTCCAACTAGGAGCCCTACCTTGTAAGTAGATAATTCTTTCTATAACTTGTCCCATGCAGTTATTGAGGCTAAATGCTAATCAAGTCAATTGGGAGTTGAAGAGTGGAGTACTTGATTACATTCTCTTGTGTTTATCAAACCTAGAAGTCGAACTGAAGCTTAATGAAATTCCAATAGTTAATGATTTTCCTGAAGTATTTCCACCAGATATTCCAAGCTTAACTCCGGAGAGAGAGATAGAGTTCTCTATTGACTCATACCCAGGATAAGACCTATCTCTATTGCTCCTTATAGAATAGCCTCAAAGGAACTACAGGAACTCAAGAAATAGTTGGAGGAATTATTAGACAAGCAATTCAATAGACCGAGTGTATCACCTTAGAGAACTCCTGTATTGTTTGTTAAGAAGAAAGATGGGAGTCTGAGACTATGCATAAATTACAGACAGCTGAATAAGGTGACTGTAAAAAATAAGTACCATCTCCCTAGGATAGATAATTTATTAGATCAACAAAAAGGAACCTCCATCTTTTCTAAAATTTACTTGAGATTGAGATACCATCAGATTCGGATCAAGGAGGAGGATGTACCAAAAATAGCCTTCAAGACTAGGTATGGACACTATAAGTTTCTCATAATACCCTTCAGGTTGACAAATGCACCTGCAATTTTTATAGATTACATGAATCACATTTTTTGACCCTACCTAGATCAATTTGTGGTAATGTTCATTGATGACATCTTGATATATTCTAAGAGTGAGAAAGAACATTAACAACATCTCTAAATCATGCTGCAAGTGCTGAAAGAGAAAAAGTTGAATTCCAAATTAGAAAAGTGTGAATTTTGGCTGTCAGAGGTGAAATTTCTCGGACATGTCATTTCCAATAAAGGGGTAGCCGTAGACCCTAGCAAGACGGAAGCAGCGATTCAGTGGAAAAGACTAAAGACGGTTATAGAAGTTAAAAGTTTCTTGGGTTTAGCAAGATACTCTTGAAGGTTTATACAAAACTTTTCTCGTATAGCCTTGCCATTGAATAAATTGACCAGAAAGGGAAGTCCTTTCAAATAGACTGATCAATGAGAAGCTAGTTTCTAGGAACTTAAGACAAGATTGATCACTCCTCCTATTTTAATTATCCCAAACCCCACAGGCCATTTTGAAGTGTATAGTGACGCTTCAAAGAAAGGACTAAGGTGTGTGCTAATGCAAGATAAGAGAGTAATTGCTTATACCTCTAGGCAACTAAGGCCACATAAAGGAAATTATCTAACCTATGATCTTGAATTGGCAGCGATGGTATTTGCCTTAAAGATTTGGTGACACTATTTGTACAGGATAACATTTGAAATATACTGTGATCATAAGAGTCTTAAGTATGTTTTTTTATCAAAAAGAGTTAAATATGAGGCAACGAAGATGGGTAGAATTTCTCAATGACTACAAGTTTAAGATAAAGTATCATCCAGGAAAGAAGAATGTTGTAGCCGATGCCTTAAATCAAAAATCTCTGCACATGGGTCAAGTGATGGTGTATAAGATGCAGATGTTAGAGGAGTTTTGAAATTTGAAGTTAGTCACTACTCTTATCCCTAAGAAGCTAATCATCAATAGGTTGAGTATAGAGTATGATCTTAGATCGAAGATTAAAGAGGCTCAAGCTCACGACCAATACTTATAGGATCACAAAGAACAAGATGATTTTTCTATTTCGGAAGATGGAGTAATCATATATCAAGAAAGGGTTTGTGTCCTTCAAGAACAAAAGCTGAGGCCTAAGATCTTGCATGAAGCACATCAGAGTAAGTACACAGTCCATTTTGACTTCACTAAAATGTATTAAGACTTAAAGAATATGTATTGGTGGCCAGGGATGAAAAAGGACATTGCTGAGTTTGTGGCGAAATGTTTAATTTCTCAAAAGGTGAAGGTAGAGCATCAAAAGCCAATAGAATTTCTACAACCTCTTGAAATCCCTAAATAGAAATGGGACATTATTTCGATGGACTTTGTAGTGGGCTTACCTAAGACTTCAGTTGGACATAACTCTATTTGGGTAATAGTTGACATATTAACTAAATCTGCTCACTTTTTATCCATAAAAATTAACTATTCACTTGAAAAATTAACTATTCTCTTAAGATCTGAGGTTCATGTTGAGGTTTTATAAGGCATTGCAAGAAGCTTTTAGAACCCAGTTGCAGTTCAGTACTACCTACCATCCTCAGACTAATAGGCATACAGAACGGACCATTCAAACCTTAGAAGATATGTTGAAGGCCTGTGTGATAGAACAAGGTAAAGGATGGGATAAGTACATACCTTTAGTGGAGTTTGGTTATAATAATAACTATCACTCTAGTATTAAGATGGCCCCCTACGACGCTTTATACGGTAGGAAGTACCGATCTCCACTATGTTGGTTTGAGGAAGGAGAAAAAAACTTGTCCAGTCCTGATCTAGTTCAAGAAACCATTGAACAAATCAGGATGATATAAGACAAAATACTTATAGCTCAGAGTCGACAAAATAGTTACTATGATAAGAGACCTCTAGAGTTTGAGGAAAGAGATAATGTATTTCTGAAACTTTCCCCGACTACTGGAGTTAGTAGGTCTCTCAAGACCAGAAAGTTAAGTTTGCAAATTTTGGGATACTACCAAATTCTAAAGAAAGTGGGAACATCATCATATCAAGTTACCCTCCCACCTAATTTGTCCAACCTACATAATGTTTTTCATGTATCACATCTCTGGAAGTATCTTCCAGATTCATCACATGTAATACGAGATAAACCAATCCAAATAAAGGAAAACATGACATCCCAGCTAGTATCGGCATCCATACTGGAAATCAACGTGAAGAAATTGAGGAATCCCCTAGTTAAAGTGTTATGGGAGGATTTGACTCCAGAAGAATCAACTTTGGAGCTGGAAGAAGTCATGAGGAAGAAATATCCACAATTTTTTTTATTAGGTAATTTCTAAAATTATGAGGAAAAAATTTCTTTTAGCGGGAGAGAAATGTATCATCCTTAATTTTGTTTCTTTTATTAATAAAGGTACATAAATATTTAGCTAAGGAAATAAAATTTATTAGACAATTTTTAGATATTTAATGAAATATAATCCTTAGAAATTCTTCACCTTATGTGTATGCATAGAAAATGTTTCTAACATTAAGGGAATAAGTAAAGAGAGAAAAACCTAATAGGAAAAAAATTTGAAATAACATACTAAAAAGAGGCAAAATTCTTGGGTAAGGAAGATAAATTTTGGGAAGTAAGTAAAGGTCTTAAAATTTCAAGAAGATTAGATTAGGATAATTTTTCTTAATTCAAGAGTTAGAGTTCCTAAGTTTAACATCTCCACCCAAACAATGGGTTTTCACCAATGGACACTTCATATAGATTTTTTCCACTTCGCATGAGTTTCTAGCAAGCCAATAGGATAGCTCAAGCAAGAAATAAAATATAGACTGGGACTAGGTTTTAGAAATTGGACCGATAGCCCACAAACCATGAAAATGTGACCAAGCCCTCCGTGAAAGGTAGAATTTCAACCAAAGCAAAGAAAATGGGTTAGAATGAGCCCAAATCCATGAGGAAAAAATAAAAATCATGTAAGAAAATAGTAGTGTAATAATAATCAAGATTATGTCACGTGGCATTAGGACAAAACATCTATTTCCTACATTCATAATTTCGAAAAGTAGGTAAAAATACATGGCATTATGACAAAACATCCTTATCCTACACAAATAATTTCAGCAAAGTAAGGGAGATTCAAAGGCTACAAATTTGCCACTTAGAAAGGCAAACCTATCATACTTGAGTGAGACAAAAGAAAAAGGAAATGAATCCCTAAATCAAAGGGACCTTGTCCTTTGTCTTAATAACATTTTATCATAATTTTCAAAATACAAACCTCTTTTTGCTATGCATATCTTGACTAAGGGAAAGGAAAACAAGAACATGAGTTGTCTTTTCCTAAAAAACAACCAAGTGCATCCTAATTGTTATAAGGTAGACCCATGATTATAAAAGGTGAACCACTTGATAGTTTATTTAAGCAAAATCCACCCTTATAACATTATAATTTCGTCCAAGTGAGGGAGAGGAAAAACATAAGCAACGTAGAGTGAGGAAATGAGAGAAAGAGAGGAAGGAAAAGTCTAGAGGACTAAGTACTCAAGGTAAGTTAGCTTAATCTTGATAAAGGGGAATTTTGAGTGCTTATAGGTCATATTTTGTCCCCTAATTCATAGTAATTTGTGGGTATTTTAATGCTTTTATTTATACTTTGTTCTGGGTACTGCTGTAGTTCATTTTGTGATTTCAAGAGAGCAAAAGAAGCCAAGAAGTAAGGAAAAGCAGTCATGGAAAGACCCTAAAAGACCTGGAATATGCTGAGGAGGAAGCAACGAGGCTGCACGTCAAAAATCATGAAGAAATGAGCACTACAGCCTGAAGCATGGCCTATCCGTGCTTGGTGCCCTGCAACACGGCCAGGCTGTGTTCTATGTAGACAATGCTGCAGTTCCCCAAATTCCAGCCAGAAGCACGGCCGTGCTGCGGGTCTGCGAGCTCTGTGTTTTTTAGGGTTTTAGACGCCCAAATTGAAAGATAAGCTGGGGGATGCGCAGCTGAGACCGTGAGGACCGTAGGAGACACTTGCAAATCACTTTCTAGCCTTAGGAAACCTATTGAGACTAGGTTTTTACATATATCATTGATGATTTTGATGTTCTAGAGTAGATTTTACTGCATTGAAGGTTGTAATTCATCTGAACTTTTCTGCATACGAGGTTATATCCTTCTACTTCAGTTATTTATTTCTTCTTCTACCTCCATTCATTCTCTTGAGATTGTATCAAGCTATCATGGTTAATTTAATTATTATGGATTTGGTTTCTGATTCTATGATGTGTGAGTAGTTTCTATCTAGGGTTTCGGTAAACCCCAATTGTGATACAATGATACTATTCCTATGACTTAATTTATGAAACCCTAATTGTAATTGGGACTAGATTGATTTGGATTGACTATTGTATGCATGTATTAGTTGATAGAATGTCTGATCACCAATCTATCACGTAATAGGTATTTAATCGATGAACTGAAAGGTGAAGGTTAAAACTGAAATCCAATAGTTAATTAGGGTTGTCTTAATCACGAAAGTAGTTTAAGATATTCTAGGCTTGAATCAATTAATGGGAATGAGAAAACCGATTAGTTGCATTCTATGGTTGGCATAAAGCTTAATGGACCTAGGTTAAGCTAAGAACCACGAAAGTAGGTGATTTGATTAACTTAGGTACACTTAGTAATGCTTGAAAGAGATTGCTAATTAACTTAGGCTAAACCATCCCCAATAATCTACACAATTGCAATTAGGGGTAAATATCAGTTGTTGAGTATCACAAGCGTGGTAATCCCTAACCCTAGGCTTAGCTTAATTGGTTATTTTAACTTGTTTAATTGTGATATTTGCCCATCGACTTATATCGATTTAGATAGCACTTTTTGTGAGATTCTGGTAATTGGCATTGTTCTCTGTGGGACACAACCCGTACTTACCGGACTAGCTACAGCTACGCCGTGCACTTGTGGTATTTAGTAAAACACACGTAACAAGTTTTTGGCGCCGTTGCCGGGGAGCAAAGCCAATATTAAATATTTTACAAAATAGCTAGACTAGATCAATTTCAGTTTATTTTTCTTCTTTATTTGTCTACAAAATTTTCATTTGTTGATTTTGCTTCTTTTCTTCCTTCATAGGTGTGTTTCTCTTGTATGCAAAGAAACCGTGGGTTTATTGCTGAGTTTGACCCGGAAATTGAACGCACCCTAAGAAGGATAAGAAAAGGTAAGCAGCAGGAGAATTATGCAGTTACTATGGGGGAAAGAGATAATCGGTCACTGAAGGACTTCACAGCCCCGAACACACATGGTTTGAACCCCAGCACAGTCAGGCCAGTGGTAAAAGCTAATAACTTCGAGCTGAAGCCATCTCTCTTGCAGATGGTTCAGCAGAACCAGTTTGTAGGGACGCCTACTGAAGACCCTAATCTCCATCTCTCTATGTTTTTGGAGTACTGCTACACCCTGATGTTGAATGGGGTCTCCTCAGATGCTATTAGGTTAAGATTATTCCCTTTTTTGCTAAGGGATAAGGCACGAGCTTGGCTGCACTCTCTCCCATCGGGGTCTATTACCACTTGGCAGCAGCTTTCTCAAGCTTTCCTGGCCAAGTACTTTCCTCCAAGTAAAACGGCCCATTTGAGGAACCAGATTACTACATTTGCTCAGAGGGATGGAGAATCCTTATATGAGGCATGGGAAAGATTCAAGGAGCTCCTCAGGGTATGCCCACATCATGGGCTAGAAAAATGGTTGATAGTCCATACATTCTACAATGGACTAGTTTACAGCACCTGGATGTCTGTGGATGCTGCAGCTGAAGGAGCACTGATGAACAAGACGGTTGATGAAGCCTATGAGTTGATTGAAGATATGGCCCAGAACCACTACTCTTGGTCTAGTGAGAGGCAGACCAGAAAGCCGGCAGGTATGTAAGAAGTAAATGCTTTCAATCATCTAACTTCTAAGGTTGATACTTTATTTCAGAAACTGGATAAACTGAGCATCAATGCTGTTGCATCACCTTCTTCTTCTATATTGTAACAACCTTTCTTTATTTTATTATTATTATACAATATTGAGTTCACATACACGTCATTAATCAAAGCGTACATACAACATATCAAACACATAGATATTTACATCTTGTTTATTTTGGTTGACCAATTCCGGAGATACATGTGCGGGTAGTTGCACCTTCACTGGGATCTGAGCCAACTCGACCACAAACATCTTATTTGATTCTGAGATCTGCTCAACATAAAGTAACTCGATCCAATGTGCACTAAAAGCCAGAGCCATAGAAAAAAGTTGCATAACTAATTTTCTGAACATGATATGAAAATATAGTGAGAATTAAATCCTAGTAAGTTCAACAATAAATCATCATCAATATAGCTCATCACGTCATGTTCAGCTGTATAAACTACAGAAAATATCTTTGGTCACATGAATGCATTATATCTATGCACATAAGAATCATACTGTAATAATATGTATGACAGGATTAACTATTTTCAAAATATCATATGATGGCCATCAACTTATTCTCATTTTAAGCTACCCCGGTCAGGGTGAGTATCCTCTACTCTTCGGTACGGGATTTTCTCGCTCCGTCTGACATGGCTCACTTTCTCTTTCTTTTCTCATTAACATCATCATAACCGTTGGTAGGGAGTCCCCTACTGGTGCACCACACGAATTGCCATGTGACCGTGCTCATTTTTTTTCTTTTCACAATGACAGCCAAAAATATGCTTTCAATAACATGTTCATCAAAATATAACTATTACCATAATTCATTGGTAATCATGCCATGAACATAACCATTTCAAATATCACTTCATAAAATATTTCCATGTCAGAATTTCACACTTAAGGTGGTAAGAAGTTCATACAATGGCAATGGCTATGGCTATACTAGTCATTTATTAAGATTTATCTTCTTTTTTAAATACTAATTTTATTTCTTTATTTTCTTGATGTAGGTTTTCATCCTATCTAACCTTCTCTTACTAATCAGAGAATAACTCCCTCAATTTAACTCTGATGTAGGTGATCTTGGTGTCAATTTCAAGATAAAACAATTATCTAAAACTATTATGTTAAACATTGTAGCGAAATATTAAGAAATCAAGGTCATATTACTCCCTAAATGTATAGGTTATTTCTTCTCGGCTAGGTTCTGACCTCTACCTACTAATTGGACCATATCTACCTCATATGGACTCCAACGTGAGTGATTCCAGTGGGTAAAAATCTGTAACACACATATCTATAATTCTTATGTTAACAATTTATTTTAATTCCATACAGATAATTCCCAGAAATTAAAATACAGAAGCTGTCCAAACATATTCTTCCCTGATGAACCATTTTCTGACCTTTGACTACTAATAAGCTCATATCTTCCTCATATGGACTCCAAATTGAAATCTTCCAGTGGTTAAAAATCCATGACACACATAGCTATAATTCTTGTGTTAACCATTTATTTTAATTCCATATAGATAATTCTCAGAAATTAAAATACAGAAGCTGTCCTAACATAATCTTCCCCGATGAACCATTTTTTGACCTTTGACTACTAATCAGCTCATATCTTCCTCATATGGACTCCAAATTGAATAATTCCAATGGCTTCAAATCCATGACACACATAGCTATAATTATTATGTTAACAATTTATTTTAATTCCATACAGATAATTCCCAGAAATTAAAATACAGAAGCTGCCCTAACATATTCTTCCTTGATGAACCATTTTCTGACCTTTGACTATTAATCAGCTCATATCTTCCTCATATGGACTCCAAATTGAATGATTCCAATGGCTTAAAATCCATGACACACATATTTATAATTCTTTCATTAACTATTTATTTTAATTCCATATAGATAATTCCCAAAAATTAAAATACAGAAGCTGTCCTAACATATTCTTCACTGATGAACCATTTTCTGACCTTTGAATACTAATCGGACCATATCTACCTCATATGGACTCCAAATTGAATGATTCCAGTGGCAAAAAATCTGTGACACATATATCTTTAAATCTTATGTTAACCATTATTTTAATTCCCTACAGATAATTCCCAAAAATTAAAACACAGAAGCTATCCTAACATATTCTTCCCTGATGAACCATTTTCTGACCTTTGCTTACTAATCGGACCATATCTACCACATATGGACTCCAAATTGAATGATTCTAGAGGGTAAAACTCCATGACACACATAGATATAATTCGTATGTTAGCTATTTATTTTAATTCCATAAATATAATTCCCAAAAATTAAAATACAGAAGCTGTCCTAACATATTCTTCCCAGATGAACCATTTTCTGACCTTTGACTACTAATCGGACCATATCTACCTCATATGGACTCCAAATTGAATGATTCTAGTGGATACAAATCCGTAACATATATATATCTTTAATTCTTATGTTAACCATTTATTTTAATTCCATACAGATAATTCTCAGAAATTAAACCACAGAAGCTATCCTAACATATGCTTCCCTGACGAACCATTTTCTGACCTTTGACTACTAATCGGACCATATCTACCTCATATGGACTCTAAATTGAATGATTCCAGTGTCTGCGACACATATATCTTTAATTCTTATGCTAACCATTATTTTAATTCCCTACAGATAATTCTCAAAAATTAAAACACAGAAGCTATCCTAACATATTCTTCCCTGTTGAACCATTTTCTGACCTTTGCTTACTAATCGGACCATATCTACCACATATGGACTCCAAATTGAATGATTCTAGTGGGTAAAACTCCACGACACACATAGCGATAATTCGTATGTTAGCTATTTATTTTAATTCCATATAGATAATTCCCAAAAATTAAAATACAGAAGCTGTCCTAACATATTCTTCCCTGATGAACCATTTTCTGACCTTTGACTACTAATCGGACCATATCTACCTCATATGGACTCCAAATTGAATGATTCCAGTGGATACAAATCCGTGACATATATATCTTTAATTCCTATGTTAACCATTTATTTTAATGCCCTACAGATAATTCCCAAAAATTAAAACACAGAAGCTATCCTAACATATTCTTCCCTGATGAACCATTTTCTGACCTTTGCTTACTAATCGGACCATATCTACCACATATGGACTCCAAATTGAATGATTCTAGTGGCTAAAAATCCATGACACACATAGCTATAATTTATATGTTAGACATTTATTTTATTTCCATATAGATAATTCCCAAAAACTAAAATACAGAAGCTGTCCTAACATATTCTTCCCTGATGAACCATTTTCTGACCTTTGACTACTAATCGCACCATATCTACCTCATATGGACTCCAAATTGAATGATTCCAGTGGCTAAAAATCCGTGACACATATATCTTTAATTATTTTGTTAACCACTTATTTTAATTCCCTACAGATAATTCCCAGAAATTAAAACACAGAAGCTATCCTAACATATTCTTCCCTAATGAACCATTTTCTGACCTTTGCTTACTAATTGGACCATATCTACCACATATGGACTCCAAATTGAATGATTCTAGTGGATACAAATCCATGACACACATAGCGATAATTCTTATGTTAAACATTTATTGTAATTCCATATAGATAATTCCCAAAAATTAAAATACAGAAGCTGTCCTAACATATTCTTCCCTGTTGAACCATTTTCTGACCTTTGACTACTAATCGAACTATATCTACCACATATGGACTCCAAATTGAATGATTCTAGTGGATAAAACTCCATGACACACATATCTATAATTCTTATGTTAGTCATTTATTTTAATTCCATATAGATAATTTTCAAAAATTAAAATACAGAAGCTATCCTAACATATTCTTCCCTGATGAACCATTTTCTGACCTTTGACTACTTATCGGACCATATCTACCTCATATGGACTCCAAATTGAATGATTCCAATGGATACAAATCCGTGACATATATATCTTTAATTCTTATGTTAACCATTTATTTTAATTCCCTACAGATAAATCCCAGAAATTAAAACACAGAAGCTATCCTAACATATTATTCCCTGATGAACCATTTTCTGACCTTTACTTACCAATCGGACCATATCTACCACATATGGACTCCAAATTGAATGATTCTAGTGGCTAAAAATCCATGACACACATAGCTATAATTTGTATGTTAGCCATTTATTTTAATTCCATATAGATAATTCCCAAAAATTAAAATACAGAAGCTGTCCTAACATATTCTTCCCTGATGAACCATTTTCTGACCTTTGACTACTAATCGTACCATATCTACCTCATATGGACTCCAAATTGAATGATTCCAGTGGCTACAAATCCATGACACATATATCTTTAATTCTTTTGTTAACCATTTATTTTAATTCCCTACAGATAATTCCCAGAAATTAAAACACAGAAGCTATCCTAACATATTCTTCCCTGATGAACCATTTTCTGACCTTTGCTTACTAATCGAACCATATCTACCACATATGGACTCCAAATTGAATGATTCTAGTGGCTAAAAATCCTTGACACACATAGCGATAATTCTTATGTTAAACATTTATTTTAATTCCATATAAATAATTCCCAAAAATTAAAATACAAAAGCTGTCCTAACATATTCTTCCCTGATGAACCATTTTCTGACCTTTGACTACTAATCGGACCATATCTACCTCATATGGACTCCAAATTGAATTAATCCAGTGGCTACAAATCCGTGACACATATATCTTTAATTCTTATGTTAACTATTTATTTTAATTCCCTACAGATAATTCCCAGAAATTAAAACAGAGAAGCTATCCTAACATATTCTTCCCTGATGAACCATTTTCTTACCTTTGCTTACTAATCGGACCATATCTACCACATATGGACTCCAAATTGAATGATTCTAGTGGCTAAATATCCATGACACATAGCTATAATTCTTATGTAAACCATTTATTTTAGTTCCTTACAGATAATTCCTAGAAATTAAAATACTGAAACTTAAAATTCTGTCAACCGTAGCCATACCCATGCAGAACTATCTACACCAACCTAAGTATTCAAACATACATCACATGCAAGATCAATATGTAACATGATATAGCAACATCCATGACCAATCATAAAAGTTCTAAGATCAAAATCTCATATAAATATTATAAGTTTCAAAAGTTTTCTTCAAAAAGAAATATTGTTAAACTTACCTGGAGCACGTAGTCTCCTAGACTTCTCCTTCATCTTTCTTCCTTTCTTCCTCTCCTTTCCTCACTCTACGTTGCTTCTATTTTTCCTCTCCCTCACTTGGACGAAATTCTAACGTTGTAAGGGTGGGTTTTCTTATATAGACCACCAAATAATTCACCTTTCATGATCATGGGTCTACCTTATCACAATTAGGATACACTTTGTTGATTTTTTGGAAAACAAACAACTTATGTTCTTGTCTTCCTCTTCCTTAGTCAAGATTTGCATAGGAAAAGGAGATTTGTATTTTAAAAATTATGATAATATGTTCTTAAGATATGGGACAAGGTCCCTTTGATTTAGGGATTCATTTACGTTTTCTTTTGTCTTAATCAATTATGATAGGTTGCCTTTTTAAGTGGCAAATTTTTAACCCTTCAATCTCCATTATTTGGTTGAAATTATTTATGTGGGATAGAGATGTTTTGTCCTAATGCTATGTCTTATCATACCACTCGCTAAAATTATGAGTGTAGGATATAGATGTTTTTGTCCTAAAGCCTTGTATTATTATGCCACTTGCCAAAATGATGAATGTAGAATCAGACCACTTGCTAAATTTTTGTCTTAATGCCATGTCACCTAATCTTGATTACACCATTATTTCATCACTTTAATTTTATTTTTATTTTTATTTTTCCTCTTGGGTTTGGGCTCATTCTTGCCCATTTTCTTTACTTTGGTTAAAATTCTACCTTTCATAATGGGCTTGGTCACATTTTCATGATTTTTGGGCTACCGGTCCAATTTCTATATCCTAGTCCAAGTCTATGTTTTATTTCTTCCTTGAGCTATCCTATTGGCTTGCTAAAAATTCATGTGAAGTAGAAAAACTCTATATGAAGTGTCTATAGGTTAAAGCCCAATTACGGGTGGAGATACTAAACTTAGTAATTAAGAAAAATTACCCTAATCCGATCTTGAAATTTTAAGACCTTTACTTACTTCACAA
Organism: Gleditsia sinensis; assembly: GCA_037074535.1. Lineage (NCBI taxonomy): Eukaryota > Viridiplantae > Streptophyta > Magnoliopsida > Fabales > Fabaceae > Gleditsia > Gleditsia sinensis. The sequence goes on from CM073466.1 coordinate 25,418,227, forward strand.
AAATGTATCTTTCTTTACCTAAAAATTTCACCTTTCTTTAGTATGTTTATTTCTAATATTTCCTCTTAGGGTTTCTTTCTTTACCTATTCCATTAATATTAGAACATTTCTATGCATATATGTAAGGTGAAGAATTTATAAGGAAAATATTTAAAAATTACGGGATGTTACATGTATCCTGTGAGATTTGTGGTGGTGTAGGGCATGCAGCCAATGAGTGTCATCTTGGGAGTTCTACAGTTCAGGATTGTGAGCAAGTCAATTTTGTGAATAATCAGAGGAACAACCCATACAGCAATACTTACAATCCTGGCATGAGAAACCACCCTAACTTGTCATATTAGCCGAATGCTGGTCAGCAGCCCCAGAATAACTTCAGACAACCTCCAGGCTTTCAGAATCCAAGGCCATACAATCCTCCTCAACCGAAGTCAAATCTGGAGGCTCTAATGGAGAATTTCATCTCCACACAGAGCAAGCAAAATGAGGAGTTTAGAGCTCAAAATCACAGTATGAATGAAGCAATTAATGACCTGGCTTCTAAAGTGGATTCACTTGCTACCCATAACAAGATTTTAGAGACCCAGATAGCGCAGCAAGCGAGCTCTTCAACCAGAAATTTTGGTAAGTTCCCTGGTCAACCTAAGAACCCCAAAAAACACTGTAAAGCTATCACTTTGAGAAGTGGTAAACAATTGGGTGATCCAGTGGAAAAAGAGGATGAAAAAGAAGTTGAGAAAAGGGATGTACCTGAGCCAGTGAATGAAGAAGAAGAAGCAGTTAGTGGAAGGAAGGAAATAAATGAGCCTGACTATGTGGCTCCTGAACCGTATAAGCCACCAGTTCCCTTCCCCCAGAGACTAGCCAAGGCTAAGTTAGAGAAACAGTATGGAAAGTTTCTAGATGTGATGAAAAAGCTGCACATCAACATTCCATTCTTGGAAGCAGTATCTCAAATGCCTTTATACGCCAAATTTCTGAAGGAAATCCTCTCTAATAAGAGGAAGATTGAGGAATATGCCACTGTGACATTGACTAAAGAGTGCAGTACCCTGATTCAGAACAAACTGCCTCCTAAACTCAAGGATCCTGGGAGTTTCTCAATACCTTGTTCCATTGGAGATGTGTAGATCACTAAAGCCTTATGTGATCTAAGAGCAAGCGTAAGCCTTATGCCACTATCCATTTGCAAGAAGCTCCAGATGGGAGATCTGAAGCCTACCACTATTTCTCTACAGTTAGCAGACCGATCCGTTACTCACCCGGTAGGTATATTAGAGGATGTTCCTCTAAAGGTGGGTAAGTTTTTCATACCCAATGACTTTGTGGTATTAGAGATGGAGGAAGATAGCCAAATCCCCATCATTCTGGGAAGACCTTTCCTAGCCACTGCAGGTGCCATTATTAATGTTAAAGATGGAAGGCTTTCCCTGAATGTAGGGGATGAAAAGATTGAATTTAATCTTAATGATGCTATGAAATGTCCATCCTTAGGTGATACTTGTTGCATGGTTGATATAATTGAACAAAATATTGTTGATTAAAACCTCTTCCCTCTACTCTCAGGTATGAATTTCTGGACCCTAACTCTTCATATCCAGTCATAGTGAATGCTGATCTGAATACTGAGGAAACTAGTAAGTTGCTTGATGTACTTAGAAAATTTCAGAAGGTGATTGGGTATAGTATAGATGATATAAAAGGGATTAGTCCATCTGTTTGTATGCATCGTATAAGTGTTGATAATGACCATAAACCTTCCAGGGAACATCAGAGGAGACTCAATCCCAACATGAAAGAGGTAGTCCAGAAGTAAATACTCAAATTGCTTGATGCAGGTATTATCTATCCTATCTTGAATAGTGAATGGGTAAGTTCTATCCGTGTGGTTCCTAAAAAGGGAGGTATGACTGTTTTTAGAAATGTTAATGATGAATTAATCCCTACTAGAGCTGTTATGGGTTGGCGCATGTGTATTGACTATAGAAAATTAAATAAGGCCACCCGTAAGGATCACTTCCCTTTGCCTTTTATTGATCAGTTATTGGAAAGGTTGGCTAAACATTCGCACTTTTGTTACCTGGATGGATACTCAGGATTCTTTTAGATTCCTATCCATCCAGATGACCAAGAGAAGACTACGTTCAAATGTCCCTATGGCACCTTTGCATATAGAAGGATGCCATTCGAATTGTGTAATGCACCAGCCACCTTCCAGAGATGTATGATGGCTATTTTCTCTGATTTTATAGAGGAAATAATGGAAGCATTTATGGATGACTTTTTAGTCTATGGTACCTCATTTGATGACTGTTTGAAAAATTTGACACAGGTACTTAAGAGATGTGAGGAAGTCAATCTGGTCCTGAATTGGGAGAAATGCCACTTTATGGTGAGAGAAGGAATAGTTCTAGGACACTTGGTGTCTGAAAGAGGGATAGAGGTGGATAAGGAAAAGATATAGGCGATTCAGACTATGCCACCACCATCAAATGTTAAGGAAGTGAGAAGTTTTCTTAAGCATGCGGGCTTCTACAGGAGATTCATCCAAGACTTCTCAAAAATCTTTAAACCCTTAACTAATTTACTTGTTAAAGATGTCCCATTTGAATTTGATAATGACTACTTGCGTTCTTTTTGCAGGTTAAAGGAGGCGCTTATATCTGCACCCATCATCCAACCTCCTGATTGGAGCCTTCCCTTCGAAATAATGTGCAACGCAAGTAACTATGCCATGGTAGCTGTACTTGGGCAAAGGAGAGACAAAAAGCCCTATGTTATCTACTATGCTAGTAAGACACTAGATGAAGCTCAAGTCAACTACTCTACCACTGAAAAGGAGCTCTTGGCAGTAGTATTCGCGATTGATAAATTCAGACAATATCTGCTGGGATCATACAGTGCATCAATTTCCAAAGCATCCTTTATTTGCAACCCCACCTTCAGATATTTACAGCGTCTTATGGCCCATAATGTTTTCAGAAGGGCAGAGAGCGATGGGGTTGTAAATCTTAGAGAGCTTTATTTTTTATATGCTATGGTAAATAGTACCAAAGTAGATACTGGAGCCTTTATGGCTCACCAAATGGCTAGGGTCGGCGGTGCTATGAATGGGAAGGTAGTCATTGGCGGCTTAATTATCGCCATTGCTAGAGGGTTAGGATTTGAGGCCAATCTCCAAGGCATGCAACCAGTAGGGGGTAGCAACAGGATTAACTTAGAATCCTACTTGAATATGAAACTTGTTGTTAAGCAAAATACTGAATACTGGTTGTATCTCCGAGGCAACAAATTATTCACCCTCCCTAACCCTTCTAGAACAACAGTCCAAAATAGGGCAAACTGGATCTACCTTTTAGAGGAGGATCAGGATGATGAGGAGATTCCCCCTAAAGGGGATGACTATCCCCCTAAGCCACTTTTGGCTCTTCCCCCTCCACCCCCCTCCCATTTTACTGACCATGTAGGAACATCATCTGCTCCACCAGAGGATCAGCGTTCCTTCTCTTCCAAGTTAACCCGCATTGAAGCCGAGCAGCTTTCACAGAGAGCCGTTCTGCATGTCATGCAGGCCGAGCAACAATCTCAAAGATCAACCCTACATGCCATGCAACACTCCATCCAAAGCATGCAGGGTATATGTAGGCATGGTACACCTGGCACCTAGGCCAAAACCCACCTCCTCCACCACCAGATGACCAGTGACTCTGTAAGTTCCTTCTCCCCTTTAATACATATGACACTGAGGACATTGTCTGATTTAAGCATGGGGGAGTGTACTTGATATTGTCTAAGCTAATGATATGCACTGGTCATGTTTATTTGCTGAGTTAGTTTATCTTTACATGTATATATTGTACATATTGCATTCCTTTTGTCTTACATTCCACATAGTTACTATTCCCAAGATAGACTGGTGTAGTATAGGTTGATTTTAGCTCATAAATATGTGATGCACAATAGAATATGAAATAGGTAGCTATTATTTTAGTCTCCCTTTTCTAGCATTAAACCTCTAATTTTTCGAAAAATATCTCTCTATTGTGCTGTAAATTGTATGCTTAGGCTGATTTTTTACACTATGAGAGTGTGAAGGTAGGGAGAGGTGAGAAATGAGGGTATGTGAAACCCAAAAAGTTTTCACTCAGAGTACCTCCTTCAAGGCACCAAAAAGGCCTTAGTATGAGTACCTAGATGTCGTTACCCTAGTGAGATGGAGCATAAAATGCACTCACCGCATATTTCTGTGATAAAAGAGAAAGAAAGATAGAAAAAGAAAAGAAAAGAAGAAAAGAGAAGATGTGAAATAGAAGAAAATTTAAAAAATAATAGAAATAAGGGTAAGGCAATATAGGGAGATCTAAAGGATAAGGTAGCCTACTGGAGTGTTTGAAAATCAGTCTGATGCATACAACCACTGGTCACAATAGAAAAAGGTATATAGTAGAAAAATTCCTAGTTTGGTCTTAGAAGAATAGAGACTATTTGATTACTGTCTATTCATATATCTATTGTGTGCACATGGAGTGAGTGAAAAGTTATCTATATTGCATTTTTCAATCTTGTGGAATCTGATTGCATCCTTCTTCCCTTTCCTTCTGTTTTGGTGTAACAACCTTTTTTATTATTATTATACAATATTGAGTTCACATACATGTCATTAATCAAAACATACGTATAACATATCAAACACAGATATTTACATCTTGTTTATTTTGGTTGACCAATTCCGGAGATACAGGTGCGGGTGGTTGCACCTTTACCGGGATCTGAGCCAACTCAACCACAAACATCTTATTTGATTCTGAAATCTTCCCAACATAAAGTAACTCGATCCAATGTGCACTAAAAGCCAGAGCCTTAGAAACAAAAGCTGCATAAATAATTTTTTGAACATGATATGGAAATATAGTGAGAATTAAATCCCAGTAAGTTCAACAATAAATTATCATCAGTAAAGCTCATCACGTCATATTCAGCTATATAAACTACAGAAAATATCTTTGGTCACATGAATGCATTATATCTATGCACATAAGAATCATACTGTAATGATATGTATGACATGATTAACTATTTTCAAAATATCATATGATGGCCATAAACTTATTCTCATTTCAAGCTACCTCGGTCAGGGTGAGTATCCTCTACTCTCCGGTACGGGCTTTTCTCGCTCCCTCCGACATGGCCCACTTTCTCTTTCTTTTCTCATTTTCATGATCATAACCGTTGGTAGGGCGTCCCCTATTGGTGCACCACACGGATTGTCATGTGACCGTGCTCATTTTTTTTCTTTTCACAATGATAGCCAAAAATATGTTTTCAATAACAAGTATGTTCATCAAAATATAACTACTACCATAAATCATTGGTAATCATGCCATGAACATAACCATTTCAAATATCACTTTATAAAATATTTCCATGTCAAAATTTCACACTTAAGATGGTAAGAAGTTCATACAATGGCAATGGCTATGGCTATACTAGTCATTTATTAAGATTCATCTTCTTTTTTAAATACTAATTTTATTTTCTTTATTTTTTTTATGCAAGTTTTCATCCTATCTAACCTTCTCTTACTAATCAGAGCATAACGCCCTCAATTTAACTCTAATGTAGGTGATCTTGGTGTCCATTTCAAGATAAAACAATTATCTAAAACTATTATGTTGAACATTGTAGCGAAAAATTAAGAAACGAAGGTGATATTACTCCCTCAAAGTACAGGATAGTTCCTCTCGGATAGGTTCTGACCTTTACTGACTAATTAGATCATATCTCCCAAATTGAAACTCCAAATTGAGTTATTCCAGTTGGTAAAAATCCATGAGCCATATATCTATAATTGTTATGTTGGTGTGTTATTTTAATTCCCTACAGAATATTCCCAGAAATTCAAAAACTAAAACATTAATAACATACTCTTCCCTGAATAAACATTTTCTGTCCTCTGCTTACTAATCGGATCATATCTACCTCATATGAACTCCAAATTGCATAATTCCAGTGGGTATATTTCCATGAGACATAGATATATAATGTTCATGTTAATCATTTATTTTAATTCCATACAGATAATTCCCAGAAATTAAAATACAAAAGCTGTCCTAACATAATCTTCCCTGATGAACCATTTTCTGACCTTGGCTTACTAATCGGACCATATCTACCACATGTGGACTCCAAATTGAATGATTCCAGTGGCTAAAAATCCATGACACACATATCTTGAATTCTTAGGTTAACCATTTATTTTAATTCCCTACCAATAATTCCCAGAAATTAAATTACCGAAGCTATCCTAACATATTCTTCCCTGATGATTCATTTTCTGACCTTTGACTACTAATCAGACCATAGCTACCTCATATGGACTCCAAATGGAACGATTCCAGTGGGTGAAAATCCGTGACACATATATCTTTAATTCTTATGTTAACCATTTATTTTAATTTCTTATAGATTGTTCCCAGAAATTAAAATACCGAAGCTTAAAATTCTGTCAACCATAGCCATACCCATGCAGAACTATCTACACCAACCTAAGTATTCAAACATACATCACATGCAAGATCAATATGTAACATGATATAGCAACATCCATGACCAATCATCAAAGTTCTAAGATCAAAATCTCATATAAATATTATGAGTTTCAAAGGTTTTCTTCAAAAAGAAATATTGTTAAACTTACCTGGAGCACTTAGTCCCCTAGACTTCTCCTTCCTCTTTCTTCCTTTCTTCCTCTCCTTTCCTCACACTACCTTGCTTCTATTTTTGCTCTCCCTCACTTGGATGAAATTCTAATGTTGTAAGGGTGGGTTTTCTTATATAGACCACCAAATAATTCACCTTTCATGATCATGGGTCTACCTTATCACAATTAGGATACACTTTGTTGAATTTTTGGAAAACAAACAACTTATGTTCTTGTCTTCCTCTTCCTTAGTCAAGATATGCATAGAAAAAGGAGATTTGTATTTTGAAAATTATGATGATATGTTCTTAAGATATGGGGCAAGATCCCTTTGATTTAGGGATTCATTTCCTTTTTCTTTTGTCTTAATCAAGTATGATAGATTTGCCTTTTTAAGTGGCAAATTTCTAGCCCTTGAATTTTCCTTACTTAACTAAAATTATTTGTGTAGGATAATGATGTTTTGTCATAATGCTATGTATTATTACCCACTTGCTAAAGTTATGAATGTAGGATATAGATGTTTTTGTCCTAAAGCCTTGTATTATTATGCCACTTGCCAAAATGATGAATGTAGAATCACACCACTTGCCAAATTTTTGTCTTAATGCCATGTCACTTAATCTTGATTACACCAATATTTCATCACTTTAATTTTATTTTTATTTTTATTTTTCCTCTTGGGTTTGGGCTCATTCTTGCCCATTTTCCTTACATTGGTTAAAATTCTTCCTTTCATAATGGGCTTGGTCACATTTTCATGATTTTTGGGCTACCGGTCCAATTTTTATATCTTAGTCCAAGTCTATGTTTTATTTCTTCCTTGGGTTATCCTATTGGCTTGCTAAAAATTCATGTGAAGTAGAAAAACTCTATATGAAGTGTCTATAGGTTAAAGCCCAATTATGGGTGGAGATACTAAACTTAGTAACTTTTGCTCTTAAATTAAGAAAAATTACCCTAATCCGATCTTCTTGAAATTTTAAGACCTTTACTTACTTCACAAAAATTTATCTTTCTTTACCTAAGAATTTCACCTTTCTTTAACATGTTTATTTCTAATATTTCCTCTTAGATTTTCTTTCTTTACCTATTCCATTAATATTAGAACATTTCTATCCATATATGTAAGGTGAAGAATTTCTAAGGAAAATATCTAAGAATTACGGGATGTTACATTTGGCATATTATTTGCTTGAGGACAAGCAAAAGTTTAAGCATGGGGGAGTTGATAATAGGGAATTTTGAGTGCTTATAGGTCATATTTTGTCCCCTAATTCATAGTAACTTGTGGGTATTTTTATGCTATACTTTGTTATGGGTACTACTGTAGTTCATTTTGTGATTTCAGGAGAGCAAAAGAAGCCAAGAAGCAAAGAAAAGCAGTCATGGAAAGACCCTAAAAGACCTGGAATATGCTGAGGAGGAAGAAAGGAGGCTGCACGTCAAAAATCATGAAGAAAGGAGCACTGCAGCCTGAAGCACGGCCTGGCCGTGCTTGGTGGCCTGCAACACGGCCAGGCCGTGTTCTGTGTAGACAATGCTGCAGTTCCCCAAATTCCAGCCAGAAGCACGGCCGTGCTGCGTGTAACATTCCCAATTTCGTTAAAAGTACATTAACGAAATAAAATTTATTAGACAATATTTTAGATATCTAAGGAAAATATAATCCTTAGAAATTCTTCAACTTATGTATATGCATAGAAAATGTTTCTAACATTAAGAAAACAAATAAAGAGGAAAAAAACCTAATAGGAAAAAAAAAATTAGAAATAACATATTAAAGAGATGTAAAATTCTTGGATAAAGAAGATAAATTTTTAGAAACAAGTAAAGGTCTTAAAATTTCAAGAACATTGGATTAGGGTAATTTTTCCTAATTCAAGAACTAGAATTATTAAGTTTAACATCTTCACCCATACATTGGGCTTTTACCTATAGACACTTCATATAGAATTTTTCCACTTCACATAAGTTTCTAGCAAACCCATTGGATAACCTAAACAAGAAATAAAACATAGACTTGGATTAGGATATAGAAATTGGACCAATAGCCCAAAAAATCATGATAATGTGTTCAAGCCCTCCAAGAAAGGTAAAATTTTATTCAAAGCAAAGAAAATGGGTAGGAATAAGCCCATAATGGGTAGGAATAAGCCCAAACCCAAGAGGAAAAATAAAATAAAATAAATTAGGTGATGATATAATAATGTAATAATAATAAAGATTAGGTTACATGGCATTAAGACAAAAATTTAGTAAGTGGTATGATTCTACATTCATAATTTTGCCAAGTGGCATGATAATACAAGGCTTTAGGACAAAAACATCTATATCCTACACTCATAATTTTATCAAGTGGTATGATAATACTTGGCATTAGGACAAAACATTCCTATCCCACACAAAAAATATCAACCAAATAATGGAAATTCAAGGGCTAGAAATTTGCCACCTAAAAAGGCAAACCTATCATACTTGTTTAAGACAAAAGAAAATGGAAATGAATCCCTAAATCAAAGGGACCTTGTCCCTTATCTTAAGAACATATCATCATAAATTTCAAATTGCAAATCTCCTTTTCCTATGCATATCTTGACTAAGGAAGAGGAAGACAAGAACATAAGTTGTTTGTTTTCCAAAAATTCAACAAAGTGTATCTTAATTGTGATAAGGTAGATCCATGATCATGAAAGGTGAATTATTTGGTGGTCTATATAAGCAAAACCCACCCCATAACATCTTAATTTTGTCCAAGTGAGGAAGAGAGAGAAATAGAAGCAAGGTAGAGTGAGGAAAGGAGAGAAAGAGAGGAGAAGAAAGGAAGGAAAAAGAAGGAGAAGTTTAGAAGGCTAAATACTCAAGGTAAGTTACCTTAATCCCCACTTGAATCCATTTTTTCTTCTTTATCTTTGAGGATCTAAAACTCACCCTCCTTCTCTTACCAAAGCTGCTAGAAAAGCTAAGGGAAGGGAGGAGTCTTGCTACTTCTTTCAAGAGCAAACAAGAAAACCAATTCACTAAGTGAGCTAAGGAGATTTTTAGGTAAGTTTAACAATATTTCTTTTTGAAGAAAATTTATGAAATTTTTAAAATTTATATGGGATTTTGATCTTAGCACTTTGATTATTGGTCATGAATGTTGCTTCATCATGTTACATATTGATCATGCATGTGATGTATGTTTGAATACTTAGGCTGGTTTAGATAGTTCTGCATAGGTATGGCTATGGGCGGTAAAACTTTTAGCTTGTGTTTTTAAGATTCTGGGAAATATCGGTAAGGAATTAAAATAAATTGTTAACATGAAAGTTATAGATATATGTCTCATGGAAATTTAGCCACTGGAATTATGCAATTTGGAGTTCATATGAGGTAGATATGATCCGATTAGTATGCAGAGGTCAGAAAATATTTATTCAGGGAAAAGTATGTTATTAAAGCTTTAGTTTTTGAATTTCTGGAAATATTCTGTAGGGAATTAAAATAGCGCGCCAACATAACAATTATAGATATATGGCTCATGGATTTTTACCAACTGGAATAACTCAATTGGGAGTTCAAATTTGGGAGATATGGTCTAATTAGTCAGTAAAGGTCGGAACCTACACGAGAAGAAATAATAATAAATTTAAAGGAGTAATAACACCATGATATCTTACTATTTTGTTGATATGATTAACATAATAGTTTTAGATAATTGTCTTAGCTTTTCATAAACACTAAGATCATCTTAATCGGAGTTAAAATGAGAGAGTTATGCTCTGATTTGTAAGCAAAGGCTGTGTTAAAAGTTAGTAAAACCTATTTTCAATATTTTTTTTCTACCCTAGATGAATATTTTTAAACTATAGGGTAATAGTAGAAATCAATTTGAGGAAAAATGCTCTATAAAATTTGTAAGAACATGTGTTGGAAATGATATAAGTAAAAATAAAATGACTAAATGCCTAGACATAAAGAAAATGAAAAGATGAAAATAATATTCAAGAAAGAAGAGGAATTTTATAAATGAAAATAATAAATGCCTAGTGTATGCCCTAGCTATTGCCATTGCATGAACTTACTACCATTTTAAGTGTGTAATTTTTAACATGGAATTTACCCTAGTACTCATATAAAATTTCCAAGAAGTTTTGAAAGTGCCGGTTTTATTTGAAAAATCTTAGTATGCTCCGTGGTTGCAGTATTTCCACATCAGAAAAGAATTATTCTAGTTACTGGAAAAAAACTTGTGATTTGTGAAAAGTGCATGTCTAAGGAAAGCTCTGGCAAGGAAAGACTTGGTACTTAAGCGTGTCCATTAGTGACCCACCTCTCTTTCCTGGGAACTTTCCTGGTGCGCTATTTACATACTACAATTACTATCCAGTTATCGAGGTATTAGTGTGGAATTTTGACATAGACATATTTTATAAAGTAAAAATTAGAAAATGATTATATTCATGGCATAATTTCAGTTTACCAATGAATTTTGAGAATGATTATGTTTTGATAAATTATGGCATGAGAATATAATGAACATACTTGTTATTGGAATCATATTTTCAGCTATTAATATGAAAAGAAAAGAAATGAGCACGGTCACATGGCAATCCGTGTGGTGCACCAGTAGGGGACGCCCTACCAACGGTTATGATTATGTTCATGAGAAAAGAAAGAGAAAGTGTGCCATGTCGGACGGAGCGAGATAAGCCCGTACCGAAAAGTAGAGAATACTCACCCTGACCGGGGTAGCTGGAAGGAAGAATAAGTTGATAGCCATCATATGAAATTCAAAAAATAGTTATTCATGCCATACATGTCATAACTATACAATTTTCATGTGCATTATAAAGTGCATTCATGTGACCTAAAGATATTTTTTGTAGTTTATACAGCTGAACATGACGTGATTAACTATATTGATGATGAATTATTGTTGAACATACTGGGATTTAATTCTCACTATATTTCAATATCATGTTCAAAAAATTAGCTATACAGTTGTTTTCAATGAGACTTGTTATTGCCATACGTATGATCGAGGTGCCCTATCTTGGGCAAATACCTATTATTGCAGACATATCAGTTGTTGAAGTGACTGAGATTCCGGCGGAGGTGCCGCCACCCGCACCAGTGGCCCCAGAAATAGTCTATGTGGATGATTAGGGCTTATATGTACATGTATGTCTTGTACAAATGTTTGTATTAATGATGTGAGTGTAAACTTAGTATTGTATAATTAAATAAATGTTATTGTGAGTTAAGATGAGGTAATAACTTCATGATGTTAAATAAAAAAAAATTGTTACATAAATAGAGCTGTTACATAATTGGTATCAGAGCAGGTCGATCCTAGATGGCCAGTGGGTGGATGGTTATCTGAATCGATCTTATAGTGTCTTGAGTATGTTGTGGTTATGCTGTGTAGGGAATCAGTGATTTCATATAGGTAAGAAATTACTAGTGTTTCCTATCTATATGCCGAGGTGGTGTTATGACTGCTGTTAAATATTTTGAAACTAATTATTGGGTTTGATCACCTCAATAGCAGCATAACTTTGTTTTTGCCACTGTAGGAAATGGCACCACCAAGGAGGAATCTGGCAAACAATGCGGAAGAAACCTTGCATAACCTGGCCACAGCAATTCGAGACCAAGTCTTGACCACCAACCAAATTCTACAACACCTCCAGAATGCTAGTAACTCGAATGGTGCTAACAACCGGATGGCTGGAAATGATAACAGCATATCCGAATTCCTGAAAACCAGACCACCTTGTTTCCAAGGTGGTTATGATCCAACGATAGCCGAAAGGTGGATAAGGAAATTAGAGAAAATCTTTGAAGTGATGGGCTGTACTGAGGAGCAGCAAGTAATCTTCGCTGCATAAATGCTAAAAGATGAAGCAGAATACTGGTGGCGTTGAGCTAAAGAACTTTTAGCTCACCAGGGAAGACAGATCACCTGGCAAGTGTTCAAAAATACTTTTTTGAAAAAATACTTTCCAAGTACTGTACGGGCGGAGAAGGAGATTGAATTTCTCCAACTCAGGCAGGGTAGCATGACCGTGGACCAGTACATCGCAAGGTTTGAAGAATTGTCTAAGTTCTCCTCTTATCTGCGATTTAACCCTGATGAAGCATGGAAGGCAGTTAAGTTCGAAGCGGGACTGAACCCGGAGATAAAGAATGCTGTCGTAGCTATGGAGACCAGGGAGTTTGTACCTCTGATAAATAAATGCAGACTCCTGGAAAAGAGCTTGAGGGCAGTGGAGGATGAGAAACAAAGATGGAACTTCTGGAAAAAGAAGAACGGGCCACAAAACTCTGGCAGAAATGTCAGAGGAAAAAGACAGGCTATTGGCAAGAGGCCATTGACTGCAAGTCCCCGACCTTTCCAACAGGACTTTGCCCCAGTCAAGTGCGCTAAGTGCGGACGCATGCATGGTAATCGGCCATGCTACATAGGACAGGATGTCTGCTTCAATTGCGGACAGAAAGGTCATTTTGCGAGAAACTGCCCACATAATGTGGGAAAGCAGTCGGATCAAAGGCCTCAGCTGAAAGGAAGGGTTTTCACTCTGAGTGGTCAAGAGGCAGCTCAATCTTTTGAAATGATTCAAGGTACATGTTATATCTATGGATTTGCTCTTATGGTGTTGTTTAACTCTGGTGCTAGTCATTCATTTATATCAGAAGAATGTATTAGGAAGTTTCAGTTTCCTATTTCTGAAACTCCCTATGAGCTATCCGTAGTAACCCCCACAGGGGAAAAGGTATTAACTTCCTCTGTATGTAAGGACTGTCAAGTCACCATCCAGGAGAAAACTTTTTCTGTAGACCTCGTCTGTTTACCTTTAAGAGATATTGAGGTCATTATGGGGTTAGACTGGATGTCTAGAAATCGGGTCTTGCTAAATTATTGTAACAAGACCGTTAAATTTCTACCTCCTACTCCAAAAGAGGAGATACAGTTATTAATGCTTAATGCCAATCAAGTTAATAGGGAGTTGAAGAATGGAGTACTTGGATACATTCTTTTGTGTTTATCAAACCTAGAAGTCAAATCGAAGCTTGATGAGATCCAAATAGCCAAAGAGTTTACTGAAGTATTTCCATCAGATATTTCAGGATTACCTCCTAAGAGAGAGATAGACTTCTCTATTGATCTCTTACCTAGGACAGGGCCTATCTCTATTGCACCTTATGGAATGGCTTCGAAGGAACTACAGGAACTTAAAAAACAGTTTGAGGAACTGTTAGACAAGCAATTCATTAGACCGAGTGTATCACCTTGGGGAGCTCCTGTATTGTTTGTTAAGAAGAAAGATGGAAGCTTGAGACTATGCATAGATTACAGACAGCTGAATAAGGTGACTATTAAAAACAAGTACCCTCTCCCTAGGATAGATGACTTATTGGATCAACTGAAGGGAGCCTCTATCTTTTCTAAAATTGACTTGAGGTCAGGATATCATCATATTAGGATCAAGGATGAGGATGTATCAAAAACTGCCTTCAGGACTAGGTATGGGCACTATGAGTTTCTCATAATGCCCTTTGGGTTGACAAATGCACCTGTAATTTTCATGGATTACATGAATCGCATTTTTTGACCCTACCTAGATCAATTTGTGGTGGTATTCATTGATGACATCTTGATATATTCTAAGAGTGAAAAAGAACATGAACAACATCTCCAAATCGTGCTACAAGTGCTGAAGGAGAAAAAGTTGTATGCCAAATTGGAGAAGTGTGAATTTTGGCAATCAGAGGTAAAGTTTCTCGGACATGTCATCTCTAATAGAGGGGTTGCAGTCTATCCTAGCAAGACAGAAGCAGTGATTCAGTGGGAGAGACCAAAGACGGTTACAGAAATAAGAAGTCTCCTAGGTTTGGCAGGATATTACAGGAGGTTTATACAAAACTTCTCTCGTATAGCCTTGCCATTGACTAAATTAACCAGGAAGGGAAGTCCTTTTAAATGGACTGATCAATGTGAAGCTAGTTTCCAAGAGCTTAAGACCAGATTAACCACTCCTCCTGTTTTAGTTATTCCAGACCCCTCAGGATATTTTGCAGTGTATAGTGACGCTTCAAAGAAAGGGCTAGGGTGTGTGTTAATGCAAGATAAGAGAGTAGTTGCTTACGCCTCTAGGCAACTGAGACCCCATGAAGAAAACTACCCAACCCATGATCTTGAATTGGCAGCAGTAGTGTTTGCCCTAAAGATTTGGCGACACTATTTGTACGGGGCAACCTTTGAAGTATATTGTGATCATAAGAGTCTTAAATACCTCTTTGATCAGAAGGAGTTAAACATGAGGCAACGAAGATGGGTAGAATTCCTCAATGACTATAAGTTTGAGATAAAGTATCATCCAGGAAAGACGAATGTTGTAGCTGATGCCTTGAATCGAAAATCTCTACACATGGGTCAGATGATGGTGTTTGAGATGCAGATGCTAGAGGAGTTTCGAAATTTAAAGCTAGCCACTACTCTTACTCCAAAGAAGTTAATCATCAATGGGTTAAGTATAGAGTGTGACCTTAGAGCCCAGATTAAAGAGGCTCAAGGCCACGACCAAAACTTACGGGATCATAATAATCAGGGTGGTTTTTCTATTTCGAAAGATGGAGTAATCATGTACCAAGGAAGGGTCTGTGTTCCTTAGGACCAAGAGTTGAGGACTAAGATCCTACAGGAAGCGCATCAGAGTAAATACTCAATCCATCCTAGATCCACTAAATTGTACCAGGATTTAAAGAAGATGTATTGGTGGCCAGGGATGAAAAAGGACATTGCTGAGTTCGTGGCAAAATGTTTAACTTGTCAGAAGGTGAAAATGGAACATCAAAAGCCAGCAGGATTTCTTCAACCTCTGGAGATTCCTGAATGGAAATGGGACAGTATTTCGATGGACTTTGTTGTGGGTTTACCTAAAACTTCAGTTGGACATGACTCTATCTGGGTAATAGTTGATAGATTAACCAAATCTGCTCATTTTTTGCCCATAAAGATTAACTATTCGCTGGATAAATTGGCCCAATTGTATGTTCGGAAAATAGTTAGACTACATGGGATTCCCTTAAATATCATTTCTGATAGAGATCCAAGGTTTATATCAAGGTTTTGGGAGGCATTACAGGAGGCTTTTGGAACCCAGTTGCGGTTCAGTACTGCCTATCATCCTCAAACTGATGGGCAGACTGAACGGACAATTCAAACCCTAGAAGATATGGTAAGGGCCTGTGTGATAGAGCAAGAGAAAGGATGGGATAAATACCTACCTTTAGTGGAGTTTGCTTATAATAATAGCTATCATTCTAGCATTAAGATGGCCCCCTATGAAGCTTTATACGGTAGGAAGTGCCGATCTCCACTATGTTGGTTTGAGTTAGGAGAAAAGAACTTGCTGGGTCCTAATGTAGTTCAACAAACCACTGAACAAATCAGGATGATACGAGATAAGATACTTACAGCTCAGAGTCGGCAAAAGAGTTACTATGATAAGAGACATAGACCTCTGGAATTTGAGGAAGGAGATCATGTATTTCTAAAACTTTCCCCAACTACTGGAGTTGGCAGGACTCTCAAGACTAGGAAGCTAAGTCCACGATTTTTGGGACCCTACCAAATTCTGAAGAGAGTAGGGACGTCAGCATATCAAATTTCCCTCCCACCTAATTTGTCCAACCTGTATAATGTTTTCCATGTATCACAGTTGCGGAAGTATCTTCCAGATTCATCACATGTAATACAGGATGAACCAATCCAAATAAAGGAGAACATGACATACCAGCTAGTACCTGCATCCATAATGGACACCGACATGAAGCAACTGAGAAATAAAACCATTCCCCTGGTTAAAGTGTTATGGGAAGGTTTAACTCCGGAAGAAGCAACTTGGGAGCTGGAAGAAGTCATGAGGAAGAAATATCCGCAATTGTTCTTATCAGGTAATTTTTGAAATTTTGAGGACAAAATTTCTTTTAGGGGGAGAGAAATGTAACATCCCTAATTTCGTTAAAAGTACATTAACGAAATAAAATTTATTAGACAATATTTTAGATATCTAAAGAAAATATAATCCTTAGAAATTCTTCACCTTATGTATATGCATAGAAAATGTTTCTAACATTAAGAAAACAAATAAAGAGGAAAAAACCTAATAGGAAAAAAATTTGAAATAACATATTAAAGAGATGTAAAATTCTTGGATAAGGAAGATAAATTTTTAGAAACAAGTAAAGGTCTTAAAATTTCAAGAACATTGGATTAGGGTAATTTTTCCTAATTCAAGAACTAGAATTATTAAGTTTAACATCTTCACCCATACATTAGGCTTTTACCTATAGACACTTCATATAGAATTTTTCCACTTCACATAAGTTTCTAGCAAACCCATTGGATAACCTAAACAAGAAATAAAACATAGACTTGGATTAGGATATAGAAATTGGACCAATAGCCCAAAAAATCATGATAATGTGTTCAAGCCCTCCAAGAAAGGTAAAATTTTATTCAAAGCAAAGAAAATGGGTAGGAATAAGCCCAAACCCAAGAGGAAAAATAAAATAAAATAAATTAGGTGATGATATAATAATATAATAATAATAAAGATTAGGTTACATGGCATTAAGACAAAAATTTAGTAAGTGGTATGATTCTACATTCATAATTTTGCCAAGTGGCATGATAATACAAGGCTTTAGGACAAAAACATCTATATCCTACACTCATAATTTTAGCAAGTGGTATGATAATACTTGGCATTAGGACAAAACATTCCTATCCCACACAAAAAATATCAACCAAATAATGGAAATTCAAGGGCTAGAAATTTGCCACCTAAAAAGGCAAACCTATCATACTTGTTTAAGACAAAAGAAAATGGAAATGAATCCCTAAATCAAAGGGACCTTGTCCCTTATCTTAAGAACATATCATCATAAATTTCAAATTGCAAATCTCATTTTCCTATGCATATCTTGACTAAGGAAGAGGAAGACAAGAACATAAGTTGTTTGTTTTCCAAAAATTCAACAAAGTGTATCTTAATTGTGATAAGGTAGATCCATGATCATGAAAGGTGAATTATTTGGTGGTCTATATAAGCAAAACCCACCCCATAACATCTTAATTTTGTCCAAGTGAGGAAGAGAGAGAAATAGAAGCAAGGTAGAGTGAGGAAAGGAGAGAAAGAGAGGAGAAGAAAGGAAGGAAAAAGAAGAAGTTTAGAAGGCTAAATACTCAAGGTAAGTTACCTTAATCCCCACTTGAATCCATTTTTTCTTCTTTATCTTTGAGGATCAAAAACTCACCCTCCTTCTCTTACCTAAGCTGCTAGAAAAGCTAAGGGAAGGGAGGAGTCTTGCTACTTCTTTCAAGAGCAAACAAGAAAACCAATTCACTAAGTGAGCTAGGGAGATTTTTAGGTAAGTTTAACAATATTTCTTTTTGAAGAAAAGTTTTGAAATTTGTAATATTTATATGGGATTTTGATCTTGGCACTTTGAATATTGGTCATAAATGTTGCTTCATCATGTTACATATTGATCATGCATGTGATGTATGTTTGAATACTTAGGCTGGTTTAGATAGTTCTGCATAGGTATGGCTATGGGCGGTAAAACTTTTAGCTTCTATTTTTAAGATTCTGGGAAATATCAGTAAGGAATTAAAATAAATGGTTAACATAAAAGTTATATATCTATGTCTCATGGAAATTTAGCCACTGGAATTATGCAATTTGGAGTTCATATGAGGTAGATATGATCCATTTAGTATGCAGAGGTCAGAAAATGTTTATTCAGGGAAAAGTATGTTATTAAAGCTTTAGTTTTTGAATTTCTGGGAATATTCTGTAGGGAATTAAAATAGTGCGCCAACATAACAATTATAGATATATGGCTCATGGATTTTTACCAACTGGAATAACTTAATTGGGAGTTCAAATTTGGGAGATATGGTCTAATTAGTCAGAAAAGGTCAGAACCTACACGAGAAGAAATAATACTAAATTTAAAGGAGTAATAACACCACGATATCTTACTATTTTGTTGATATGATTAACATAATAGTTTTAGATAATTGTCTTAGATTTTCATAAACACTAAGATCATTTTAATCGAAGTTAAAATGAGAGAGTTATACTCTGATTTGTAAGCAAAGGCTGTGTTAAAAGTTAGTAAAACCTATTTTCAATATTTTTTTTCTATCCTAGATGAATTTTTTTAAACTATAGGGTAATAGTAGAAATCAATTTGAGGAAAAATGCTCTATAAAATTTGTAAGACCATTTGTTGGAAATGATATAAGTAAAAATAAAATGACTAAATGCCTAGACATAAAGAAAATGAAAAGATGAAAATAATATTCAAGAAAGAAGAGGAATTTTATAAATGAAAATAATAAATGCCTAGTGTATGCCCTAGCTATTGCCATTGCATGAACTTACTACCATTTTAAGTGTGTAATTTTTAACATGGAATTTACCCTAGTACTCATATAAAATTTCCAAGAAGTTTTGAAAGTGCCGGTTTTATTTGAAAAATTTTATTATGCTCCGTGGTTGCAGTATTTCCACATCAGAAAAGAATTATTCTAGTTATTGGAAAAAAAAATTGTGATTTGTGAAAAGTGCATGTCTAAGGAAAGCTCGGGCAAGGAAAGACTTGGTACTTAAGCGTGTCGATTAGTGACCCACCTCTCTTTCCTGGGAACTTTCCTGGTGCGCTGTTTACAGACTACAATTACTATCCAGTTATCGAGGTATTAGTGTAGAATTTTGACACGGACATATTTTATAAAGTAAAAATTAGAAAATGATTATATTCATGGCATAATTTCAGTTTACCAATGAATTTTGAGAATGATTATGTTTTGATAAATTATGGCATGAGAATATAATGAACATACTTGTTATTGGAATCATATTTTTGACTATTAATATGAAAAGAAAAAAATGAGCATGGTCACATGGCAATCCGTGTGGTGCACCAGTAGGGGACGCCCTACCAACGGTTATGATTATGTTCATGAGAAAAGAAAGAGAAAGTGTGCCATGTCTGACGGAGCGAGATAATCCCGTACCGAAAAGTAGAGAATACTCACCCTGATCGGGGTAGCTGGAAGGAAGAATAAATTGATAGCCATCATATGAAATTCGAAAAATAGTTATTAATGCCATACATGTCATAACTATACAATTTTCATGTGCATGATAAATTGCATTCATGTGACCTAAAGATATTTTCTGTAGTTTGTACAACTGAACATGACGTGATGAACTATATTGATGATGAATTATTGTTGAACATACTGGGATTTAATTCTCACTATATTTCAATATCATGTTCAGAAAATTAGCTATGCAGTTGTTTTCAATGAGACTTGTTATTGCCGTACGTATGATCGAGGTGCCCTATCTTGGGCAAATACCTATTATTGCGGACATATCAGTTGTTGAAGTGACTAAGATTCCGGCGGAGGTGCCGCCACCCGCACCAGTGGCCCCGAAAATAGTCTATGTGGATGATTAGGGCTTATATGTACATGTATGTCTTGTACAAATGTTTGTATTAATTATGTGAGTGTAAACTTAGTATTGTATAATTAAATAAATTTTATTGTGAGTTAAGATGAGGTAATAACTTCATGATGTTAAGTAAATAAAAAATTGTTACATAAATGGAGCTGTTACACTGCGAGTCTGCGAGCTCCGTGTTTTTTAGGGTTTTGGACGCCCAAATTGAAAGATAAGCTGGGGGATGCGCAGCTGAGACCGTGAGGACCGTAGGAGACACTTGGAAATCACTTTCTAGCCTTAGGAAACACAGTGAGACTAGGTTTTTACATATATCATTGATGATTTTGATGTTCTAGAGTAGATTTTACTGCATTGAAGGTTGTAATTCATCTGAACTTTTCTGCATACGAGGTTATATCCTTCTACTTTAGTTCTTTATCTCTTCTTCTACCTCCATTCATTCTCTTGAGATTGTATCAAACTATCATGGTTAATTTAATGATTATGGATTTGGCATCTGATTCTATGATGTGTGAGTAGTTTCTATCTAGGGTTTCGGTAAACCCCAATTGTGATACAATGATACTATTCCTATGACTTGATTTATGAAACCCTAATTGTAATTAGGACTAGATTGATTTGGATTAACTATTGTATGCATGTATTAGTTGATAGAATGTCTGAGCATCAATCTATCACGTAATAGGTATTTAATCGATGAACTGAAAGGTGAAGGTTAAAACTGGAATCCAATAGTTAATTAGGGTTGTCTTAATTACGAAAGTAGTTTAAGATATTCTAGGCTTGAATCAATTAATGGGAATGAGAAAACCGATTAGTTGCATTCTATGGTTGGCATGAAGCTTAATGGACCTAGGTTAAGCTAAAAAGCACGAAAGTAGGTGATTTGATTAACTTAGGTACACTTGGTAATGCTTGAAAGAGATTGCTAATTAACTTAGGCTAAACCATCCCCAATAATCTACACAATTGCAATTAGGGGTAAATATAAGTTGTTGAGTATCACAATCGTGGTGAACCCTAACCTTAGGCTTAGCTTAATTGGTTATTTTAACTTGTTTAATTGCGATATTTGCCCATCGACTTATATTGATTTAGATAGCACTTTTTGTGAGATTCTGGTAATTGGCATTGTTCTCTGTGGGACACGACTCGTACTTGCCGGACTAGCTACAGCTACGCCGTGCACTTGCGGTATTTAGTAAAACAAACGTAACAAATCTCTACTAGAATCCATCTTTTCTCTTCATCCTTAGGGTTCAAAACTCACCCTCCTTCTTTTGTTTAAGATGCTATAAAAGCTAAGGGAAGAGAGATGTAACAACTCCATTTTTTTACATATATATAAATATATGTATTTTTTAAAATCTCTTGAAGTCATTACCTCTTTACTTCTAATTATTTAACTCATAATAACATTTAGTTAAATTAACCAAGCATAATTAAAGTTTATGGTATACCATTAATACTAATACAATTCTGGGTTCGCATACACATCATTAATTAACAACATCCATACATAAATCAAACACATATATATCTACATCTTATTAATCTATATTGACTAGTTCTAGGGATACAGTTGCGGGTGGTTGCACCTTCACCAGGATCTTAGCCAACACAACCCAACGTACCCTAAAATCCAGTCATAAAGAACATCTGCATATCTAGTCCTCTTAACATGATATGAAAATATATAGAGAATTAAATCTCAATAGGTTCAACAATAAATCATAATTATCAACAATATAGATCATCATGTCATGTTCATCTGTATAAGTTACAGCAAATATCTTAGGTCACATGAATGCACTTTATCTATGTACATGAAAATCATATAGTAATGACATGTATGACATAAATAAATATTTTCAAAATATCATATAATGGCTATCAACTTATTTTCATATTAAGCTGCCTCGTTCAGGGTGAGTACTTTCTACTCTCTAGTATGGGCTTTTCTCGCTCCATCTGAGATGGCACACTTTCCCTTTCTTTTCTCATTAACATAATCGTAACCGTGAGTGGGGCGTCCCCTATTGGTGCACCAAACGAACCACCATGTGACCCTGCTCATCTCTTTTCTTTTCACGATAATAGCCAAAAATATGATTTCCTTAACATGTTCATTATACTCACATGCCATAATTTATCATCAACGAATAATCATTACCAAAATTAATGGTAAAATACAATCTTGCCATGAACATAATCATTTTTGAATATCACTTTATAAAATATTTCCATGTCAAAATTACACACTTAAGATGGTAAGGAGTTCATGCAATGGCAATGGCTATGACATACACTAGACATTCATTATTTTCATTTATAAGATTCTTTTTTTTTAAATATTATTTCCTCTCTCACAAAATAGAGCATAACACCTTTATTTTTAATCTGATTAAGGTGATCTTAATGTTAATTGAAAGATAAGACAATTCTCTAAAACCCTTATGTTGACTATTTTATTGAAATCTTAAGTAATCATGGTGTTCCTGTTACCTAAAATTCAATGTTATTTTTTCTCGGGTAGGTTCAGACTTCTACTTACTAATCTGACCATATCTCCCTCATACAACCTCTAATTGAGTTGATTATAAAGTCTATAAAAAGCTAAGACACTTATATACAACTTTCATGTTTCTCATTTCTTCACATTCCTAATGAAGTATTCCCAAAATATCGAAAACTAAAACATTTACATTTACCACCCTGGATTCTAGACTAATTCTAACCTTTACTCATTAGTCAGCTATATGTCCCTCATATAGACTCGAAATTAAGTTATTTCAGAGCCTATAGATCCATGATACATACATCTATATTTATTATGTTAACAAGTTCCTTTAATTTCTGACAGATTTTGTCCAAAAATTCAAACACAGAAGCATACTTAACAAATTCTTCCCTGGTTAGCTAGTTTTTGACCACTGCTTACTAATTTGACCATATCTTCCTAATATGGATTCCAAATTAAGTGATTCTAATGGTTAAAAATTTTTGAGATATATATACATATTTTTCATGTTAACCATTTATTTTAGTTCCCTATAGATTGTTCTTTAAAAATTCAAATACACAAGCTTACCTAATAGATTCTTCTCTGGTTAACCATTTTTTGACCATTGCTTACTAATTAGACAATATCTCCCACATCTAGACTCAAAATTAAGTGATTCCAGTGGCTAAAAATCCATGAGACATATATCTACATTTTTCATAGTAACCATTTCTTTAATTCCTAACTGATTCTTCTCAGAACTTCAAAAATAGAAGTTTCCTTGCTTACTCCGAAATCTAGTTTCCTAACCAAACCTTTCCTAAGGTTTTAGTTCATCATTTTATTATGTCCTCTTTTATTTTCTTCTTAATTTACATCTATTCATCTTCCATCAATTTTTCACCACATTCAAATATACAAAATAGCAGCATAAAAATTCTAAAATTTTTCCACCTATAGCCATAATACATGGCATTATGACAAAACATCCTTATCTTATACAAATAATTTTAGTCAATCAAGGGAGACTCAAGGGCTTGAAATTTATCACCTAGAAAGGCAAACCTATCATACTTGATTAAGACAAAAGAAAAAGGAAAATTTTAGATGTAAATGCTGCTATGGGTGGCAAAATTTTAGGATTTTTTTTGCTGTTATTTTGTACTTTCCAATGTAGTGAAAAATTGATGGAACATGATTAGAAGTAAATTAGGAAGAAAATGGAAGAGTCTGTAATAAAATGATGAACTAAAACCTTAGGAAAGGTTTGGTTAAGAAACTAGGTTTTAGAGTAACCAGGGAAGCTTCTATTTTTGAAATTTTGGGAAGAATTGGTGAGGAAATAAAAGAAACGGTTAACATGTAAAATGTATATCTATGTCTCATTGACTTTTAGCCACTGGAATCACTTAATTTGGAGTCCAGATAAGGGAGATATTGTCTTATTTGTAAGAAGTGCTCAAAAAATGGTTAACCAGGGAAGAATCTATTAGGTACGCTTCTGGGTTTGAATTTTTGGGATAACTCTATAGTGAATTAAAATAAATTCTTAACATGATAAATATAGATATATTTTTCATGAATTTTTATCCATTAGAATTCTATAAGGGAGATATGGTCAAATTAGTAAGCAGAGGTCAGAGACTAGCTAACCAGGGAAGAATCTGTTAAGTATACTTCTGTGTTTAACTATATGGGAAAACTCTGTAGGGAATTCAAAAAACATTTTAACATAATAAATATAGATATATGTATCACGGATCTATAGGCTCTGACATCACTTAATTTGGAGTCCATATGAGGGAGATATGATTGATTAATGAGTAGAGGTCAGAATCAATCTAGAATCTAGGGTGGTAAATGTAAGCATTTTTGTTTTTGATTTTCTTGGAATAATTAGTAAGGAATCTAAAGAAATGATAAACATTAAAGTTGTATATAAGTGCCTTAGTTTTTTATAGGCTTTGGAATCACCTCAATTGGAGTTCGTATGAGGGAGGTATGGTGAGATTAGTAAGTAAAGGTTTGAACCTACTCGAGAAGAAATAACATTGAATTTGAGAGAGTAGTAACACCACGATTACTTAAATTTTCACTAAAATGTTCAAAATAAGGGTTTTAGAGGATTGTCTTATCTTTCAATTGACACTGCGATCACCTTAATCAGATTTAAAATAAGGGTGTTATGCTCTTTTTAGTGAGAGAGAAAAATAATATTTAAAAAAGAAGAAGAATCTTATAAATAAAAATAATAAATTATTAGTGTATACCATAGCCATTGCCATTGCATGAACTCCTTATCATCTTAAGTGTGTAATTTTGACATGAAAATATTTTATAAAGTGGTAATTAAAAATGATTATGTTCATGGCAAGATTGTATTTTACCATTGATTTTTGGTAATGCTTATGCTTTGATGATAAATTATGGCATGTGAGTATAATGAACATACTTCTTATGAAAATCATATTTTTGGCTATTAATGTGAAAATAAAATAAAATAAAAGAGACGAGCACGGTCACATGGTGATCCGTGTGGTGCACAAGTAGGGGACGCCCTACTCACGGCTTTGATTATTTTAATAAGAAAAGAAAGAGAAAGTGTACCATGTCAGACGAAGTGAGAAAAGCATATACCGAAGAGTATAAAGTACTCACCCTGACCGGAGTAGCTTGATATGAAAATAAGTTGATAATTATCATATGATATTTTGAAAATAGTTATTCAAGCCATACATGTTATTTTTGTATGATTTTCATGTGCATAGATAAAATGCATTCAAGTGACCTAAAATATTTGTTGTAGCTTATACAGATGAACATGACATGATGATCTATATTAGTCATAATTATGATTTATTGTTGAACTTACTTAGATTTAATTCTCACTATGTTCAAATATTCTCTATGACCGAATTTTAGTGTATGTTGGGTCGAGTTTGCTAATATCCTGGTGAAGGTGCAACCACCCGCACCCGTATCCTCAAAACTAGTCAATATGGATAAATAAGATGTAGGAATATATGTGTTTGATTTGTGTATGTGTGTTGTTAATTAATAATGTGTAAACCTTAATTATGCTTGGTTAAATTAATTGAATGTTATTATGAGTTAAATAGTTAGAAGTAAAGAGGTAATGACTTCATGGGATTTTAAATATATGTGTGTGTGTGTGTGTGTGTGTGTGTGTGTGAGTGTGTGTAATAAAAAAATGGATTTGTTATATTCATCTTACTATTCACCCTAATTTAGTTTATTGTTCATGTTAATGTTAACCAAAGAACAAATTCATGATTTAGGTATGAAAATGGTGTTGTTTGATCATAAAAAATTGTATGGAAGGGTTATACAATGTCTTAAATAAGAATCTATGGCCATAACTTCCAGAAAACTTAAAAAACAAGGATTTCATATTTCTCACCTATGTTGTCCAACGTCCAAATTCTTCAATTTTTCAGCAAGAAACCCTCCTTCATTCTTTGCTATCTTACATATATTCACTTGGCTCTACAATTAGAAGTTCAACTGGGCTTGAAGTTTGAAGAAAAGTCATGCACAAGGAGAGGAAGAAGAAGCATTAAACGAAAGGGTGAAGAATGGTAAAATGCTAGAATTTTTCCATCATTGCCTGCGACTACTTAAGGAGAAGGACAAGGCATTTTTTTCATTTCACAGTCAAAAGAGCAATCTTGTAATTTTCTAGAAACCATAGTTTTTTGGGAGGGTGTTCTTAGATATTTAATGCAACTATAAGGGCAAAATTAAAAGCTCATGCAACTGGAATTGTTGGTGAGATTTTTATTTGTTTTTAAAACCTCTATAATCAAATTTCTAAGGTTTAAAACATACTTCCATTCCTAATAAAAACAACTTTTATTATATTAAAAAATTATGGGGTATTACAAAGAGAATTCAACCAACCATTTGCCTTGTCCCTAAGTTAGAAAAGGAAGAGTCTCAGGCCAATGGTATCCTCAGTAATGCCATTGTGCTTGAAGTATCACAAATCTCAATAAAATTCATTAGATGAGCATTAAGGTCATCATTAGGCATACCCCTAAATTGGATAGAAGTTTGTATCATCTAGGTTGTGGCCAATTTTATTTCAAAATTATTGGCTTGTACCACTAGCATCCTAATTAATGCTAATGAGAGAAATTTTTGTGGGAAAGTAATTTTTAGAGGTATTTTGGACAAAAATTTCTTGGAATTTTTAAATTACCAAGTAATTTAATTTATTAATTTTATTAGAAATTAAAATTCCACCAAAATAGGTGGAATTTATAAATTCCCTCCCTTAAGAAGACGTAAGAAATAGAAAGAAAAAACAAACAAAATCACTTATTTAAAACCATAAATTCTAAACCTTAAATTTTAAAAATGTAAAACACTCAATCCTAAACCTTACAACCCTAAACTCCAAACTTAAAACCTCAAACCTCAAAATCCGAAAATAAAAAACATAGAATCCAAATCCTAAACCCTAAACCACAAAACTCCTTACCTCGAGTTACAAACCACAAACACCAAACCCCAAACTCTAAAACTCAAACACCAAATTACAAAATCCCCAAACATCAAAATTTCAAACCCTAAACCACAAAACTCTAAACCTTGGAACCCAAAAATAAACCACAAACTACAAAACCCAAACCCAGTGGAAATAAAATTCTCTATTTATGATACTTGCAACATTAATTTCTTACTATATTAGCATTTTCTTTTCATGGTAGTTTTTCTTAAAATGATATTTAGAATGAATACATGTTAGAATATTTTGAATTTCTAAATCATTATGTAGTATGAAAATTCATAAATCAAAATATTCTAACATATACTAAAAGCATTATACACTATCATGAGTCTAATATTGAAAGGTCCAAATGCGCACTAAAAAAAGAGAGCAATTTGAGCTTATCCATCTCTCTTTCTCGCTCAAAAAGCATTTATCTATATAAGAAAAGGGTGGTAGGACCCACAAAAATTACATGAAGAAAACCTAAACTTCCCCTGTTCTATGCTTTTCGTCAGACCACCCACACAGTCCTAAAGCTTTCAATTCAATAATTTAACAACGGACAAAATTGAAGGGTACTTATGAATATGATATGTGAATACTTTTTTAAGAAATATTAATAATATAATATTAAGTTTTTCATCTATTATACTTTCTCAAAATTGTATTTGTATCCTTAATTAAAAATAATGTTGTCATAGTTATTTGGATAATTGATATTTTAATATATCAATTTCATTGAAGGGCTTAAGATAAATATATAATAAATATAGTTAATTGATGTGTAGCCTGATTTCAATATTTTTCAACTTAATTTTTGTTTAACTTAAGTAAAATTAAGAATTATCTTAATTTTGTGTTTTGTGTTGTAAGAGCAAAGGAAGAAGAAAAGAGGAGAAAAAGAGAAATTCATGAAAAATGCTGATTTTGCATAGAATCATGACCTTTCATCACTAATTGAGACATATTTCTATCATATAAGCTCCATTTGAGGTGATTCTAGCAGCTATAAAATAATAAGACAAAGAGCTACAACTTTTATGTTAAGTACTTCAGCAAAATTTGAAAAAATCAGGGCACCGTGGAACTCATAAGAGAGCCCTGCAACACTACATTGGTGCCTTTCCAGAGCACTGCAGCATTGGCCAGCCCAAAAAAGGGCACTGTATTGGTGCTTTTCCAAAGCATAGTGGCATTGGTGAGCACAAAAAGAAGGCATTGCAGCCCTCTCCTAGAGCGCCACACTGCGACTATGCAAATGCTGAAGCCCTGTGGCGCTCCAACAAAGGGTCGCAGCGCCCCATCCCCCAAAATGTCAAAGCATTGCAGCACCCACTGCCATACCAGAGAAAGAAATCCGTGATCTTTCAGTTATTTTGCCTCCAATTACAGCCCAATGAGCTAAGAATTGACCTAGAAGTAATTATACTTCATTTAGGACTCTTCAATCTATAAATAAAGAGGGAAAGTAAGTATCAAAAGCATCAAATTTTAAAGCAATCTCTTTTCTTCTTTTCTTAGATTTTCTTATGGCCCTGCACGACTAATTTTCTTTTATTTTTTGAGGAAGATTGAAACCTTAATGATCTTTTCTACATTATAAGATTTGGATTATTGTTTAATGGTTCAATTTTAATTGAATATTAATTATTCATCTATTCTTCTTCTCCATGATTGTTCATAGGATTGCTAGGAGATCCACTAGTGTATTGTTTTTGTCATTCTACTACTGAATTACAATTCAACAAATTTTTTATCACTATGATTTAAGAGACAAATATAATTATTAATTGTATGATTATAAATTATTAAACCTATGGTGAATGATTAAGTAGATTAAATACAGTTGATGTATCTGTATTGTTTAGCTCTATCCATTTCTTTAATTCATTATACAATTAATAAGTTAAACTTTGTCGAAGTGCTAAGGTTACTTGTTGATTAGGGTTAGTTAAGGTGATTATCATCAATTTACTAAACCTAAGGAGGAATAGGGATAATATCTCAATAGTAGATACTCAATTTAATATTGATTATATTGTCAATAATCAATGTGATTCCTTAATGGTGGATATCAATTAAAACTAACTTTTTCATCATTAATTACTTTCTCTTATTTTGTTGTTTGTAATTATTCTCTTTTACTTGGCTAAATTACTTACAACTTTCAAACCACATTTCTATTTCACAAAAGGTAATACCAGTATCTGTAAGATTGACCCTTACTTCTAATACTACATGTAGTATTGAGGTAAGGTATTTATTTGGTGTACCCACGATAGTACCCACCAAATTTTGGTGTTGTTGCCGGGAACTACATCCTTTATCTTTTGTTATTTTTATTTATCCCTGTTATTCAATCTTGTAACTCTCAAGATTAGCAGTACAATCCAAACATTAAAAATCTATATACAGGCATTGAAGAGAACTTCACAAGGACATTGATTAGGAAAAGGATGAAATAATCATGGTTAGGTACCCTCTGAAGGAGCTTGCAGTTCTAGATTTGCACCAACAACCTTTATGCATTAATTTTCCTAATCTTGATGAAAATATTAGTTTTGAATTAAAATCTGGATTGATTCATCTCTTACCAAATTTTCATGATCTTATATATGAAGACCCACACAAGCACTTGAAGGAATTCCATACAGTAGTGCCAGTATGAAGCCCCTTAGAGTAACTGAAGAACAAATTAAACTTAAGGCTTCTCCTTTTTCTTTAAAAGATTCAATAAAAGATTGGCTATATTATTTACTATTTGGCACTATCACTACTTGGAATGAAATGAATAAATTATTTTTAGAGAGATATTTTCCTACATCTAGAGTTGTAAATATAAGAAAAGAAATATGTGGTGTTAGGCAATTATATAAAGATACTTTTTATGAGTATTAGGAGATATTTAAAAAGTTTTGTGCAAACTATCCACATCGTCAAATCAATGAGCAGTTACTAATCCAATTTTTTTATGAAAGCCTTTTGCAGGGTGACAAGAGCATAATTGATATAACTATTGGAGCTGCACTAGTAGATAGGACTCCTTAAGTAACTAGAATATTGATATCAAACATGGTTGCTACCTCTCAACAATTTGGCATTAGTCATGAGCCCCCATTTAAGCATGCTTATGAGGTAAGTAACTCTTCCTTTGACAAAAAATGTCTGCACTTACCTCTCTTGTCCACCAATTTGTTACAGGTACATCCCAATTGGTTAAAAATTTTGGAATTTGTTCAATAATAGGGCATCCAACTGACATATACCCAACACTTCAAGAAGAATCCACCAAACAAGCCAATATAATTGGTAGTTTTCCTGGATAGCCAAAAAAGTATAATCCTCTTCTAATACATATAATACTTGATGAAATAATCATCCTAACTTCAGGTATGGGAATGCACAAAATAGGCCTATGGGACAAAATTTTACAAATTTTCAGCATAACCAACAGGCTTATTATCCTAGATAGACTGCATCTCAAGATTCCCAAATAGGTAGTTTCTTAAAAGAAATAGTTAAATCTCTTGTTGAACCTACTGATCAAATGAAATAAGAATCAAAGCAATTTTAACAATAGACAAGAGCCATCATCTAGACCCTATCAAATCAAGTGAGCCAATTAGCAACTACAGTTAGCCAGCTAGATGCTTAGAATTTAAGTAAGTTACCTTCTTAAACTATAGTAAATCCAAGAAAAAATGTAAGTGCCATCATACTAAAAAGTAATAAAGAGGTTAAGATTCCAGTACAAGAGTTACATGCACCATCAAAGAAGGAGGAAGAAAAAGATGATGAAACCATTGAGGGTTAGCATCCAAAGGGTAAGTTCCCACCTCTATTTGAATATGAACCAATACCAGCTTTTCCTAAAACTCTTAAAGAAAGTGGGATGACTGAGAAAACTTCTTACTTATATGAGACCTTTAGAAAGTTTGAGGTAAATATTCTTCTTTTAGATGCTATCAAGTAAGTACTCCTTTAAGACAAGTTCTTAAGGGAATTCTACACCCAAAAAAAGAAAACAAAATTAAAAAATGTGAGAAAGTAAAAGTAGCAAAGCATGTTTATGCAATTATTCAAAGAAAACTCCTTACAAAGTGCAAGGACCCATGTATGTTTTCTATCCCCTGAACTATAAGCAATACCAAATTTGAGAAGGCTATGTTAGATCTAGGAGCATATATTAATGTCATGCCATACTCTGTTTATGCATCTTTAGCACTATGACCTTTAAAAGAAAAGCGTGTTATAATTCAATTGGCTGACAAATCTAATACCCTTCCTGAAGGTGTAGTTAAGGATGTTTTAGTGCAAATTGATGATTTAATTTTCCCTGCTAATTTATATGTACTTAATATAGAAAATAGTGATCAAACCACTCTAATTTTGTAAGGGAGACCGTTCTTAAGAACATCCAAAGCCATAATAGATGTTTATATTAGCATACTAATAATCATCATGCCCATGCTATTAATATGATTGACCCTATAGCACAAGATGTTGCGCATTCTGAGAAAAAAGATAAGGAACCAGTCTTGAATATTAACTTACAGGAGAATATTGGAGCATCCAAAGTAACTCCAAAAGTGTAGCAAACAGGTAAGGATCCCTCTACTTTATCACACATTTCTAATGAAACACTTGCATCTCTTATTTTGTGGGATTCTGGATCACGCTTAAAATCTCTTCCTTGTCACTAAAAGTACTTGGAAATTGAAAAGGCACCACCTATCATAGTTGCCAAAAATCTAGGTGATCAAAAAGAGAAACATTAATAAATATTTTTCAGGAACAAGGAATTGTCATTGCAAGAACTATTATAAACCTTAAAGGCATAAATTTAGTTGTAAATTTGCATTAAGTTTTATCAGTCAAAGGGACTAAACCCCACAAAGGTAAGAAAAATTTCCCCTGGTTTCGACCCCTTGTTATTACTATTGTGTTTACTTATAAAGTAGTAGAACTTCAAAGTTTGAATCATTCCCAGAAATTTTAAATTAAAGTGGACATCAAGAACCCTCCTTAAATGCAAAATGGATCTTTGAGTTGAGCCAATGACTTTAAACAAATGAGCTTCTTAGGAGGAAACCTAGTGATAGTTGCACTTTATTTTAGTTTCTATATGCTTTCTGATTGCATTTACTGAGTTGTTCTGGTGTTTTAAGCACTCTTATTCCCTCATTAAATTGAATGGGATGACCCTTTTAGATATAACATCAGCTACCCCGTTGCTGTAGCATTTTAGTAAGCAGATAGCAGAAACCTGAGCACTATTGGGTGAGCTGCTCCTTTCTTTCTGCAATACACTGATTCTGTTTGATATGGTGCAGGTAACAGCAGAGCAGTACTGCGCAGCAGGTGCGGCCTCCACCCAGCAGGAGAGAGAGCAGCAAAAACTGACACTACAGGCTACTGGCACAGAACTGTCCCACTACTGAAAGTGGAGAGGACAAAGCTACACGCAGAGGTGGTTTTGTAGCAAAGCAGGGGGAATGACGAAAAAAGCAAGGCAGCTGACTGGGACCACAAGGCTGAATGATAAAGAGAGGCAAAGAAGGGGAGACAGACGACGATGGGAGTAGGGGAGAAAGAAGAGAGTAGCTACACACTGCCAAGGGCATCAGTGCAAGAGATAGAGTGCAATCCCGGGATTCTGTTGTTGTTTTTATTTTATTTTCCTTTTTCTTCTGTTTCCTATCAAGACTGTACTGGCATTTTTCTTTGATCAATAGAAATGTATACCAGTGATTCTGGGTTGTTTGTAACCAGTGTAACCATGAGGCTTGGCTAGTTTCCGGCTAGGGTTGCACAAGGGTTGTAATGAACTTAAGTACACTTTTTAGTAAAACATATTTCGCTGTAGCACTGTTTTTACATTCATCTGTGTGTATATTTTAAACTCCTCTGATAACAGAAGTTAGTGGAGGTAGATTGAGGCCAATATTCACCCGGGAGGGGAATAGAGACTGGAAAAACAATTTGAATAGATAGGGACAGCCAATATAGGAATATATGGTCCCCCATCCCCCCAGCAGTGGAGCTTCATGCACAACTCAGGGGTGAAGACTGCTGCAGGAATGCAGGTCTGAACCTCAGAGTTGCAAGGAATGGAAGTCTGGAAAGACTCCATTCAAGACTGAACTGGGCACCTAGGACAGTTGCTGTAGCAATTCTTGGAGCAATATGAGTGCAAAAGTTCAAGGCAACCCTGAGCAACCCTAGACCTCCCTATTCCATTTTCTTTACACCCTAGTACCCCTCGTCCTAGTTATAGTTGTATTTAAGTTAAACCATCTTTATTTTATTTTATAAACCATCCTATCTTTGCTACAACATTTCACACAGCAAAGTCTTCTTAACAGTTTTTAGTTCACTCCTCGTGGGACGATACTCACTCATCACTTTATTACTTGGTCACGACACGTGCACTTGCGTTCTGACACTGTATTCATCTTTGCATGAATCAAACCCAACAAGTTTTTGGCGCCATTGCCAGGGAGTGTCAACTTAAAAATTGTTTTTAGATACTCAACTGTGTGAAGTATTGTTTTGTTGTATTTCTTTTTACTCTGGTGTCTTGTTAAGCAGGTAACGCAGTGCATGAGCAGGGCTGACAGGGAACTTCTGCCTCTAGATCTAGAGATAGAAAGAATGCTTTTAAGAAGAAGAAGGGGACAGTTAACACACCAGCAACAGGCAGAGATGGCTAATCAGAATGGAGCAGACAACATGGACGATAGAGATAGGGTCTTAAATGCTTATGTTCAACCAAACCTGAATGGGTTGAACCCGAGCATTGTGAGACCAGAGATTGAGGCTCTACATTTTGAGTTCAAACCAGTAATGTTCCAGATGCTGCAAACTGCAGGGCAATTCAGTGGAATGCCTACAGAGGACCCTCACCTTCACTTAAGAGTGTTCATGGAAGTCACGGATGCTTTCAAAATGAATGGGGTAACAGAATAAGTGCACAGGCTAAAGTTGTTCCCTTACTCATTAAGAGACCGAGCAAGAGTGTGGCTGAACTCTCTGCCACCTAACTCTATCGCTAACTGGAGTGATTTGGCAGAGAAATTTCTGCTGAAATACTTCCCGCCCACCAAGAATGCCAGATTGAGAAATGACATCACCTCTTTCCAACAACTAGAAGGTGAATCTTTGTACGAGACCTGGGAGAGGTATAAAGAGTTACTACGGAGATGCCCCCATCATGGAATTCCTTACTGCATTCAGATGGAGACCTTTTACAATGGCCTTAATGCTCAAACACGCACTATAGTGGATGCAGCAGCTAATGGGCACTCTTGTCCAAAACGTATAATGATGCACACGAGCTGCTTGAAAGGATGGCCAGTAACAACTATCAATGGCCAATGGATAGAGTTTCAACTGGAATGAAAGCAGTAGGCATGCATGAAGTAAGTGAAGTGACTTCTCTCACATCCCAGCTAGCTTCACTTGTTAATGTCTTAAAGAGCTAGCAAATGACCCGCCCTCAAGCAGCCAATGCAGTCCAGGAAACTGGACCATCGTGTGTACTGTGTAATGGGCCACATCTTTTTGAAATGTGCCCCTCAAACCCAGAATCAGTATGCTTCGTGGGAAATATGAATCGCAATAACAATCCCTACTCCAATACATATAACCCAAGATGGAGGCAACACCCTAATTTCTCCTGGAGTAACTATGGTACGGGACAAAGGAGCAACTCTACCCCACAAAGATCACAGGCTCCCCCAGGCTTCATGCAACAAAGACAACAGCCTCAGGAAACTGCCACTTCACTGGAATCCCTGATGAAGGAGTATATGGCAAGGAATGATGCTCTAATCCAGAGTCAAGCAGCCTCATTACAGAATCTAGAAACTCAAGTGGGACAGCTTTCCAATGAACTAAAAAGTAGACCTCCAGGAACACTTCCAAGTAATACTGAAGTCCCTAGGAGAGAATGGAAAGAGCATTGTAAGGCTATAGCCCTGAGAAGTGGAAAGATGGTGGAAGCACCAAAAGCAAGAGGGCAGGACCAGACAAACTCCACTGTACCTCTGGAGAACAAAAAAGACAAGAAGAAGCAAGAGGAGGAGGTAAACAAGGAGGAAACCATCTCTGGAGAAAATGCTGCAGCTATGCACAGCAAAATTCGGTAACTTTGCCGCAGCAAGGCATGCAGCAAACCAAGCTACCTCCCCCTTTCCCTCAGAGATTTCAGAAGCAGCAGAATGACCAGCAGTTTAGAAGATTCCTAGATGTCCTGAAACAACTGCACATTAACATACCTCTGGTAGAAGCACTAGAACAAATGCCTATATGTGAAGTTCATGAAGGACATCCTGACAAAGAAAAGACGATTTGTTGAGTTTGAGACTGTTGCTCTCACAAGGGAATGCAGTGCTGTGCTGCAAAATAAGTTGCCACCCAAACTTAAGGACCCAGGCAGTTTCACCATACCTTGTTCTATTGGGAACCAGTATTTTGGCAAGGCACTTTGCGACTTGGGAGCAAGCATCAACCTCATGCCAATGGCCATCTTTAAAAAGCTAGGAATTGGAGAAGCAAGGCCTACCACAATCATACTGTAATTGGCAGATAGATCCATTGCCCATCCAGAGGAAAAAATAGAGGATGTCCTGGTTAAGGTGGATAAGTTCATCTTCCCAGTAGACTTTATAATTCTGGACTATGAAGCTGATGTAGAGGTACCAATTATATTGGGCAGACCATTCCTAGAAACTGGCTGGACACTAATTGATGTTCAGAAGGGTGAACTAACCATGAGAGTCCAGGATGAGCAGGTTACATTCAATGTGCTCTAGACCATGAAGTTTTCCAGTGAAGAATAGGAATGTGCAGTCGTGTCTATGATAGACACATTAGCATTAGAGCAGTTAAGAAAATGCTGCAAGGACCCACCATCGGTAGCTTGGACAGAAAACTCAGATTCAGAAGAGGAGAACGAGAAAGAATGGGCTTGGATCGATGTCAGGCATGGCATTAGGAAGTAGGAGCCATTATATGTAACCCCACCAGATTCAAGGCCGCTGAAAGCATCAGTGGAGGAGCCACCAGCTTTGGAGATGAAGCCTCTACCAGCACACCTCAAGTATGCATATTTAGGAGAGACAACCACTCTTCCTGTGGTTATCTCAGCACTTTTGACAATGGAACAAGAGGAGAAATTGGTCCTTACACTGAAGAAATTCAGAAGGGCCATTGGTTGGACACTAGCTGATATAAAAGGAATCAGCCCTTCATTTTGCATGCATAAGATCCTCTTGGAAAGTAATGAAACAGGGTCCATAGAACCCCAACAGAGGCTTAATCCAATAATGAAGGAGGTGGTGAAGAAGGAGATCATCAAATGGCTGGATGCTGGAATTATTTTCCTAATATCAGATAGCTCTTGGGTAAGCCCGGTCCAGTGTATTTCAAAGAATGGGGGTATGCCTGTGGTGGAAAGCGACAACAATGAGCTTATCCCTACCAAGGTTATAACTGGCTGGAGGATTTGGATGGATTATCGGAAGCTGAACAAAAGCACTAGGAAGGATCACTTCCCTCTGCCGTTCATTAACCAAATGTTAGATAGACTTGTGGAAGGGAATACTATTGTTTCCTAGATGGGTACTCAAGGTACAACCAAATTGCTATAGCACCAGAAGATCAGCATAAGACCACATTCACATGCCCCTATGGTACCTTTGCATTTCGAAGGATGCCATTTGGGCTTTGTAATGCTCCAACAATATTCTAGCGATGCATGATGGCAATATTCATAAAGATGGCTGAGCAGTTTGTGGAAATCTTCATGGATGACTTCTCAGTCTTTGGCGACTCCTTTGACCTATGCTTGGGAAACCTTGCTAAGGTCTTGCAAAAGTGTGAGGAAACAAACTTGGTGCTGAACTGGGAGAAGTGTCAGTTTATGGTAAAAGAAGGGATTGTGCTGGGGCATAAGGTTTCTCAGAGAGGACTTGAGGTTGACAAGGCCAAAGTGGAAATCATTGAGAAACTGCCTCCTCCCACCTCGGTCAAGGGCATTCAAAGCTTCCTAGGACATGCAGGATTTTATAGGAGGTTCATTAAGGACTTCTCTAAGGTTGCCAAACCTTTATGCAGTTTGCTAGAGAAGGATAGAACTTTCTGTTTTGATGAAAGTTGCATGACAGCATTCTGCGATCTCAAACAGAAATTGAGTACATCCCCAGTTATTGTGGCACCAGACTGGACCTCCCCATTCAAGCTGATGTGTGATGCTAGTGAAACAGCATTGGGGGCTGTCCTCGGGCAGCGCAAAAACAAGCTGTTTCAATCTATATACTATGCTAGCAAAATGCTGCAAGGTGCCCAGCTAAACTACACGGTGACAGAGAAGGAATTGCTTGCAGTAGTGTTTGCCTTTGATAAATTCAGAGCATATCTGGTAGGAGCAAAGGTGATAGTGCACACAGACCACTCTGCCATCAAACACTTAGTTAGGAAAAATGATTCCAATCCCAGGCTCGTTCGGTGGGTGCTTTTACTTCAAGAATTTGATCTAGAGATCAGAGACAGGAAAGGAACTGAAAATCAAGTGGCAGACCATCTCTCCAGGTTGGAAGGGCACAGCTCCAGACCAGATGACATTAATGAAAGATTCCCAGATGAGCAACTCTATCTCCTGTCTCAAGATGATGTGCCATGGTACGCTGATTATGTAAATTACCTTGTGAGTGGAATGCTCCCACCAGACTTGACGTGGCAGCAGAAGAAAAAATTTCTGCATGAGGTAAACTCATACTACTAGGATGAACCATATCTTTATAAGCAATGTGCTGATCAAATGATAAGGAGGTGCATACCCAGTGAAGAGATGGAGCAAATCTTGCAGCAATGCCATGCTTCCCCATATGGAGGTCATTTTGGAGGAGTTAAAACTACAAACAAGGTGCTGCAGGCAGGGTTCTATTGGCCCTCTCTATTCAAGGACTCCCACTCCTACGCAAGGCAATGTGACCGATGTCAAAGGATAGGGAATATATCTCGCAGACATGAAATGCCACTGAACAACATCCTAGAGGTGGAATTATTTGATGTTTGGGGAATAGATTTCATAGGACCATTTCCCTCGAGTTTCGGCAATCAATACATCCTTGTAGCTGTAGACTATGTCTCAAAGTGGGTGGAAGCCAGTGCATCCCAGACTAATGAAGCCAGAGTCGTGACCAGATTTTTGAAGAGAAACATCTTTACAAGGTTTGGAACCCCCAGAGCCATCATTAGCGATGGAGGGACCCATTTCTGCAATCGGAAATTCAAGGCACTACTTGCCAAATATGGAGTAAGGCACAAGGTGGCAACCCCCTATCACCCACAAACGAGTGGGCAGGTTGAAGTCTCCAACAGAGATATCAAGAGAATCTTGGAAAAAATAGTAGGCCCCACGAGGAAGGATTGGTCCTCCAGGTTGGATGATGCACTATGGGCCTATAGAACAGCCTATAAGACACCTCTGGGCATGTCACCATACATATTAGTATTCGGGAAGGCTTGTCATCTACCAGTAGAGCTGGAACATCGAGCATATTGGGCAGTGAAGAAGCTAAACTTGAACCTGGAAGCTACGAGTGAGAAGAGGATGCTGCAGCTAAATGAGCTGGATGAATTTCGTGGTCAGGCCTATGAGAATGCCAAACTATACAAGGAGAAAGTAAAGCAATGGCATGACAAGAAGATATAACCCAGGAGCTTCGAAGTGGGACAGAGAGTACTACTGTACAACTCCAGGCTGACCTTATTTCCTGGGAAGTTGAAATCTCGTTGGTCTGGTCCCTTCCGCATAAGCAAGGTCTTCCCATTTGGGACTATTGAATTGGAAGAAGAAAAGGAAGGGAGTACATTCAGGGTTAATGGACAAAGGGTCAAGCACTATCTGGGAGGAGATGTGGATAGACAGCAAACCTCCATTCAGCTGCAAGAGGAATGAACAGGCGGGAAGTCAGGCTGAAGACTCTAAAACAAGCGCTCATGAGAGGCAACCCATGTTTAAATTTGTTGTTGTTTAAGTTAATACTTTTAAGATAGTTTAAATCATGAATCTGATAGCTTTTGTGTTTGTTACGCAGGATGGGAAGTATAAAAGTTTGCAGAACTAGTTTTTGTTTTACTGCAGCAAAACCTTACGGAAGATAGTCCCTGCTTTGCTACAACAGGATTAAGAACAAGCACCCTCTACTGTAGCAAAATCCTAGGCAAGCCAGTTTTTGCTGCAGCATATGCAGTCAGACCTAAATCAAGGGGTTCCCCTCTGCTGTGCTTCTTACAAAAAAAATATTTTCAAAAAATTGTTGTCAGAAGCAAAATGGGGGCGGGAAAAAGGCAGAAGCCCATAAGTCCCAAAAACACGTCGTCCACCCTCATTAAACCTCTGCAACTTCCCTTCACCCTCGAGCACCTCTCCCGAGTTCCCAAATCCCTACAGCTTCCTCACCTCCTTCGTACCAGAAACCTCCATTTCCAAACCCTCGAACCAATCATGCCAAGAATCAAGACAGTGGCCAGGAAGGCAAGTAAGGTGAAGAAATTCACCTCTGAGGAAAACAGGCAGAAGCACGACGAAGAGATTATGCCCAGAAACTTCTGCGCTGAGAAAGGTTTCACCTTCACCTCCTTTGGAGATTTGGGGATGCCAATGTACGTTGGCATAGTGGTCAAGCAAAGGGGTTGGGAAAATTTCGCAAGCCACCCGCAAATGGCCCTCATACCTCTGGTTTGGGAATTTTACGCGAACCTCTCACCTGGAAATGAGAAGTGGGTGACAGTCTGGGAGACGAAGGTTTATTTCGACCAAGCCTCCATCAACAAGGCTTACAATTTGTCAGACGAAGAGGACCAGTATGAAAAATATCTACAGAGTCTGCAGGATGGAGACTGGGATGCGATGCTTACCCGGGTGTGCCTTCCCGGCACCACCTGGGATAAATCCCCTCAGGGCTCCACCACCTGGGATAAATCCCCTCAGGGCTCCACCACCATCAATCGGGTCTCTCTGGTGCCTACAGCTAAGGTGTGGTATCACTTCCTTAAGACCCGCCTGCTACCTTCTACCCATGGGCAGACAGTGAGCCGAGACAGAGTGGCAATGGTGGACGCACTCATATTCGACCGACCACTCAACGTTGGCCGAATCATTAGTGACCAAATTCGAGCATGCGCCAACCGGAAAAAGGGAAGCCTACTTTTCCCTTCCCTCATCACTATACTGTGCAAGAATCGTGGAGTCCCAGTCTCCATTGATGAAGAACCACTAAAGGACGCTAGCCCCATCACTGCCACCACCATTGCCCGTATTGTCTTGGAGAAAGAAGCCTCACACCCACCAGTTGATTCCCAAAATCCTCCATATACTGCCGGACCCTTTGCTTCAACCACTGCCCCCCAGTCACCTGACAAGACTTTGTAGTTCATCCTCAATCAACAAGCTACAATTCTGAAGCAGCAAGCTGTGTTTCTGCAACTTCAGCAAACCTTCTGGCGTTATGAGCAGAAAAGGGATTTTACCCTTCACAACACCCTCGAGCAGAACTTCAAACAATTTTTCCCATTTTTGGAGTTTCCCACTGACTTGCTCCATACCACCTTCAAGGAGTTAGCCCCAGCTCCTAAGCCACAGACAGAGGAGCAAAAGGATTCTGAAGGATCCTCCTCCAACAAGGAGCCCCACCCGGAACCCCACCAGACACCAGCAGGAACCGAATCCTCTGATGATGATGAGCTCATTGCCAAACGGGCAGCAATGATGCATAAAGGAAAGGCCCCACAAAAATCAACACAGTGCAAAAGTGGACTCAGAAGCTCCTCAAGGTCCTCTGGGGGACAATGCCCCTAGGGTGCTGCAGCATACCTGCTAGCACCCTCAGGAAGTTCCCTCACTCTTATCCCTTCTCTGCTATATTTGGAATTCCTTTGCTTCTGCTTCTGTTTTTTTTTTGTCTTTTGTGTTTTGGCCATTGCATCAGCAGTGAGGACACTGCTCACTTTTAAGTTTGGGGGGGTTATATTATAATGTTTGCTGTGGCATTTCTGTGGCTTAGTGTTGCTTCGATATTGCTGTAGAGGTTGCTGAAGCATGGACTTTCTTATTTGTGTGTTGCTTATCTATGTGACTGTTTATATTGCTGTTTACTTATGTTTCTGCCTACCTGTGTTAAATGAGTCTGCTTTAGTACTTACTGATTTTGATGAATACAATTATAATTGTATGATAAAAAGCTTCCAAAAATAAATAATAATAAAAAATTGGAGGGTGAAATGAGTTTTCATATTGCATAGCCTGCTGAAAGTTTTGGGATACTCCATGAGGAGGATTGGGTAGTTAGCTAGAAACCAGAATAGGAGACCTACAACCTCACCCAATCACACACAGAACCCTCTTCTAATAAGCACAGGATCATGGGCAGTTTGCCGAAGAAAAATTTGGTGATCTTTCAGAAATTGGACCTAAGTCTTAGAGCTAGTATTGAGAGCTTTCTGTAGAATTATGAAAGGGGCAGACGCATAGGGTCAGAAAGGTTTAAGTTTGGGGGGAAAAGTATACAAAAAAAAAATTTGGACACTCCAATGCTCTGTAGTTCCTTAGTAACCAGGGGTATGCATGAGCCCCATGTGAGCCTTTGCGTAAAACAGGGATATAAAGTATGAGTGGGAAGCGGTTTAAGGGTGATAAGGCTGAGTAACCGGGTGCCTGCATTGAACATGTTGGCATTCGCATCAAAAGGCATTAATGACCTCTGCTAGAATAAGACCTACGCAAAAAAAAAAAAATAAGTGAGCTGCCTCCCCCCCCCCATTTGTTGCCCTGTTTGCACCTATGATGAATGTCAACTCAACTTAGAGAGCTCGATATATTAGCATGAAAGTCTTAGGAACTCTAGCTGTTTTTGACCCAAGTAGCTCTCAGGGAAACTGTCCATGTCACACACACAACTTCAAAGAAGGTTTTTGTTGGGATTGGGAGTAAGGTTTGTGGTTTTCTTTATATGAAAGCAATCCTGAGAGTTGAGAGCTATCAGTAGAACTATGGATTCACGCATGAGAAAAGTCTAGAATTTCTGGTTAGTAGGAATGTGGTGAATAGAGCAGATTGCTTGGGGACAAGCAATCCTTTAAGTTTGGGGGTATTTGATAGTTGCAATTTATTTTAGTTTCTATATGCTTTCTGAGTGCATTTACTGAGTTGTTCTAGTGTTTTAAGCATTCTTATTCCCTCATTAAATTGAATGGGATGACCCTTTTAGATATAACATCAGCTACCCCGTTGCTGTAGCATTTTAGTAAGCATATAGCAGAAACCTGAGTGCTATTGGGTGAGCTACTCCTTTCTTTCTGCAATACACTGATTCTGTTTGATATGGTGCAGGTAACAGCAGAGCAGGGCTGCACAAGAGGTGCGGCCTCCACCCAACAGGAGAGAAAGCAGCAAAAACTGACACTGCAGGCTGCTGGCACAAAACTGTCCCACTACTGAAAGTGAAGAGGACAAAGCTGCACGCAGAGGTGGTTTTGCAGCAAAGCAGGGGGAATGACAGAAAAAGCAAGGCAGCTGACTGGGACCACAAGGCTAAACGATAAAGAGAGGCAAAGAGGGGGAGACAGACGACGACGGGAGTAGGGGAGAAAGAAGAGAGTAGCTATACACTGCCAAGGGCATCAGTGCAAGAGATAG
Source organism: Gleditsia sinensis (assembly GCA_037074535.1). NCBI lineage: Eukaryota > Viridiplantae > Streptophyta > Magnoliopsida > Fabales > Fabaceae > Gleditsia > Gleditsia sinensis. The sequence continues at coordinate 25,461,187 of CM073466.1, forward strand.
AGTGCAATCCCGGGATTCTGTTGTTGTTTTTATTTTGTTTTCCTTTTTCTTCTGTTTCCTATCAAGACTGCACTGGCATTTTTCTTTTATCAGTAGAAATGTATACCAGTGATTCTTGGTTGTTTGTAACCAGTGTAACCATAAGGCTTGGCTAGTTTCCAGCTAGGGTTGCACAAGGGTTGTAATGAATTTAAGCACACTTTTTAGTAAAACACATTTCGCTGCAGCACTATTTTTACATTCATCTGTGTGTATATTTTAAACTCCTCTGATAACAGAAGTTAGTGGAGGTAGATTGAGGCCAATATTCACCCGAGAGGGGAATGGAGGCTGGAAAAACAATTTGAATAGATAGGGACAACCAACATAGGAATATATGGTCCCCCATCCCCCCAGCAGTGGAGCTTCATGCACAACTCAGGGGTGAAGACTGCTGTAGTAATGCAGGTCTGAACCTCAAAGTTGCAAGGAATGGAAGTCTGAAAAGACTCCATTCAAGACTGAACTGAGCACCTAGGACAGTTGCTGTAGCAATTCCTAGAGCAATATGAGTGCAAAAGTTCATGGCAACCCTGAGCAACCCTAGACCTCCCTATTCCATTTTCTTTACACCCTAGTACCCCTCGTCCTAGTTATAGCTGTATTTAAGTTGAACCACCTTTATTTTATTTTATAAACCATCCTATCTTTGCTACAGCATTTCACACAGTAAAGTCTTCTTAATAGTTTTTAGTTCACTCCTCGTGGGACGATACTCACTCATCACTTTATTACTTGGTCACAATACGTGCACTTGCGTTCTGACACTGTATTCATCTTTGCATGAATCAAACCCAACACCCAGCATAGTCATTTCTTGTCAAAAAGAGAGAAAGTGAAGGTGAAAATCAGAAAAATTCAGGGTCCAGTAATGTTGAACTCTCATTCCACTCCAAGCAATAAAAAGGAATTCAAGAAAGTTCACTTAATGCATATCTCTTCATATCTCCCTTTATATTTTTATCTTTATTTTACATTAAGGAAAATGCAAAGCTTGAGTATGGGGGTGGAATTATATTTTACTTAAAGATTGTGACCCTATTTAAGCATCAATTTTTTGATTTTCACCATAAATGCACTTTTATTGTGTTTAAAAAGTTGTGTGATTGCATTCAATTTGTGTTTCGGGCTAGGAAGCTAAGCTAATAGCCGATGATATGACTACCCAAAAACATTTTCAAGCTCTTAAAAAATGAAGAAAATTAATGGCTATGTGCAATTTTAACTCTTGCAATTTATTTTTGACTTTAGAATCTTGAAGCCTTTTTGCACAATAACTTTGGGCATTTAATATATCTTTTGCTTAGAGAAGGTTCATGTAACTCAAAAATATTTTATTATCTCAAAATGATTCTAGAACTTATTTGAATGCTACTTGAAGTGAAATCCTAGACTAAACACTGTTATTTAGGAGATAAATTAGGCATTATTTGATAGATTGAGCATTTTAAGCCAAATCTAATGTAATTATATATATCTAGTTCATCTAATTGAGCTTAATTGACTTTTTATTCTGTATCTATAACAAGAGCCAAAAGCCAAATATTTTGATAAATATCCTTACTTTTGACCCTATTTACTCACTCCACGATTATTTTTCTGAATATTGTTTTTGTAGAGCTTTATTAAGCAAAGGGTGAAAGGGTGGAGCAAAGGAAAGAAAAGAAAAAAATTCAAAAAAAAGGATGAAAGCCTATGCAGTGGGTGGAAGAAAAGAAATATAGAGAATCAAGGAAAAGAATGAATTGATTCAGATGAAGCAAGAAAATGAGTGTGGAAAAAATTCCCCAAGATTGAAAAAGCTCAAGAGATCAAATTTAATCATATAGTGCTAAGTGGTTAAGCCTAGATTTATATCCTTTATCATGCCCTATTTAACAACTCCATTTTCCTTTTTTTTATGTATATATTAATACAATCTCATGAAGTTATTACTTATTCACTTCCAACTACTTAACTCATAATAACATTCAATTAATTTAACCAAGCATAATTAAGGTTTAAGGTCTACCATTAATACTGATACAATTCTGAATTCACATACACATCATTGATCAAAATATTCATACAAAAGTCAAATACATATATATCTACATCTTATTCATCCATGTTGACCAATTCCAGAGATACGGGTGCGAGTGGTTGCACCTTCACCAGGATCTTAGCCAACTCGATCACAAACACTTTATTAATTACTGGATCTACCCAAAATAAAGTAACTCGATCCAACGTGTACTAAAAGCGAGAGCCAAAAAGAAAATCTACATATTTAGTTTTCTGAACATAATATGAAAATATAGTGAGAATTAAATCCCAGTAGATTCAACAATAAATCATAATTATCATCCATATAGCTCATCATGTCATATTCATCTATATAAGCTACAACAACTATCTTAGGTCACATGGATGCACTTTATCTATGCATAAGAAAATTATGCAATAATGACATGTATGGCATGAATAATTACTTTTAGAATATCATACAATGGCTATTAACTTATTTTCATAACAAGCTACCCTGGTCAAGGTAAGTACTTTTTACTCTTCGATATGGACTTTTCTCACTTCATCTAATATGACACACTTTTTCTTTCTTTTATCATTAGCATAATCATAGCCGTGAGTAGAGCATCCCTTACTGGTGCACCACACAAACCTCCATGTGATCATACTCGTCTCTTTTCTTTCCTTTTCTTTTCACTATAGTAGTCAAAAAATATGATTTCAATAACAAATATGTTCATTATACTCACATGCCATAATTTATCATAAAAGTATAATCATTACCAAAAATCATTGGTAAAATGAAATCATGCCATGAACATAATCATTTTCAAATATCACTTTATAAAATATTTTTGTGTCAAAGTTACACACTTAAGATGGTAAGGAGTTCATGCAACGGCAATGGTTAGGGTATACATTAGTCATTTATTATTTTCATTTATAAGATTCTTCTTCTTTCTCAAATATTATTTTTATCTCTCACTAATCAGACCATAAATCACTCATTTTAACTCAAATTACAATGATCTTGGTGTCCATTTAAAGCTAAGACAATCCTCTAAAACTATTATGTTGAACATTTTAGTGAAATCGTTAGGAATCTTGGTGTTATTACTCCCTCAAATTCAATGTTATTTCTTCCTGGGTTGGTTCTGACCTCTACTTACTAATCTAACCATATCTCCCTCATATGGACTCTACATTGAGTGATTCCAGTGGATAAAAATTAGTGAGTCATATATTTATATTTTTTATATTAACCATTTCTTTTAATTTTCTACAATTTTTCCCAGAAATTCAAACATAGAAGCTTACTTAACATATTCTTTCCTGGTTAATTAGTTTCTGATTATTTCTTACTAATTTGACCATATCTCCCTCATTTGAACTTCAAATTAGATGATTCCAGTGGATAAAAATCTGTGAGACATATATCTACATTTTTCATGTTAACTATTTCTTTTAATTCCTAACTAATTCTTCCCAGAATTTCAAAAATAGAAGCTTTCTTGGTTACTCCGCAACCCAGTTTTTTAACCAAGCCCTTCCTAAGGTTCTAGTTTATCCTTTTATTACGTCCTCTTCCATTTTCTTCTTAATTTACATCTAACGATAAGATTACTCATTTTAACATTTTAATTAGATTTCTTTCACTTAATTTAACATATTCCATCATCTACTTCTCAAGAAAACATAAATCAAATCATATATTATTAAAGGTGTTTCCCAACAGAAATTTCTTATGATTTTTTTTCAACATGTTTAAAGCCATACTCATTTTATCAATCTAATCATATTCTATCAATTTTTCACCACATTCAAATATACATAAAAGCAGCATAAAATCCCTAAAACTTTGCCAGCCATAGCCATATCTATGCAGAACTTTCCATACCAACCGAAGTCTTCAAAACATCCATCACATGCAAGATCAACATGTAACATGATATAGCAACATCCATGGAAAATCATTAAACTAGCAAATATTGTAAATTTGATCAAAGTTCTAATATCAAAATCCCATATAAATGTTACAAAATTCAAAGCTTTTCTTCAAAAAGAGATATTGTTAAACCTACCTAAATATCTCCCTAGCTCACTTAGTGAACTTTTTTTCTTATTTCCTCTTGAAGGAAGTGGCAAGATTCCTCCCTTCCCTTAGATTTTCCAATAGCTTGAATATGAGAGGGAGGGTAAGTTTTGAACCCTAATGATGAAGAGAAAAAATGGATTCAAGTGGAGATTAAGCTAACTTACCTTAAGTACTTAGTCCTCTAGACTTCTCCTTCTTCTTCCTTCCTTTCTTCTCCTCTCTTTCTCTCATTTCCTCACTCTACCTTGCTTCTATTTTTCCCTATCCTTCACTTGGACGAAATTCTAATGTTATAAGATTGGTTTTTACTTAAATAAATTATCAAGTGGTCTTCCTCTCATAATCATGGGTCTACCTTATCACAATTAAGATGCACTTGGTTGCTTTTTGGGGGAAGACAAATCATGTTATTGGCTTCCTCTCCCTTAGTCAAGATATGCATAGCAAGAGGAGGATTTGTTATTTGAAAATTATGATAAAATATTCTCATGACAAGGGGCAAACTCCCCTTAATTTAGGGATTCATTTCTTTTTTCTTTTTTCTCACTCAAGTATGATGGATTTTCCTTTCTAAGTGGCAATTTTCCATCCTTTGAGTCTCCCTTGCTTGGCTGAAATTATTTGTGTAGGATAGAGATACTTTGTCCTAATGCCATGTATTATTACTTACTATATCATCACATGGTTTGCTAAAATCATGAGTGTAGGATATAGATGTTTTGTCCTAATGCCGTGTGACCTAATCTTGATTATTATTACCCTACTATTTCATCACATGGTTCTTATTTTTTCCTCTTGGATTTGGACTCATTCTTATAAAAAGAGATTTTTAATGATGAATCTCACAACGGTCTTGGTGGTGATCCTGGTGCTTAGTTCTGTTTCTGCCCATTTGGTGTAGGACTCTGTTGCTGTCAGAATTCAGGCTAGTCTGGTACATGTTTCAACATAGATGTCGAACAGTCCAAGGATGTCAAATGCCCACATCGAGAAGGGCCAGGGGGCCGTCAACGAATGAAGAGATGACGAAGGTGCGACTAAAAGGAGCGAGTGCAAAATTTCTGGCACTTCTTAACAAAGGCCTAGGAACCCCTCTCCATCCTTGGCCAATAGTCAGCCTTTCTCATGATCTTCTTTGCTAGCATCTGACTATTGATATGTCCTCCGCATACGTTGGAATGCGCTTGTTGTACAATGTATGAACCTTCTTCCTGAGTGACCTATTTCCTTTGCTTTGGCTGAAATTTTACCTCTCATGGAGGGCTTAGTCACATTTTCATGATTTTTTGGACTATCGGTCCAACCTTTATATCCTAGTTCAGGTTTATGTTATATCACTTGTTTGGGCTATCCAATTGTCTTGCTAAAAACTCATGTGAAGTGGAAAAACTCTATGAAGTGTCCATAGGTGAAGGCCCAATGTATGGGTGGAGATGTTAAACTTAGGAACTTTAGCTCTTGAATTAGGAAAAATTACCCTAGTCCAATCTTAAATTTTCAAGACCTTTACTTTTTTCAAAAATTTATCTTCATTACCCAAGAATTTCACCCCTTATTAGGATGTTATTTCTAATTTTTTTTCCTCTTAGATTTTCTCTCTTTATCTATTCCCTTAATGTTAGAAACATTTTCTATACATACACATAAGGTGAAGAATTTCTAAGGCTTATATTCTTAATTAAATATTTAAAAATTTATGTGCCTTTATTAATAAAAGAAATGAAATTAGGGATGTTACACCCTACACATTTGTCACATTACAAGCTAAATAAAACCATATTGATCCTATAGATAGTTTTAGCCTACATTAGTGGAGAGTGGCATGAAAAATAAGTTTATGGAATTCTTAAATTAAATATAGATCCACACCTTAATTTTTGAGATAATAAAATCATCAGGGTAAAGAAAATTCACTAACTCAAAGACACATACACACTCAGGGTTCAAGAGAATAAATTATTGATTGCATTTAAGTTAATTTTGTGCATGGTTATGATATTTTTGAAATTTTTCTTAAGCATATTTTTATATTACAAGGCAAAATTTTGGTTAGCCTAACACTCACTACATGCATTGATGTTTGTTTTTGTCTTTAAAAAATATTTTGCTTAACGACAAGCAAAAGGTTGAGTGTAGGGGGTATTTGATATCTCTATAATTAAGCATGATTTCAATACCTTTTGTAACAACTCTATTTTTTTTACATATATACATATAAATAAATAAATATATATATATATATATATATATATATATATATATATTAAATTCTATGAAGTCATTACCTCATTACTTCTAACTATTTAACTCATAATAACATTCAATTAATTTAACCAAGGATAATTAAGGTTTACACATCATTAATTAACAACATCCATACACAAATCAAACACAAATTTCTACATCTTATTCATCCATATTAACCAATTCCGAGGATATGGGTGCGGGTGGTTGGACCTTTATCGGGATCTTAGCCAACTCAACCCACAGACGCTAAAAGCCGATCATAGAGAATATTTGCATATCTAGTCCTCTGAATATGATATGAAAATATAGTGAGAATTAAATCCTAGTAGGTTCAACAATAAATCATAATTATCATTAATATAGATCATCATGTCATGTTCATCTGTATAAGCTACAGCAAATATCTTAGGTCACATGAATGTACTTTATCTATGCACATAAAAATCATACAAAAATGACATGGATGGCATGAACAACTATTTTTAAAATATCGTATGATGACTATCAACTTATTTTCATATCAAGCTACCTCGGTCAGGGTGAGTATTTTCTACTCTCTAGTACGGACTTTTCTTGCTTCGTCTGACATGGCACACTTTTTCTTTCTTTTCTCATTAACATAATCATAGTCGTGAGTAGGGTGTCCCCTACTAGTGCACCACACGAACTGCCATGTGACCGTGCTTGTCTCTTTTATTTTCTTTTATTTTCTTTTCTTTTCACATTAATAGTCAAAAATATGATTTCAATAACAAGTATGTTCATTATACTCACATGACATAATTTATCATAAAAGCATAATCATTACCAAAAATAATTGGTAAAATACAATCTTGCCATGAACATAATTATTTTCAAATATCACTTTATAAAATATTTCTATGTCAAAATTACACACTTAAGATGGTAAGGAGTTTATGCAATGGCAATGTCTATGGCATACACTAGTCATTTATTATTTTCATTTATAAGATTCTTCTTTTTTAAAAATTATTTTTCTCTCTCACTAAACAGAGAATAACACCTCCATTTTAAATCAGATTGAGGTGAACTTGGTGTTAATTGAAAGACAAGATAATCCTTTAAAACCCTTAAGTTGAATATTTTAGTGAAATCTTAAGTAATCGTAGTGTTACTACTCTCTCAAATTCAATGTTATTTCTTCTCGAATAGATTCATACCTCTACTTACTAATCTGACCATATCTCTCTCATACAAACTCTAATTGAGGTGACTCTAAAGCTTATAAAAATCTAAGACACGTATATACAACTTTCATGTTTATCATTTCTTCATATTCCTTACAAATTATTCCCTGAAAATCAAGAACAAAAATGCTCAACCTGGATTCTAGTCTGATTTTGACCTCTACTCATTAATCAGTCGTATCTCTCTCTTATGGACTCCAAATTAAGTGATTTTAGAGCCTATAGATCCATGATACATATATATATATTTATTATGTTAACAATTACCTTTAATTCTCTAAATAGTTTGCCCAAAAATTCAAACTCAGAAGCATACTTAATAGATTTTTCCCTAGTTAACTAGTTTCTGTCATCTGCTTACTAATCTAACCATATCTCTATCATATTGATTCCAATTTTAATGATTCAAGTGGATAAAAATCCATGAGACATATATCTATATTTATCATGTTAAGCATTGCTTTTAATTCCCTATAAATTTATAATAGAAATTAAAACACAGAAGCATACCTAACAGACTCTTCCTTGGTTAACCATTTTCTAACCACTGCTTACTAATCAGATAATATCTCCCTTATCTGGACTCTAAATTAAGTGATTCCAGTGGATAAAAATCTGTGAGACATAGATCTACATTTTTCATGATAACCATTTCTTTTAATTTCTAATCGATTCTTCTTAGAATTTTGAAAACAGAAGCTTCCTTGGTTACTCTGAAATCCAATTTTCTAACTAAACATTTTCTAAGGTTTTAGTTCATCATTATATTACATCCTCTTCCATTTTCTTCCTAATTTACATTTAATCGTATTCCATCAATTTTTTACCACAGTCAAATATACAAAATAGCAGCAAAAAATTCCTAAAATTTTGCCACCCATAGCCATACCTATGCAGAACTTTTCATTCCAACCGAAATGTTCAAAACATTCATCATATGCAAGATAACATGTAACATGATATAGCAACATCCGTGACCAATCATCAAAGTAGCAAATATTATAAATTTCATCAAAGTTCTAAGATCAAAATCTCATATAAATGTTATAAATTTCAAAAAAAAATTTCAAAAAGAGATATTATTAAACCTACCTAAAGATCTCCCTAGCTCACTTAGTGAATTCTTTTTCTTGTTTCCTCTTAAAGAAAGTAGTAAGATTCCTCGCTTCCCTTAACTTTTCTAGTAGCTTAAATAAGAGAAGGAGGGTGAGTTTTGAACCCTAAGGATAAAGAGAAAAGATGGATTCAAGTAGAGATTAAGCTAACTTCCTTGAGTACTTAGTCCTCTAGACTTCTCCTTCTTTTTTCTTCATCTCTTCTCCTCTCTTTCTCTCCTTTCCTCACTCTACCGTGCTTATCTTTTTCCTCTCCCTCACTTGGACAAAATTATAATGTTATAAGGGTGGATTTTGCTTAAATAAACTATCAAGTGGTTCACCTTTCATAATCATAGGTCTACCTTATCATAATTAGGATGCACTTAGTTATTTTTTAAGGAAAGACAACTCATGTTCTTGTCTTCCTCTCTCTTAGTCAAGATAGGAATAGCAAAAGAAGATTTGTATTTTGAAAATTATGATAATATGTTCTTAAGACAAGGGACAAGGTCCCATTGATTTAGGAATTCATTTCCTTTTTCTTTTGTCTCACTCAAGTATGATAGGTTTGCCTTTCTAGGTGGCAAATTTTTAGCCCTTGAATCTCCCTTACTTGGCTAAAATTTTTCGTGTAGAATAAGGATGTTTTGTCATAATGCCATGTATTATTACCTACTTGTTGAAATTATGAATAAATGATATAGATATTTTGTCCTAATGCCATGTATTATTACCTTCTTGTTGAAATTATGAATGTAGGATATAGATGTTTTGTCCTAATGCCATGTATTATTACCTACTTGTTGAAATTATGAATGAAGGATATAGATGCTTTGTCCTAATTCCATGTGACCTAATCTTGATTATTATTACAGTACTATTTCCTCACATGATTCTTATTTTTTCCTCTTAGATTTGGGCTCATTCTTACCCATTTTCTTTACTTTAGCTGAAATTCTACCTTTCATGAAAGGCTTGGTCACATTTTTATGGTTTATGGGTTATCGGTCCAATTTCTCTATCCTAGTCCAAGTCTGTGTTTAATTTCTTGCTTGAGCTATCCTATTAGCTTACTAAAAACTCATGTGAAGTGGAAAACTCTATATAAAGTATCTATAGGTGAAAGCCTAATGTATGGGTGGAGATGTTAAACTTAGGAACTCTAACTCTTGAATTAGGAAAAATTACCCTAATCCAATCTTCTTAAAATTTTAAGACCTTGACTTATTCCCCAAAAATTTATCTTCCTTACCCAAGATTTTCACCTCTCATTAGTATGTTATTTCAAAAAAAAATTCTATTAGGTTTTTCTCTCTTTACTTATTCCCTTAATGTTAGAAACATTTTCTATGCATACACATAAGGTGAAAATTTTCTAAGGATTATATTTCCTTAGATATTTAAAAATGATCTAATAAATTTTATTTTCTTAACTAAATATTATGTACCTTTATTAATAGAAGAAACAAAATTAGGGATGTTACACCATTTAACTTACTTTTTGTTTGATTTAAGTAAAATATGATTAGAAATTTGCTTGGTTTTGTGTTTTGAGTTGTAGGAGCAAAGGAAGAATAAAAGAAAAGAAATTCATGGAAAATACTGATTTTACATGGAATCATAACCTTTTGTCAATAATTGAGACCATATCTCTCTCTTATGAGATTCGTTTAAGGTTATTTAAGTGGCTATAGAAAGATAAGACAAAATACTATAACTTTTATGTTAAGCACTTCAGCAAAATCACAAAAGATCACGGCGTTGCGGCACTGGCAAACCCAAAAAGAAGGCACCGCAACACTTGCCTAAAGTGTCCAATGCCCTTCCCCCAAAATGCAAAAGGGCCACGACACCTACCACCATACTAGAGAAAGAAATCAGCAATTTTTGGGTTATTTTGGCTCCAATGGTGGCTTAATGGGTTGAGAATTGACCTAGAAGCAATTATACTTCATTTAAGACTCTCCAATCTATAAATAAAGAGGAAAAACAGGCATCAAATGCATCAAATTCACAAGCAATCTCTTCTCTTCTTTTCTTAGATTTTCTTATGGCCCTGTGCGATTAATTTTCTTTTTGTTGGTTGAGGAAGATTGAAATCTAAAGGATCTCTTATGCATTGTGAGATTTTGGATTAGTGTTTAATGGTTTAATTTTAATTGAGTATTAATTATTCATTTTCTCTTCTTCTCCATGATTATTTATATGATTGCTAAGGGATCTACTAGTGTATTGTTTGTATTAATCTACTGCTGAATCACAATTCAACAAAGTTTTGATCACTGTGATTTAAGAGGTAAATATGATTAATAATTGTATAATTATGAATTATTAAACATATGATAAATGATTAACTAGATTAAATACAGTCAATGTATATGTGTTGTTTAACTCTATTAGTTTCTCTAATTCTTCATGCGGTTAATAAGTTAAACTTTATCGATGTGCTAAAGTTGCTTGTTGATTATGGTTAGTTAAGGCAATTGTCATCAATTGACTAAACCTAAGGAGAAACAGGGATAATATCCTAATGGTAGATGCTTAATTTAAGATTGATTATTTTGTCAATGATCAATGCGATTCCTTCATGGTGGATATTAACCAAAATCAACTCTTTCATCATTAATCACTTTCTCTTTTTTTGTAATAATTCTCTTTTAATTGGTTAAATTACTTACAACATTCAAACCTCATTTTTATTTCACAAAAGGTAATACCAGTTTCTATGAGATCAACCCTTACTTCCACTACTATAAGTAGTATTGAGGTACGGTATTAATTTGATGTACATGTGACAGTACTATTATTTTGTTTAAATATCGTAAGTGCACGATGTAGTTGTAGTTAGACTGGAAAATAAGGGTTGTGTCCCTCAGAGACCAATGTATCAATTACCAGTATATCACGAAATGAACTATCTTAATTAATGGAGTTTGAGATAAATATTGAACAGGAAATTGCAAGCAATCAAACTAGATATATAATGGAATTCAATTATAAGAAGACCTAGGACTAGGGTTTACCATACTTATGATATTCAACAACCAATATAACTATTTACAATTGCAATTATTTGAGTGATCAAGGATGGTTTGGCTTGAGTTCATTACTAGCCTTTTTCATGGTCTAATAACACACCTAAATTAATCCAATTGCCTACTTTAATGGTTTATATTAACTTAAACCTTTTAAGATTTATGCTAACCAATATATTCAATTCCTAGAAGATGTTAATACTTTCGTAATTAAAATGCTCCTAATTAACTATTAAGTTCTGATAATAACTTTATCCTTTCAGTTCATCAGTTATCTACCTAAGATAGAGATAAAATAGTGACCAAACATTTCATTAAACATATATTATGCATAATAGTTAATCCGATTACCAACAAACAATCACAATTCAACAATGCAACATCAGTATGTCACAAGTGGGTTTCCCCCTATACTAGAATAAAATCTACTCAGACATAATTGAAACAAAAATCAAAATTAATTTCATTAAAAAAATCATAGTTTTCTAATACAAATTGTACAAAAGAGAAATAGAGATAGCGATAGAGAGATAAAATCGATTACGAAGCAACGAAGATGAATCCAACAAGATACAATCTTCAATCCGATGTAAAATATAATCTAAAAAACAATGAAATTCAAATTCTAATGAAATCCTAACTCTAGAATGTGTAAAAGACTACAGAAACTCAAAATATGACTCCCTCCCCTTCTTGGCTATGCTGAAACATTAAAAAGGCAATGATTTTTGGACTCGAAGCATGGCCATGCATAAGACATGGACAAGCCATGCTTCAGATTATTTTAAGGGCCTGGATGTAGGTTCAAGTATAAAGCATGGCCAGGCCGTGCTTGAGATTTTTTGGCATTTTTTGGATCTTTTGAAACCCGTTCTTTGTGTGGTTCCTCCTCGACTAGCTCTTAGTTCAAAAGACTCTTCAAATATTTATTTTTCCCTTATTTCTTGGGCCATTTTTCTTACCTACAAAAAGAAAACGCAGCTATTCAGTATCCAAAACAACAACATAAAATAGAATAAAAATAGAAAAATAATTACAAGTCAATAGTGAGATAAGGGACAAAATATAACACATTAAGACATAATTTTTCCATTTATCAAGTACCCACTATTAATAAGTAACTTATGTATAATCAGTAAATATGTTACTAGAATATAATTCACAAAGTATTAATATTATTATTTTAGATAAAAATTTCTCTTTAAATTGATAATTAAAATTAAAATTAACGGTAAAGTGACATAGGATAAAGGCATTTTGATACCTATAAGTTGATTTAGTGTTTGGAATTTTACGGTTTAGAGTTTTTTGGTTTGGGATTTTGGAGTTTAGGGTTATTGATTTTGGGGTTTAATGATTTAGGGTTTAGTATTTAGGGTTTAAAGTTTATGGTTTAGGGTTTAGTGTTTAGGGTTTAAGGTTTCAAGTTTAGAGTTTAGGACTTTAGAGTTTAGAATTTTAGGGCTAGAGATTTAGAGTGAAAGTTTACAGTTTAGAAATTAGAGATTAGGGCTTTAGTGTTTATTGTAACAACTTTTATTATTATTATTATTATTATTATTATTGTACAATATAGAGTTCACATACATGTCCTTAATCAAAACGTACATACAACATATCAAACACATAAATATCTACATCTTATTTATTCTAATTGACCAATTCCGGAGATACAGGTGCGAGTGATTACACCTTCACCGGGATCTGAGCCAACTCGACCACAAACATTTTATTTGATTCTAGGATTTGCCCAACATAAAGTAACTCAATCTAACGTGCACTAAAAGCCAGAGTCATAGAAAAATCTGCATAATTAATTTTCTGAACATGACATGGAAATATAGTGAGAATTAAATCCCAGTAAGTTCAACAATAAATCATCATCAATATAGCTCATCACGTCATGTTCATCTGTATAAACTACAACAAATATCTTTGGTCACATGAATGCACTATATCTATGCACATGAGAATCGTACAGTAATGACATGTATGACAGGATTAACTATTTTCATAATATCATATGATGACTATCAATTTATTCTCATATCAAGCTACCTCGGTCAAGGTGAATATTTTCTACTCTCCAGTATGGGCTTTTCTCGCTGCGTCCAACATGGCACACTTTCTCTTTCTTTTCTCATTAGCATAATCATAACCGTTGGTAGGACGTCCCCTACTGGTGCACCACACAGATAGCCATGCGACCATGCTTATTTCTTTTCTTTTCACATTAATAGCCAAAAATATGATTTCAATAACAAGTATGTTCATCAAAATATAATTATTACCAAAATTCATTAGTATTCATGTCATGAACATAACCATTTCAAATATCACTTTATAAAATATTTTTATGTCAAAATTTCACACTTAAGATGGTAAGAAATTCATGCAATGACAATGGCTATGGCATATACTAGTCATTTATTATTTTCATTTATAAGATTCTTCTTCTTTTTTAAATATTATTTTTATTTCATTATTTTCTTGATGCATGTTTTCATCCTATCTGTCCTTCTCTAACTAACCAGGGCATAATTCTCCAATTTTAACTTAGATTTAGGTGATCTTGGTGTCAATTTAAAGATAAAACAATTATTCAAAACTATTATGTTGAACAGTTTATCAAAAAATTAAGGAATCATAGTGATGTTACTCTCTTAATATACAAGTAATTTCTTCTCAGGTAGGTTCTGACCTCTACTTACTAATATATCCATATCTCCTTCATAAGAATTCTAAATTGAGTGATTCCAGTGGCTACAAATCTGTGACACATATAGCTATAAGTTTTATGTTAACCGTTTAATTTAATTCCCTACAGAATGTTCCTAGAAATTAGAACACATAAGCTATCCTAACATATTCTTCCCTGATTAACCATTTTTTGACCATTTCTTACTAATCGGACCATATCTACCTCATATGGACTCCAAATTGAGTGATTCCAGTGGCTCAAAATCCATAAAACATAGATCTACATTTTCATTTCTTTTAATTCCCTACAGATTTATCCCAAAAATTCAAACACAGAAGCATATCTGACAGATTTTTCCCTGGTTAACCATTTTCCGACCACTGCTTACTAATCAGACCATATCTACCTCATATGGACTCTAAATTGAGTGATTCCAGTGGGTAAAAATCTGTGAGAATATATCTATATGTTTTATGTTAACCATTTGTTTTAGTTCCATACCGATTCTTCCCAGAATTTTAAAAATAAGAGCATAAAATTTTGCCACCCATAGCCATACCTATGCAGAACTATCAACACCAGCCTAAGTATTCAAACATACATCACATGCAAGATTAATATGTAACATGATATAGCAACATCCATGACCAATCATCAAAATTCTAAAGACAAAATCCCATATAGATGTTGTAAATTTCAAAACTTTTCTTCAAAAAGAAATATTGTTAAACTTACCTTGAACACTTAGTCCTCTAGACTTCTCCTTCCTCTTTCTTCCTTTCTTCCTCTCCTTTCCTCACTCTACCTTGCTTCTATTTTTCCTCTCCCTCACTTGGACGAAAATTCTAATGTTATAAGGGTGGATTTTGCTTATATAGATTATTAAATAATTCACCTTTCATAATCATAGGTTTATCTTATCACAATTAGGATGCACTTGGTTGAATTTTTGGAAAACAAACAACTTATGTTCTCGTCTTCCTCTTCCTTAGTCAAGATATACATAGGAAAAGGAGATTTGTATTTTGAAAATTAAGATAATATGTTCTTAAGATAAGGGACAAGATCCCTTTAATTTAGGGATTCATTTCCTTTTTCTTTTATCTTAATCAATTATGATAGGTTTGCCTTTTTAGGTGGCAAATTTCCAACCCTTGAATCTTCCTTGCTTAGCTAAAATTATTTGTGTAGGATAAGGATGTTTTGTCATAATGCTATGTATTATTACCCACTTGCTAAAATTATGAGTGTAGGATATAGATGTTTTGTCCTAATTCCATGTATTATCATACCACTTGCTAAAATTATGAATGTAGGATATCACACCACTTACTAAATTTGTCTTAATTCCATGTCACCTAATCTTGATTACACCATTATTTCATCACTTTATTTTATTTTTATTTTTATTTTTCCTCTTGGGTTTGGGCTCATTCTTGCCCATTTTCTTTACTTTGGTTAAAATTCTACCTTTCATAATGGGTTTAGTCACATTTTCATGATTTTTAGGCTACCGGTCCAATTTCTATATCCTAGTCCAAGTCTTATGTTTTATTTCTTCCTTGGGCTATCCTATTGGCTTGCTAAAAATTCATGTGAAGTAAAAAAAAACTCTATATGAAGTGTCCATAGGTGAAAGCCCAATCTATGGGTGGAGATAATAAACTTAGTAACTTTAACTCTTAAATTAGGAAAAATCACCCTAATCCAATCTTCTTGAAATTTAATACCTTTACTTACTTCACAAAAATTTATCTTCCCTACCCAAGAATTTCACCTTTCTTTAGTATATTTATTTCTAATTTTTTCTCTTAGGTTTTCTCTCTTTACCTATTCTATTAATGTTAGAACATTTCTATGCATACACGTAAGGTGAAGAATTTCTAAAGATTATATTTCCTTAGATAGCTAAAAATTGTATAATAAATTTTATTTCCTTAATTAAATATTTATGTACCTTTATCAATAAAAAAATGAAATTAAGGATGTTATTTTGAATACATGAAACAAAATTAGGGATGTTACATTTATATCTAAATTCAAAATTCAACAAAGGGTGCTATTAAAGAATTGCATAAATACTTTTATCCAAACAAGGAATTTCCAAATGCAAGGAATGTAAATTACAACAATTCAAATTCCTTGTATTTGACATTCCATGGAATTTGAAATGCCACAATCTAAACACAACCTTAGGGATTTGTTGACAACCTCCTTTACCATTGTTCTATTCTCATTATAGCTCTTGATTTCTCCTTTAAGTCATCTCAAGAATGTACTTTCAATCTTTAGTAAGCAAGGATTACTAAACTCTTAGGGCTCGTTCGGAGCACCAAATAAAGAAGATAGAATAGGATAACTTATTCTATCCTACTGTTATTTGATGTTTGGTGAGTAACGGGATATGATAATACAATCATCTTCGTTATCCTATCCTCCCTCTTTAGTGAAAATTCCTGTCTTGAGACACCTGCTGGGTTAGAGACCAGATACAAAATCGCCTGTCCCTCTTCCAGCTTTCTTCCCCAAAATTGCCTCACCCAATCGCCTATCCCTCTTCTAGCTCCCTTCCCCAAAATCGCCTCACCCAAGCACTCTACCCTTTCCAGCTCCCTCCCCCGAAATTGCACTCTTCCCCTTCGAGCTCCCTCCCCCGAAATTGCCTCACCCAAGCGTTCTTCCCCGAAATTGCCTCACCCGAGCTCTCTCCTTTAGAAGATGCGTTCTCATGCCCTTATCGTCTTCGCCTTCGAGCTCCTCCCTCATCAAGAACGCTACTCCATCATCAAGGTAAGCATCAATTTGCACTGTGATTTGTTCTTTTTTCTGCCTAATGAGGTTGTTCTGAAGGATTGAGATACAACAGTGTTTTCACCTGACTTCTTGTTATTCTTGATATAGTCAATATTCTGAGTAACATTTGGATGTAAAGGTTTTATACGAAAGTAATTTCAAGTTTTATGATTTCTATTTTGCTCAAGTATATATATGATTGTTATGAGTTATGACCAAGTATATGGGTTTTACCTGATATCAGCCACTATTTTTAACAATTGATTTTTCCACTGCTCGCTCTGTGCTCTAGATTTTGCATTTGTTAATGCTATGTATGTGAATGGCTGCCAAGTCATTTATGATAGAGAGTTGTCCAAGAGGACTGATATATCACAACAGTTTTTTCCAGTTTGTATCTGCTTGACTAATAGTTCTTCTTGAATGGTCTGAACTACTTGTATCTGTTTTGGCTCTTATATGTTCTTGTTGTAAACACTGTAAACACCCTTGCTGAATTTAAACTTAAAGTGGAGTTCTCTTTATGCATTTGGTTTCCACTGATTTTGGGTTCACTAAAATAACCTGGGTTTTTTGAGCTTTCTTGGTATTTATGCAATTATAATGGTTCCAGAGCAAAGAATTCAATTTAGATAATGCCTACTAGCATTAAAATGAGAACATGATACTCTGTGCTTCCATCATACTATACCCTTCTCAATCTATTAAATGCTATTGAAAGGCCTCTATCTTTAACTGGAAAAAGTATATTCAAACTCTGGGTTAGTATAGACTCTAAATAATATGCTGTATGGACCTTATTTATTTAGAAACCTTTTGACTGACATTTCCTAACATCCTGTTTGGAGAGTTGTTCTTTACTCCTACCCTTAGTCCTCTTGATTAAAAAAGCAAACTTATTAAATTTTCCATATTGTTACTCCTAAGGTACAAGTACAACATTTTCAAAGATATTTATATTTTTTCATTCACTAGATTATATTGGAGATACTTACCATCATGGAACTCGATGGATGAACTTAATAGTAGAATTCAATCATTGCTTTGGTTTTTTGTTTGGAAATTTCTAAAATTTCTAGTTGCTTTAGTTTTCACTTAGAAGGTTGATCATATTCGGCGCCCTTTACTATAATTATTGTATAGTTTATATTTGATGTGCCTGTGGTCTTACTTGGTCAAATCTGGTATCTTGTATGAGGAGAATATGTAATAATGATGAGCATCCCTGGAATGTATGATTGTTTTATTGACAGGATTTTCTACTTAAAATAATGGTTAACTGGGCCACTTCATTATTTCTAATTGTATATTCAAGCACAAACAATGCATAAAGGACACATTTATCATTTTCTTGAGTGTGCTCAGTTATATGGTTACAGGTCTGTGTATGTTGAGTTTTAATGAAAGTCTCTTGCTCTTTTTAAGTCCATGGTGTTCTGGTTGGTGTTCCCATTTAAATAGCAATACATGCAGCGACACTTGTATTTTTTGAGTATCAATGGATGCCATAGTACTTAACTATTTTTTCTTGTTCTGTGAATGACTTTTTTTTAATTCGGTGTGGCTATTTACATTAATATTTGTTAGATTCAGTCTCAATTGGCACTTCCAAAAATATTTTGTATTATGTCTTCTTGTGAAAATGTCAAATTAGTGTTGTGAAACTAGAGAATAACTGGAGCTATTTGATTTTCTTAATTTTTAAGGAACTTGAGTATATTATGGCTTCTTTTTTTGTAGCACTAGCAGCTAAGAGAAACCGATATTAGAGACAGAAGTCCTTGATGCTTTTTGAGATGGAGAGTCAACATGCCAAGGGATTACCTTCACCTTTCACTCCACAATAACCAAGCTTTTTTCTGGAAATGGAAGATTGATTTTCATAGTTTTCATAGTTTTTCTTTGCTTGCTCTTAACATAGTATACTGATTTAATGTAGCCAGACAATAGTGAAATGGACATTGTTGTACAATGGGACTAGGAAGATTTTTCAAATGTTAATACCAAATAAAGCATATGATGGAGAAAATTTTGTACTTCCATTCTGGATGGTATTTTTCTTTCATTTACTAAAAAAATATGACTCTTCTCAATAGTATTATGTTTAGATAATTATTTAAAGCATCATAAATTGCTCGTTAGTCACATTCCGAACACAATAACCACTAATCAATGTGCAAAAATTCATTCAAATGCTTGTGAGATTCAAAGTCAAGTGCATATATGTAGTTAAATTGATATTTTATACATATATATACACATACTAAAATATGAGACAACATTTAAATTTTTTTTCATTAAGTAAAATTGGTTAAAAAAATAAAAAGAAAAAAGAAAAAGAAAAGAAAGTTTCTTGGCAAGTGGGTAGAGAGATAAATAAATAAAAATTTCACTAATATTATGGATATTATTTTGTTATATATATATATATATATATATATATATATTATTTTAGAATTTATATCAATGTATAAAGTAATTAAAAAATTGTATTAAAATTGATTTTAAATAAGTATATATGCAATTTTATTATAAGGGTAGTTTTGTCATTTTATACAATTCTTATCCTATCCTATCATTATTTGATTTATTCCAAACATAGGATATGATACTTCTTATCCGATCCTGTTGCACATCAAACACAGAATAGAATAAGAGTTTATCAGACCCATATCTTATCATGTTGTTATCCTATCTGCTATCATATCATATCCTATCCTGATCACCAAACGATCCCTTAGTGTGTCACATATGATGATAAAGGGTAACTGAAAAAAAAATGCTTGAATTAAAACTAAGAAATTAACTATTAATATTGATTGAAAAGTTAAATTCTTTAGCAACATTGCTAAAAACTTAATAGGTAAATTCCTACTACAACGTGAATGAATTTCATTCAATACAACAACTTGAGTAAAAATTCATATCCATTGGAGAATCTTACCCAAATTAATACGAAACATAACCTCGCAAAATTATTCAAGCTATGGTAACTAAAATAAGCACACACAAAATCAAAATAATATTGATCACAATCAATATCAATTGAAATTCAATAATGGACATGGCCTAGGTATTCAACTTCACTCAATTATTTTATCTAATGTTACCCCTTCCTTTTACTTAATTAGACATTATCAAATTATTAATCAAAACCCTAATATATTTATTTATAAATACTTCTCATGATAAATAAAGTAAGTATTTACAAGAGAGACTCTCGAAAAAGTGAGTAATTGAGTAATAATTCAAAGATTAGGATCAAGCTCTTAATGATTATGTAAGGCACGTAAGTATTTGATTATCCCACTCACAAATCAATATGTTAATGTCCTGGATATTAATATCAATCTTACAATATTCAATTCAATGGTCTAATCAATCAATTACCTTATTCAAGAATAGTCAACTAAACCATAACATTCGAATTGGTGATCAGGCAACTAAAATGCATAAAGAACAGAATTAGGAAAATAATCTGAATAAAGTTATTCATAAATAATGAAAAGGTGGAATTAGACTAATATAAAAGAGATTCATTAAACACATAAAAATGAAAACTACTTCATCAAGTACAATACATCTCAACAAAACAAAGGAAAGAATTCATGCAGATAAGAAAACAATAAGAAGATTTAAGGGTTAAAAAAACTCTATCAAGCCCCCCTAAGATGCTTCTCTTGCAATACTTCACGACTCTAATTCTTTCTTTGTTCTAGTGCTATTCCATTAACTAGTGATCTCTAGAGAAAGTGTTTGAAATCCTTTACAAAAGATAAAACACCTACTTATAATTTGGGGTAAAAAGATACTAATTACATAAAAGTTCCCTATTCATAATTCCTGTGACCAAAGTCATCAATAAGAAAATAAATACTTGGACCTTCGTGACCGTAGTCATAAGAATTGTGACATTTATTATGCATCATAAAAAATTATGGTTATTTCTCTCTTCTTGGCCTCTTTTTGAGCAATTTCCTACAACTAAGGAAGCTTGTTCAATTGTGACCAAACTTAGGTTCAATCATCTTAATGAAGAAAATGTAAGATTCAAGTGAACTGATAAGTGAAATTGATATTCCTATAATGTCATTCATTGATATTTAATTTTCATATTAGTTGTAGTTGCATATTAGTTAATTAGTTTAATTTAATTTGCATATTAATTATATATTTGATTGTTTGAATAAAGTTGGGAGATTGAACTTTGTTAGTTAATTAGGATTTTCTTTGGTCCTTCATAGGATACAATCCCTTACTCAAGTCACTGTATTGTAATTGTGATACATGCACATGTGTATTAACATCTATAATTGTTAACTTGGGCACTTAATTATTTATAAACCCTTTCCAAGATAAATAAAAGTAATTAATCAAAAAATAGACCTTAAAAAATGCTTGTGATTAAGCAATAACAAACCTTAACCTCCCAAAATTATTCAAACAATCAAATAGCTAAACTAAAAATCACAAAAGGAAAGAAAATGAATTAAACTGAAAATATAGCAAACCAATTGACAATTAATAGAAACGACCTAGGAACTTTAATTTCACTTAACAGTTCACTTAACTTTTACCCCTTCTCATTACTTATTTTAACATCTCAAGTTTTTAACCAATACCTCTTATTTATTTATACATCTCTCCCAAGATCATATAAAGTTACCTTTCCTAACCGACCCTCTATATTCCTATGATGAATTAATTGAAAAAAAATAACTAAGCATAAGCTCTCATCCAGCTACATATAGCATGTAGGAATATTCTTATCCCAGATACAAATCAATTCATTCAATCAAGTCAAATACAATTAATCTTGCTATTCAATTTAGGGCTTAACATAAACTCATTTTCCCAAGTTCATTATAGTTACCTAATCATCTCATTGGCAACCAAATAATTAAAAAAATTAAAAAAATAATTGAATAAACAACTCATTAGATATTAACACTAAGCAAGAACAGGGTATCAAAATTAAGCTACATGTTAAGGTTCATTGAAATCCATAAAAAACTAAATTAGTTCATCCTAAAACCTAAAAACAAAACACAAACGACTGAACATATCATTAATTGACTCCAAAAAGATATAAGAATATAAAATTAGGACTCTTCCAAGCCTTTAACTTCAATCTTCCCAATATGCTAAATTCTTTGAATATCTTGTCCTTCCTGTACTTTGGTACCATTAACTTCGACAAAAATAAGTTGACAAGATCTAAGAAAACAAAAAGAGAGAGTTTGAAGGTGCCCTAGAAATTCTTTTTATATCGGATTTAAAATATACAAGTTTGATCAAATTAGAAAACCTTTTTGTCGAGCTGATGTTGCAACACTGCCATTTTTTCCACTTTGTTAAATTCTTTCGATCATGGCGCCACATTGCTAAGACATTGGTATTGTGGAAGCTAGCTCTTTGCCCCTTGTATTGTGGTACTTGTAACTTAGTATTTTCTGCCATTCTCGGCCACCTATTGAGAAAATAGCTAAAAATAATTCAACAATGGGTTAAATACTTTCCATTAACCAAAAATATTTAAAAATTACTAATTTAACACTAATACACAAGGACAAACAAAATTTAAGGATGAAAATAAAGGTAAAATAAATATATAATGAAAAGTTATCATTCATCAAAACCATTTCTAGCATTCTTCACCACAAATAAGTTGTAGCATTGCTTGAAAATTAAGATCAAGTTTCCTTTTCTTTTTTTCTTAGCTTCTCTTTCTCATAAGTTGTTTTTGATTAATTTTATTTCTAAATGTCAAACTCTCAACCTGTAAAAACCAACAAAACCGATTCAAATCTAAATGAATATGTTAATTTTGGGTTATATAAAAGATCTATCAATTGCAAATGATATTTTTCTCACCCAACTATTGTTCGTTTGGGTTGGGTTTTAACTCAAATTTAATCAAAGCCAATCAATGTTTACTACTAATATGACTAGTCCTTAGGAGTGTTAGCAAAACCTTATCAAAGCAATCAGTTAGATTAGAAAAACTAGGAATAGGTCCCTCATTGGTCTAGTCGATACCATAAAGCTAGTATAGCAAAAAATTGGTACAAAACTGACCAGATTATTTAACGGTTATTGTTCAATCACTTTGGCCAATTTTTCAATAAAAAGAAAAAGAAAATAGAGGAAAGATGAAGAGTTTTTCCATTGAAGCAAATGAATCTGGTAACTACCATGTTCATCTCCTTCAAAAATCGAGGAGCATATGAAAAATGAAAAGAAAGTGTTGGAGAAACTAGAAAGGCTGTGAGAGAGAAAGGGAGAAGATGAATGTGAATTTTTTTTTATTAACGATAAAACTACTTGGATTGAAGATAAGTGTCACTTCCCTAAATTTTGGAGACGTAACCAGCAAGGTAATGAAGGTTACCTTATCCCTTAAGCTTGTATCATAATGAAACGTAACATAACAAACAAAGATTCATTTAATTTAAAACGATAAAACACTTATAGAAATTTGTTTCCCATTGAAAATATGTTTTCACTTAAAGCACAGACACATAAATAACGTGTAATGAAAACTTGCCTTTCCAATAAAATAACATATGATATCAAATCCAAATACATGAAAAAAATATTCTTAATCTTCATACAAAAGCATACAAAATAATCTATTACAAAAGAATATATCAGTTATCAAAATTACCATTTAATTATAGCTAGAAACATAAATCTCAATGTTATACAAAATAGCTTATCATAAAACTAACAAACATATATGCATCGGAAGTGAAGATCCTACCTGTGGTACCTGAAACACACTTTAGAGTACAATGATATAAACAAATAAACGATAAATTAGGCCTAATGGAACAAGTTGGGCTCACCAAAATCAACCTATTCATCGCTACAGATGAATCAAATTTAGAGCTATTTGAAAAACATAGGAAAGATAAGGGGCGAGTCTTACGACTCAATGAATATGTAATATAAATTAGAAGGGAATAAGACAAGTGACATGTACATGTTTTACATAAAACATACAATTTAAATCAAAATACAAAATCCACAAACATAAACCCTTTCAACAAACAACTTAACCGAATAATACTTAATATGTGTCAAGTCTGAAAAGTTCATAATTTTAGGGATATAACAATTCCTAAGATTTAGTCTCATATGGTTTCACATGTCTAGAGGAAGAGTAATCATATAGTAAAACACAATCTTATCAGAAAGCTTATCCAACTTCATACCTTAAGAGTCACTTTTTGGAAAAAAAATGAAATTCAATTACAATTTTAAGTCGAATGCATATATCTATTTTATATTAATCATTTTAAAATTGTATACTTCCCCATCCAAAAGTCATTTAGGAAAACATTTTATCAGTTTTATTTTAGAAAGGTCCCAATCCCAACTATAGTTCAAAAACATATATAAAAATGGTTTTATTTAGTTCACGATATAATTTAAAAGAAGAGTACTTTTTTAAAAAGAAAACTTAGTTAAATATATTATACAAGTGAATAATTTAGAAAGAAGAGAACAAAATTATTAAACCCATCTATTAGAAATCTACAAGGGAAACAGTATAACAAAAACTATAAGTTCACTAAAACCAATACAATAAAGATTGTAACAACCTCGGTTAATTTTTTTTTCATATTTTCTATTTAACTAATCTTGAACTTAATACCTTTTTACCATATTCTTATCATGTCTTGTTCACCAATGCACGTATGGTAGGGATATATTCTATAGCAAACAAACATCTAACAACATTTCATTACTTCTAATTAATCATTTACATCAGTTCAACGAGGATATAATACAACAACATATATTTCTTTTCCTCTACATGTGCCCTCCTAGTGTTAAGGGTGGAGTGGAGGTACATTTGCTGAGGAATTCCAATAAAATTGTGACCCCTATTTCTTTTATTGTAGAATCATGCCCTAGGTGAGGCAACTCCACTCAACTGGCTGCTATAAGCAAGGTCAAAGCATGCACTGGCATCTATTTCTCTTTATCTAAACACAATATGAAACAATAGTGAGAACTAAAGTTCTCAATATGTTCAACAATAATCAAAAATATTATTTATAGTACAAATCATGTTCTGTACAGTTGTATCAACTACAGGGATTAATTAGCCATATGATTCAAATACATATCTAATGCACATATCATAATGCAAACACGACGTGCTTGTTATATCATCATCATTAGTATCAATGGCTATAGAAAATGTACACAGATTTATTTATCAAGTAAAGAAGCACATTTTGAATTTGGTACTTTCACATAGTGGCTGTCTAACACATTACTTTTCTTTTCTTTTATCTCTCGCAACAGGGAGATGTGGTACATTCCTCTTCGCTACTCACACTCTACTGTCTCATGTTAATGGGCCATTCTCCCTACAACTCATTCCTAAATGTGCTAGCCCCATTCTCCTCGGGGCTTGCCCTATCTAGGCATGGCAAATTCTCATATCATAACATATCCATGAATAGAGCATCCCTTATCTAGTACCGACATAAAGGCCATAGACTATCTTCAATCTTTTTCATATGTATGCACATATGCCATATCCCATTCTCTTTTCACATGGATAGCTAAATATTGTATCATTTTCATAGCCATTTCATACTCATTATAAAACATTTCATCCATACTTTGTCACTAATATCATGCAATTATTAAAAATTAAAATTATTGTCTTATGGTTTTCAACTTGAATATATTACTACAAAGAGCATACACATTATTCATACCATCATATCATACAGTGCAAATTACATTGAATGGAAGAAATTCTGTTATGGAACGAGTGCTATATTGAAATCCCAATTAAATTTAGTGTTTTCTAACATATTAAACATAATTTAAAATTTTCTTAAATTCACTTTTAGGCCCAAGCTCTTTTAACTCCATAATTCCTCTTTTCCATTTATTTTATCTTGATTCTAGTTATCAATTAAATTAAATTCTTCATCTAGTTTTCATTTTTCTTCTTAAACATTATATTTACTGTAACATCCCTAATTTCATTTCTTTTATTAATGAAGGTACATAAATATTTACTTAAAGAAATAAAACTTATTAAACAAGTTTTCGTTATCTAAGAAAAAATATAAGCCATAGAAATTCTTCACCTTATGTGTATGCATAGAAAATGTTTTCTAACATTAAGTGAATAGGTAAAGAGAGAAAACATAATAGGAAAAATTAGAAAAAACATCCTAAAGAGAGGTAAAATTCTTAGGTAAGGAAGATACATTTTTGGAAGTAAGTAAAAGTCTTAAAATTTTAAGAAGATTGGATTAAGGTAATTTTTCCTAATTCAAGAGTTAAAGTTACTAAGTTTAACATCTCCACCCATACATTGGGCCTTCACCTATGGACACTTCATAGAGCTTGTTTTTCCACTTCACATGAGTTTCTAGCAAGCCAATTGGATAGTCCAAGCAAGAGATATAACATAAACTTAGACTAGGATATAGAAGTTAGACCGATAGCCCAAAAATCATTAAAATGTGACCAAGCCATCCATAGATGTAGAATTTCAGCCAAAGTAAAGGAAATGGGCAAGAATGAGCCCAAATCCAAGGGGGGAAAAAAAGAACCATGTGATGAAATAGTAGTGTAATAATAATCAAAATTAGGTCACATGATATTAGGACAAAACATCTATATCCTACATTCATAATTTCAACAAGAAGGTAATAATACATGGCATTAGGACAAAACATTTATATATTACATTTATAATTTTAGCAAGTAGGTAATAATACATGACATAATGACAAAACATCCATATTCTACACAAATAATTTTATCCAAATAAGGGAGACTTAAGGACTGAAAATTTTTTACCTTGAAAGGAAAACCTATCATACTTAAGTGAGACAAAAGAAAAAAAAATCAATCTCAAAATAAAAGGGATCTTGTCCCTTGCCTTAAGAAAATTTAATCATAATTTTCAAATACAAATCTCCTTTTGTTATACATATCTTAACTAAGGGAGAGGAAGACAAGAACATGAGTTGTCTTCCCAAAAAAAATAACCAAGTGTATCCTAATTGTGATAAGGTAGACCCATGATTATGAGAGGTGAACTACTTGATAGTTTATTTAAGAAAAACCCACCCTTATAACATTATAATTTCTTCCAAGTGAGGGAGAGGAAAAATAAAAGCAAGGTAGAGTGAGGAAAGGAGAGAAAGAGAGGAGAAGAAAGGAAGGAAGAAGAAGGAGAAGTCTAGAGCATTAAGTACTCAAAGTAAGTTAGCTTAATCTCTACTTGAATCTATCTTTTCTCTTCATCCTTGGGGTTCAAAACTCACTCTCTTTCTCTTATTT
Source organism: Gleditsia sinensis (assembly GCA_037074535.1). Taxonomy (NCBI): domain Eukaryota; kingdom Viridiplantae; phylum Streptophyta; class Magnoliopsida; order Fabales; family Fabaceae; genus Gleditsia; species Gleditsia sinensis. The sequence continues at coordinate 25,488,738 of CM073466.1, forward strand.
AAACTGTTGAAAAAGTTAAGGGAAAGGAGGAATCTTACCATTTCCTTCAAAAGGAAACAAGAAAAAAAATTCACTAAGTGAGTTACGGAGATCTTTAGGTAGGTTTAACAATATCTCTTTTTAAAGAAAAATTTTGAAATGTGTAATATTTATATGGGATTTTGATCCTAGAACTTTGATGAAATTTATGATATTTGTTACTTTGATGATTGACCATAAATGTTACTATATCATGTTACATGTTGATCATGCATATGATGGATGTTTTGAATACTTCAGTTGGTGTAGGAAGTTCTACATAAGTATGGCTATAGATGGTAAAAGTTTAGGATTTTTTATGCAGTTGTTATGTATATTTGAATGTGCTGAAAAATTGATAGAATATGATTAGATGTAAATTAAGAAGAAAATGGAAGAGGACATAATAAAAGATTAAACTAAAGCTTTAGGAAGGGTTTGGTTAGAAAACTAGATTTTGAAATAACTAGGGAAGCTTCTGTTATTGAAATTTTGAGAAAAATTAGTTAGGAATTAAAAGAAATGATTAACATGAAAAATGTAGATACATGTCTCACAAATTTTTAGCCACTGAAATAACCCAATTTGGAGTTCAAATGAGGAAGATATGGTCAGATTAGTAACCAGAGGTCAGAAACTAGTTAACCAGGGAAGAATATGTTAGGTAAGCTTTTTTGTTTGAATTTCTGGAAAAACTCTGTAGGGAACTTCAAAAAAATTCTTAACATGAAAAATATAGATATATGTCTCAATAATTTTTAGCCACTGGAATCATTCAAATTGGAATCAATATGAGGGATATATAGTCAGATTAATTAGCAGAGGTCAGAAACTAGTTAATCAGGGAAGAATATGTTAAGTAAACTTATGTGTTTGAATTTCTAGGCAAAATATGTAGGGAATTAAAAGACATAGTTAACTTAAAAAATATAGATATATGTATTGTAACACCCTCAAAAATATTAAATGGCACCTATATTTCATGACATTATTTTTTTAAAGTATTCTAGAAGGAAAAATAAGTAGAGAATAGGATGAGGTATAAATTTTAGGAAAATATTGGAATAAATTATATTTAATCCCAATAAAAGTCCTAAATGCCTAAATGAGTGGAAATAAAGAGGAAAATGAGTGGGAGAAAATTATGGAAGCTAAAATGGGATTAAGTAACCCTAATAGGCCATAAGAAATATTTTAAAATAAATAATACAAGAGTTTAGAATTTTTGAAATTAAGAAAACATAAAAGTGAAATTTAAGGAAAAATCATGCACAAAAGCCAAAAAAAAAAGAGGAAAAATTTGACTAAGGGGATGGTTTAATTAGATTAAATGACATTAATAATATTTCTATTAATATTAAGGAGGACTTTAGAATGACCTTAGGAAGCAATCAAAATTATTAGGAAATAGTTAAGAATTTATGTTGAATTTTAATATATAGTTAATGGATAAATTAGATAATATCTTATGCTAACATCATGAAATCTTGGAGAAGATAATATTGGCTGACCAAGACCCCTTTTGCTGGCTGCATTGGCGTCCAAGTAAAGTCCTAGGGCACATGGTGGTGACTCATTAAGATAAGGGTGATAGGAAAGCAATCATTTAAGGGTAATGATCACATAGTCCAAAATAATTTTATGAAGAGTGCAAGGTGTCTTATGAGGTAGAGTGGAAACTTAAGGAAGCTGGGAAATTAGGCTATAACCAGGGAATAAGGTAGAGAAACAGCCGTGAGGTAGAGAGAGAGAAAGGAGAAGGCAGTAGAGAAAGAAAGTGCAAGAAAAAGCTAGAAATTAAGGTAAATGTTGATTTTAATGGTTTGAAACCTCCTTTCTTCTTAATTTGTGTGATTTTTTGAGATTATTCTCATCTTTTGGAGCTGCTAGAACAGTGAGAAAAGTGTGAAAAAGTGTGAGGATTTGTTGCCAAGGGAAGGAGAAACAAGCAAGGAAAGAAGCTTAGTTTTGTGGGAGCAATTTTGGGTGAGTTTAGTAGCAATTAAATTTCTAATTTTTCTGTAAAAAAAATTCTGAGCATTTGGATAGAATTTTGATGGTTTATTTTGCTGGAATTTCGTTCAAAACAATTGCCATACAAAATGTTCACTTGGTGCATGGGTATACATCTATATATATATGATGCTTGACACCTTATTTCATGTGCTAAAATCTTAATTGCTGAAACTATACATCTGCTGTTTTGGGGCTGGTATGGTGCTCAAATCAGTGATCTTTTTGTGCTTGGAAGGTGCCAAATTCATGGGGAACCCATGGAAAAATTTTTGGAATTAAATATCTACACTAAAGCACAACACTAAGTGCACATCATGGAAAAAAAATAATTTAATTCTGGTTTTTGCTGGAAAATATGGGAGGCCAAAAATATATGTTATATTTCTCCAAATATTGAAATTTAGCAAGCCAAGACTTAACCATAAATTAAGAAAATCAAAAATTAGTGTTTGGAGGTGAAAAATGGGTTAAAACCGAAATTATAGGGATATTGAGAGAAAAATCCGAAAATTGGAAAAATAATGGATAAAAAGGTAAAATTAATTATTGTAGGATAAAACTAATATAATATGGATGATTAGAGATATGGGTGTGCATAGAAAATTTGGAAGTAGATAAAAATGAATTTTTAAGTAATGTAAGGAATTAAACCAAAATTGATTAGGAATTTCTTTACATTAGAAGTAAAAAAAATTAGTTGAAGAAGAATAAATAAGTAAAATGAAAATAAGTGAATAAAAAGGATGATACATGAATATAATCCTTGGATGAGAAAGATAAAAGCCAAAGAAAATGATTTGGTGGGTTAATATATTATATGCACTAAATGAGAAATAATGGAATCATAAAATAACTAAAAGTCTGGGTAATATGTTAGACAAAATTGAACAAGCTTAGGGAAAAGAAATAATTATGGTTTTGCACCCTAAGGCCTATATATCACCTAAGGAGACTCTTGACCAAAAGAAATGGATCTTTTTAATTAATTATAGGGGTTAAATAATATGGCAAAAGTGGAGAAAAATACTAAATGAATAGTAATCCTACCAAATGAATAGTAACAAATGGAGATCATATTTTTAATGACAAATTAAGCATTGAGATTTGAGAGAAAATGTTTGAATAAATTATGTAAGGCTATAATGGGTCCCCTGAATTTGATACTAAGCCGGTTGACTAATCTCTTTGCAACGCATGTGGTAAAAGTACATGAGAAAATATGAGAGTATTGATGGCACATGAACTTGAGACTAAATTATGAACAGTCATGGTATTTTCTTACTTAAATGATAGTGTATGATGTATATAATATCAGTGGATGTGTGAACTGTGATAAATAGAAGCCACACTATGACAGTGCGTAATGACAATTTTGTTTTTCCCTGGCTATGTTTAATATTAAAAGAATTAATTAAAAGCTACTGGGGGAAAAGGCCTGATATATGGTGACCCTCAGGTAGCTATGGTGGTGAACAGGATGGGAGGATGACCCTTGATGTAGTAAGGTGACTCTAGAGAGGTCACATGGCTTCCGTGTCGGTATACCAGATAGAAGACGCCCTATTCACGGACTATTGATGATAAAATGAAATGAAAATTATGCTATGCTTGAATGAGGTTGGGCAAGCTCGTTTGGGAGTGAGTCAGGAAAGGCTCACATTGACCTGCTGTGTTCAGGAGTGAGTGGAGTGAGACTCACACTAACCAGTACCATAATGAAAATAATGAGATAAGCCAGTGGATAAATAAGTGGATTGGCCAAATGAAGATATGATATTGCACCACAATGTGTGATTAGCTTGATGATATAGCTATATCTATTGTTATTGTTATTATTGTGATGCAACATCATGACCTGATTACATATATGTGTATACTGGTATTGCATTTGCATAGATGATTGTTGTCCATTTTCCTGTAGTTTATACAGCTGAACATAGTACATGGTACTCATTTACATTACTGCTAAACTTACTGGGAACCTAGTTCTCACTATATTTTTGTGCTATGTTCAGATCAAGACATATAACAGTATGCAGGTATACAGTATGACACTGATGTTTGTAGTAGACTGGGTAGATGTACCTTTTTTGGGACCAGTTCCCATGGTCTCACAGATGACGATGATAGAACTAGTTGAGATCCCACTACATCCACCTCCACCCGCCCCTGTCTACCCAGAAAGGGAGTTTGCTGATGTAGGACTAGATATATATTTATATATATATATATATATATATATATATATATATATATATATATATATATATACTGTATGCAATAATTGGACAGCTAACTAGTTCTTTTGGAAAGTAGTCAGATACCTTCTCGCTTTTTGTACTACGAATAGTATATGTACTACTATTATGAATAGTTAACTAGTTGTACACAACTGATGTTTAATGAAATATATGTTGGTTTGTTTTGTATGATGATGAGCATAACAACAATATGATTGTATTTAAGTGTGACTAATGAATAGTCAGTATCATGAATTGGGTAACATAAGTAATGGCTTTAGTAGAGATAAAGGACACATAAAAAAAATTCACTAAGGTTGTTACATGTATCATGAATTTTTAACCACTGGAATCATTCAATTTGGAATCCATATAAGGGAGATATGGTCAGATTAGTAAGCAGAGATCAGAAACTAGTTAACCAGGGAAGAATCTATTAGGTAAGCTTTTGTGTTTGACTTTCTGAGCAAAATATGTAGGAAATTAAAAGAAATATTTAACATAAAAAATATAGATATATGTATCACGAATTTTTAGCCATTAGAATCATTTAATTTAGAATCCATATGAGGGAGACATGGTCAGATTAATAAGCAGAGGTCAGAAACTAGTTAACTAAGGAAGAATCTGTTAGGTAAGTTTCTGTGTTTGAATTGTTGGATAAAATATGTTAGGAATTAAAAGAAATATTTTACATAAAAAATATAGATATATGTATCATGAATTTTCAGCCACTGGAATCATTCAATTTTGAATCTATATGAGGGAGATATGGTCAGATTAATAAGTAGAGGTCAGAACCTACCCGAGAAGAAATAACATTGAATTTGATGGAGGAATAACACCACGATTACTTAAGATTTCACTAAAATATTCAACATAAGGGTTGTAGAGGATTGTTTTATCTTTAAATTGACACCAAGATCAAGTCAATCAGATTTAAAATGAGGAATTTATGCTCTGATTAGTGAGACATGAAAATAATATTTAAGAAATAAGAAGAATCTTATAAATAAAAATAACAAATGACTAGTATATGCCCTAGCCATTGCCTTTGCATGAACTCCTTACCATCTTACATGTGTATTTTTGATATGGAAATATTTTATAAAGTGGTAATTGAAAATGATTATGTTCATGGCAAGATTTCATTTTACCAATGACTTTTGGTAATGATTATGCTTTGATGATAAATTATGGCATGTGAGTATAATGAACATACTTGTTATTAAAATCATATTTTTGGCTATTAATGTGAAAAAAGAAAAAAAAAAAAGAAAAAGAGACAAGCACGGTCACATGGTGGTCTGTGTGGTGCACCAGTAAGAAATTTCCTACTCACGGCTATGATTATGCTAATAAAAAAAAAAAGAGAAAGTGTGTCATGTTAGACGAAGTGAGAAAAATTTGTATCAGAGAATAGAAAGTACTCACCCTGACCGAGGTAACTTATTATGAAAATAAATTGATAGCCATTATATAATATTCTGAAAATAGTTATTCATGCCATACATGTCATTACTGTATAATTTTTGTGTGTATAGATAAAGTGCATTCATGTGACCTAAGGTATTTACTATAGCTTATACAGATGAACAAGCTATATTGATGATAATTATGATTTATTGTTTAATCTACTAAGATTTAATTTTCACTATATTTCTATATCATGTTTAGAAGAATAAATATGCATATATTCTTTATGACCGGCTTTTAGCGTACGTTGGATCGAGTTGGCTAAGATCTCAGTGAAGGTGCAACCACCCACACTCATATCCCCAGAACTAGTCAATATGGATGAATAAGATGTAGACATATATGTGTTTAATTTTTGTACGGATGTTTTTAATTAATGATATGTATAGGAACCCAGAATTGTATCAGTGTTATGTGTATATCATAAACCTTAATTATGCTTGGTTAATTTAATTGAATGTTATTATGAGTTAAATAGTTAGAAGTAAAGAGGTAATTATTTTATGGTATTTTAAAAATATATATATGTAAAAAAAAATTGTTACATTTAAGATATTCTAACCTTTCTTTGTTCTTTAAGTTATAATTGTAGATTATCTCTTCCTTTTCCTTTCTATATCCTCTAATTTCATTAAATTCTAATTTAAGTTCTTACTTATCTATCCATTTTAAATATTCCTTTTAACCAATTCTTTTATACCTAAGAATTAAGATCAATTCCATACTTCATTAGGCACTTTCTTTATATTTTGGTCAAAGTTTAATACTACATCTTAATCATATATATTTTTTTTCTTTTTAGTGACATATATTTTCAATTTATCAACCATTTTAAAATATCCAGATATTCTAATCACAATGAGTCGAAATCTTTTGACACTAATTATGCCATAAATCCCTCATACAAACTTCGATTAGGGTTATTCAAGAGGCTATGGAAAGATAAGACAATAACATACAACTTTTATGTTGACTGCTTTGGTAAATTCTAGAGAAATCTGGGTGTTGTAGGGCCTATAAATCAACATCATGATACCACAAAGTGGATATGATCTTTCATCACTAACTAGGGTATAAATCTCTCATATGAAATCCAATTGAGATGATTTCAACAGATATAGAAAACTAAGATATAGAGATACAACTTTTATATTGAACACTTTTTCAAGTTTAGGAGAAATTTTAGCCCAATCCATGCAGAATTTTTAACCAATTCACTGCAATTTTTCAGTACAATCATACATGCATCAAGATATGGATCTCTCATGGCCATCTCAAGAAAATATATTTTCAAAAAATATTTCATGAAACTCCAGGGATTGATGTCAAGTCTAAATATATAAATTTTAAGGTTTTCCAAATAGAAAGTATTGTTAAACCTACCAAGATCAGCTTGGTTCTAGGTTGAGGATTTATCTTCCCTACTTTTCCTATGATGTGGTGTCACCCTCCTCCTTCTCTTGGATAAATTTCTGCACTTCTCCATGACAGAAATGGAGAGATTGAAAGTGAGAAATAGGATAGAAGATGATTTAGGAGGTTTAGGAGGAACTACTCACTTTGATTTCCCTTTTTTCTTTCTCTTCTTCTCGCTTTCTCTCCTCCTTGCATTTTTGGCTCTCTCTCTCTCTCTCTTTTCTTGGCCAAAACTTGCTCTCCAAGAAGGCCTTGCACTGCCTTCATTAATTGAGAGGGAGATATTTTGGTTGTTCAACAATTAACCCTTTAATTCTATTTTTACCCATGCCACTCTTTATAATTTCAACCTTGCACTTTATCTCTTCCTTATCCTTCCCTTCCTCCCTAAGTCATTGACCCTTATTGACCCCCTCCATTACCTTAATTATGAGCTTTGAGCATATTTTATGTGAGGTACTTTTAGTATATGCAATTGCCCTTAAATTTTTGCTTAACTTTAATATTGACAAGTCAAATTTTAGTCAATTTCTAAGGCTTTGTTTGGTGGTTCCAAATTCACCAAATCCTTTATTAATATTGTATTAACAAAATTTAAGTCTCTAATTAGGGAAATTTCTGTAACCTAACCCTTTTCCAAGAATTTCACATCTAATTACTCAAAATTCTCCTTTTAGCCCCATTATTTTTCAAAAATATAAAAATTTTGTATTTCTTCTTTAGAAATTATTTTCTAGGGATATTGGGGTCAAAGCACCTCATTCTTTTGCAATAAATTTGCTCTTACTAATTTTTACCCTTTTTTTTCTAATCACTTTTGTCATTTAAACTCCAATATACTTTACCGATAAAATTTTAGTATATTTTTTTTCACCATTTTTCTAAAATTTTCTATTGCTCTTTGTTGCATAATTTCCCCTTTTTAATCTTGAGGAAGCATATTTTTATAATATTTAATAAATAAAATTGATGATATTACAAAGATCACATATTGTTATGGTAAAATTGTAAGTCGAGAAAAATGGGTTTACATTAGAAATGAACATTTACATAAAAGAGACAAAAATATATAAAGTTTACAAAGAAGGTCATATAAAATATATAATAATGAAATAATGAAAGCAGAGGGTTTTAGGGTTTAAAATTTATAGTTTAAACTTTTCAAAACATTTTGATTGAGTAAGTAAAGTTTACTTTCTCAAATATAATAATAATAAAGAAATTAACAAAAACTTCGAAGATAGTTACCAAATCTACATTATCATACTCACGTAATTATATAGTCATTTAGGTTCAGATAAGCAAAACATCTTGATCTAAATTAGATTATAATCATACCAAAAAATAAAGTGGATCCTAAAGAAAAGAATTTTATTAAAATTTGGTAACTCTAGTGAAAATAACTATATCCAAAATTACAACTTCTTAGACAAGCATACAATACAATAGACTTTAAATCCACTAAATAACTATCATATCTCCATAATTATTCTTGCTTACATAAAATATAGTTCAATATAAATCAAACTTCCCTTTTACACATTTTTAAAACAGAATACAATTTAAAGAAATATATGATTTTCAAATGATACCAAATATAACTTAGAACAGAAACATAATGCAAATTTATAACCATTATTAACTACAGTCAATAAAGCAACAAATCCAAATATTTAAGTGCTTAACAAAAACAAACAAAACTATAACTTTTGAACATTTTAAAGGATCTTATTGCCATAAAAAATGAAGTAAGATAAAATAAAATAAATTACTTTCTATTAGAAAATGGTTGAGAGGACTCCATATTAGAACCACAAGTTTTCCATAATGACTCAATAAGGGAAGGTAATCACAATTCTATTGGGCAACAACCTATAATCTATCAGAAAACAACCTATATAGGCAACAACTTGTAAAATAATAAGAGACAAAATGCCACTCCCTTCTAATTCAAATACCCTGTGTTGGCCGACATGCGAGGCTAGCAACAACTTTACTAATTGGATTGTCAAAGTATACCAAGGCTAGTATCTCCTACTACTAGCAGACATTGTTTTTGAAAAGATTCCTCCTTAGAAAAACATTATGAAAAAGTAATTTTATAATTGCATAAAATTAGAAAATCCTTTAACCTATTCAATCTTTACCATCGAAGTCACATTCAATATTGTAACAATTTCATAACACAATTTTAGAAAACCATATTAATTGGCCACACTAGTACCATGCTCATCAATGTAACTCGTTTAATCAAACTCCATAAATAATCTGTTCTTTTAAAGTATATGTATATTCTAATAAAACAATATTTCAAAACTTATCAATTCATATAAGAAAATTTTAATTTTTAAGTTAGACATACTTTTGAAATTTCATTATAAGATATCTTTGACATAAACCAACATTAGCAATACTTCACAATTCATAACTCATTTTAGACTCAGAAATCTAAAAAGATGCTTGCCATGTGTCTTTTGGCACTATAAAAAAATCATAAATATTTGGTATCAAAACATATATTCAAAATAATATTCACTATGTGAAAACTCTAGTCCAACATATATACATTTATAAAGCATATAAGCATAGCTTAGGAATCAAAACGATATTTAAAATATGCTATATTATATGATATACACTCATAGGGCTTTAGGTGTAACATCCCTAATTTCGTTTCATTTATTAATAAAGGTATATAAATATTTAATGTAATATCCCTAATTTTGTTTTTTTATTAATAAAGATACATAAATATTTAATTAAGAAAATAAAATTTTTAGACAAATTTTAGATATCTAAGGAAATATAATCTTTAGAAATTCTTAACCTTATGTGCATGCAAGGTAAAGTGAGGAAGGGAGAGAAAGAGAGGAGAAGAAAGGAAGGAAGAAGAATGAAAAGTTTAGAGGACTAAGTACTCAAGGTAAGTTAGCTTAATATTCATTTGAATCCATCTTTTCTCTTCATCCTTAGGGTTCAAAACTCACCATTCTTCTCTTATTTAAGCTGCTAGAAAAGTTAAGAAAAGGAAATAATCTTGCTACTTCTTTTAAGAAGAAACAAGAAAAAGAATTCACTAAGTGAGTTAAGGAAATCTTTAGGTAGGTTTAACAATATCTTTTTTTGAAGAAATGTTTTGAAATTTGTAACATTTATATGGGATTTTGATCTTCGAACTTCGATTAAATTTACAATATTTACTACTTTGATGATTGGCCATGGATGTTGTTATATCATGTTACATGTTATTTTGCATATGATGGATGTTTTGAACATTTTAGTTGGTGTAGAAAGTTCTGCATAGGTATGGCTATGGGTGGTAAAATGTTATGATTTTTTATACTGCTATTTTGTATATTTGGATGTGGTGAAAAATTGATGGAATATAATTAGATGTAAAGAAAATGAAAGAAGATGTAATATAATGATAAACTAAAACCTTAGAAAAGGTTTAGTTAGGAAATGGGATTTCGGAGTAATCAGGGAAGCTTCTGTTTTTGAAATTTAGGGAAGAATTGGTTAGGAATTGAAAGAAATGGTTAACATAAAAGATGTAGATCTATGTTTTACCAATTTTTAGTCACTGAAATCATTCAAATTGGAATCAATATAAGGGAGATATGGTCAGATTAGTAAGCAGAGGTCAAAAACTAACTAACCAGGGAAGAATCTGTTAAGTATGCTTTTATGTTTGAATTTCTGAGAAAAATCTATAGGTAATTAAAGAAATTTTTAACATTATATATATATATATATATATATATATATATATATATGTATGTATGTATGTATGTATGTATGTATCACGGATCTATACGCTTTAAAATCACTTAATTTGGAGTCTATATGAGAGAAATATGACTGATTAATGAGTAAAAGTCAGAATTAGTCTAGAATCCAGGGTAGTAAATGTAAGTATTTTAGTTTTTGATTTTTTGGGAGTAATTAGTAAGGAATTTAAAGAAATAATAAACATGAAAGTTATATATAAGTGTCTTAGCGTTTTATAGGTTTTGGAATTACCTCAATTAGAGTTCATATTGGGGAGATATGGTCCAATTAGTAAGTAGAGGTCTGAACCAACCCGAGAAGAAATAACATTAAATTTGAGGGAGTAGTAATACCACGATTACTTAAAATTTTCACTAAAATACTCAACATAAGGGTTTTAGAGGATTGTCTTATCTTTCAATTGACATCAAAATCACCTCAATCGGATTTAAAATAAGGATAACAATATTTTAAAAAGAAAAATAATCTTATAAATGAAATAATAAATAACTAATGTATACCATAGCCATTGCCATTGCACGCAATTCTTACCATATTAAGTGTGTAATTTTGATATAGAAATATTTTATAAAGTGATATTTGAAACGATTATATTCATGACATGATTATCAATGATTTTTGGTAGTGATTATATTTTGATGAAAAATTATGGCATGTGAGTATAATGAACATACTTATTATTGAAATCATATTTTTGACTATTAATGTGAAAAGAAAAGAAATGAGCACGGTCACATGGTGGTCCATATGGTGCACCAGTAGGGGACGCCCTACCAACGGCTATAAGTATGTTAATGAGAAAATAAATTGTGCCATGTCGGACAGAGAGAAAAAAGTCCATACCAGAGAGTAGAAAGTACTCACCCTGACTGGGGTAACTTGACATGAAAATTAATTGATAGCCATCATATGATATTTTGAAAATATTTATTCATGCCATACATGTCATAACTATACGATTTTCATATGCATGGATAAAGTATATTCATGTGACTTAAATATATTTGCTGTAATTTATACAAATAAACATGATATGATGAGCTATATTGATGATAATTATGATTTATTGTTGAACCTACTGAGATTTAATTCTCATTATATTTTCATATCATATTCAGAAAACTAAGTTATGCAGATATTCTTTATGATTGGCTTTTAGCGTATGTTGGGTTAAGTTGGCTAAGATCCCGGTGAAGATGCAACCACCCGCACCCGTATCTCCGGAACTGGTCAATATGGATAAATAAAATGTAAACTTATATGTGTTTAATTTTTGTACATATGTTTTGATTAATAATGTGTATGTGAACCCAGAATTGTATAAGTGTTAATGGTATTTCATAAACTTTAATTATGTTTGGTTACTATAATTGAGTGCTATTATGAGTTAAATAGTTAGAAGTAAAGAGGTAATGACATCATAGACAATTACTGTTTCAGCAACATCAACACTGTTCACACATCCAAGGTTACTATTCACATAAACAAAAACTGTGCCATACGATCATAAAACTTTGGTTTTTAAGATTTTATCTACTTATAAGACTATCTATTGTGTTGATTTCCCATTTAGAGGTGTTTAAACATACTTATCTGAAGCTTATATTTTTAGGCCTTTCTTCTTGAATTTTTTGACGACTTTCTAGCAAAATTTTGGTGAAACCAATTGATCCAACTCGTATCTCTCTTTGTCATGAATCTAATGACACCAACGATGCCTCAAATGGAGTTTTATAGAGTTTGGAATCTTAGAGAGAAGGTAGACCCCTAAAGAGAGAAACAAAGGGAGAAGGGAGAAGATGGAGGAAGAAAATGAAGAGAAAGCCAGAGGTGGAAGTAAAATAGAAAGACGAGTATTTTTGTATTTTTGCCTAGCATCACAGTAGTGGTAGCTTGGTGCCGTGATTGCGAGCATTCTGGAAACCTGGGTTTGCGTGATCTGCCTTAAGCATTGTGGTGGTGTGCCTTCTAGATTTTGACCTCGTGCTTATAGGTAATTAGAGCTATAGCAGTGGGTCTTCAGATTTTTGTCTTTTCGCCTAGTGTCAGGGTAGTGGTAGCTTAGCATCACGATGGTGAGTATTCTGGAAACTTGGGTTCGCGTGTTTTGCATCAAGCTCACGACGGTGAGCCTTCTAGATTTTGATCTCGTGCTTCTAAGTAGTTAGTGTTGTGTGGTGCGTACTGTCGTAGGTACACCCAAATTAATATCTTACCTCTCAACTAATCTGTAGTAATGGAAGTAACAATTGATCCTACAGAGACTGTAAGTACTTTGTGTGATTCTTGAAAGATGATTTGATAATTGTAAGTAAACAAAGTAAAAAGAGAATGTAAGTAATAAAAAAAAGAGTTATTAGTAAAAAAGGTATTGGATTCGGTTGATATCCACTGTCAAGGATTGCATTGATCATTAACAACATAATCAATCTTAAATTAAATATCTATCATTGAGATTCTAACCCTATTCCTCCTTAAGTCTACTACTTGATGACAATTGTCTCAATTAAACCCTAATTAACAAGCAATCTTTTAGCACATCGGTAAAGTCTAACCTATTAACTGCATGAAGAACTAAAAAAACTGATAGAGTTAAACAAATATAGACATATAAGCTATATCTAATTTATTCAATTATTCATCACAAGTTTAATGATTTATAATTCAAAATCCTTAAACCTATTTGTCTCATGAATCACAGTAATAGAAACTTTGTTCAAAACATAATTCAATAGTAGATTAAGATAGATAATATATTAGTAGGCCTTCTTAGCAATTATATGAATAATCATTGAAAATAGAAGAGTAAATGAATAATCAATATTCAATTAAGATTGAATTAATAAAATCAAATTTAAATATCAAAATGCATGAAAATTCCTTGAGGTTTCAATCTTTCTCTACTAACTAAATGTAAATTAGCCACACAAGGCTATAAGAAAATTTAGAGAAGAATTGAAGAAGGTAATTAAGAGCTTAATTGATGATCTATATACTTGCTTTCTCCTTCTTTTTATAGATTGGCTTCTTCTCATTGAAGTAGAATTGTTTTTAGGTCAAAATTCAGCTCATTGATCTTCAATTGAAACTAAAAAAACTTAAAAATCGCGATTTCAACATTTTGATGCGACGACTGGCTATGTTTGTAGTGCTGCAACGCTTCAGAGTTCCTAGCACAAGGGACCACAGCGCACGGTCCTTCTCCCCAGCACCGTGACGCCCAAAAACTTTCAGAATTTGCCAATGTTCGGGACACAAAAGTTATCTCTATGTCTCTTCTTTCCATAACCGTTAGAATCACCTCAATTGGAGTTCAAATGAAAGAGATATGCCTCAATTAATAACGACGAGTAAAAAGTCAGTATTTTTCTATATTTTCTCTCTATTTTTCTCTTTATTCTTCTTAAAACACAAAACACAAAATACAATTAATTTCTATTTATATTTTCCTTAAATCAAATAAAAAGTAAGATATATGTACATGTTAAAACAAAACTTGCTCATTAAGATGGAACAAAATAATTTAAAGTAAAATAAATTTATTTAAGGTAAAACATAATTATTTTAAGCGAACATATAACCATTTAAAATAAAATATAATTATTTATAATAAAACATAGAGTTTAACTACAATTAAGAGAGAAGAAAGGTTTGTGATGGATTAGGATTTGGATACAACTGGTCATATTTTTACCTTTCCTCTTTCTCCCTCTTCTTTTTCTCTTTCAATTTTGAGAACAGTGAGGGTCTCTAACGTGAAGAACGGGAAAGGATTTTGGGGTCTTCGGCGTAAAGGACGTGAGATTTTTTATTTAGGCTGGAATTTGAAATGCAACTGTAATTCTCCTTCTCTCTCTCTCTCTCTTTTCTTACTTTCATTAAAAAAAAAAACTACAGTTGTATCTAACATATTTAAATTCAATTATTTATTTTGAATATGATTCATTTGAATTCATAACCGACAGATGTGAACAAATTTCAATTACTTTAATCATTTAATTTCAAATTGAATATGTCAAACCATGGGGATTTGAGAAAAGATTTGTAATATATGGCCTCCAAGAAAATTTCTCATATTCTTAAATTCAATTAATTTAAATATGATATTTTAAATATATTTTAATATTTATTACTTGATTAATTTTATTTTAAAATACTAACTTACTTTTTATATATGGTATATAAAATTTAAAAATAAATTTTCTTTTCCACAGTACTTCTGATTCAACTGCAATTTGACTGTAACCACGTTAGGAAATTATGAACCACTTCCATCACTATCATCCCACGGTGAATAACCAGGGCGATTTTCAACACATTTGTGGTTAAACACTTTACTCTCAGGGGTGCGTCAGTTACGCTGCCGGCGCATTTTTATCGTCTAGTAACGCGGTCTCAGTAAGGTACGCAAATGCTGTGCCCTTGAAAAGCCTCCACACAGTCCGGTTAAAACGAGCATATTCTATCTCTCATCCTTTCCAAAGTGTCGATTTCATAGTCTCATCCCTCTGATCTTCTGTTTCGCCAGGAGCATTTTGTTTGTCTGTTTTCTCACCCTTTTCCCCCTTTTACTTATAATTCATTTTAGTTTTTCTTACAACTTTCCTAATTGTCATCGATTCCAATGCTGAGATAGAAGATAGAAAACCTGGAAAATCTCGAATCTTCTTCCCAGGAAGCTCTTTTGTTGGAGGGTGGTATGGATCTGTTGGCCATCTGTGTTAAGAGCACCTCTGTGAGCCCTCTTTTGCTCAAGAACTCTTTTTGCGAGAGACCCGTTTCCTGGAGGTTGGGAAAGGCAGGGATTTCTTTCAGGGTTGAACATGGGCGAGTTTTTGAGATCAGAGTTTTGGGACGCAAGGATTGCTGTAAAATGTACCAGCCTTTTGTCGTTAGAGCAATGGGGAAGAAGAATAATCATGACAAATCCCCTTCATCTGGTGTGTAATTTTAGCTGAAACTTGCACGGATTCCATTTATCCGGAATTCTCTCTGTTCTAGTTGATGCGATCTCTGGATTGTTAAAATTTGCTGTTGTTACAATATTATAGATGTGTGGATTTCTATGAGATAACTGTTACAACATAGGAAAGGAGAGTGAAACTGTACATTCATGTGAAATTGCGGTATAGCTCAATGAGAAAAAAAAAAAAAAATTCTAGAGAAGAAGATCAACATGAATTAGCACAAAAAGGTTTTCTAGGTGCTTATAGAGAATTCCATCACAAATTCACTTGTTTTTTGTTAGTTATTAGTAAATACGGCTTTGAGGTTCGATAATCAAAATCTTCATTTCTCGGCTTCAAAGCGGATCTATATAGTTATTAAGTAGCTTCACTCCATATTGTACGGGTAACCCTCGTTGGCAGAGGCCTATTTTGCTACGTGTTACAGTGGATACTCTGTAGACTTGCTAGTAAACAATAGATTTTAGCTTACTTCTGTCCTTTTTTTTAGTTAAAATTAATGTAAATAAATTGTGTGATGAAAGAGTAGTAGTAATATTTTTTGATGTAAGGGATTAGTAACCGTTATATTTTTTATTTTTCAGAGTTTTCTGTTTTAGCTGATTATGATATTTTTTGATTTAAAGGATTGTAATTATAGAATAATTAATGTTATATATATATATATATATATATATATATATATATATTTTAGAGATTGATATAGATCTAATTTAAAGACTATATTTTTATTATTTTATTATTTTTCTTTGACTTCACATTATATTAAAGTCCTGAGAAAAATATAGAGTAGTAGTCTTTAAGTTGTGTCTCTATCTAGCTTTCTATTTTTATTTATTAGAAAAAAAAGGGAAAGGTTCCCAGCAGAGCGTCGCGTTAGAGGTCTAGCCTCTACAAAAGAGTGATTCTGTTGGTCATCTAAGTTGGGTCCTGTTCAGAACCTAAAAATAGGCCGACCACCACTGTCAGAGCCTCTCCGACCATGGTTGACGGCGCCATTGGTGTCCAACCAACCCAGACAGTGCCGATACCCTCTTTTGTTTGTAGTTCCTTGGCTTGTGTTTGCCCAGACAGCACCGAGCACTCATCTTGCTTTCGTCTTTTGGCTCAGGCTGCACAAATAGTAGCGTTTTTCATCACTGTGAATTACCCAGGCGCTGCTTTCCACTTCTTTGGATCTATTCGTGGTACCCAAATTTTGGTTCTCTTTTTGCCTGCTTGTGGTATTTGATTCATTATGATTCTGGCTGCATTACTTGTTTAGACGTGATGGCTGCTTCCTCTATGATTCCCAACCCCCCCCCCCCCCCAAAAAATCGGATATTTTCTCTCCTATCTCTGGATCTCTTATTATTACTACCAAAAAATTAAATGAGGTCTAATTATTTTTCATGACTGCATCTGTTGAACTTTGGTTTCTTGGTCAGGGTTGGTCAGGGTCGTGAAGACCATTTAATAAAAGAATTAAAAGATATTTCTGAAGTAGATAGACCTATTTGAAAAAAATTAGACCACCAGTTATGTAGTTTGTTATGGCATTATGTTGATTCTAAACTTTTGTCTCTCCTCTATACTTATAAAACATGTCATATTTTTTTTGGAGAAATGTTAAGTCTCTCTACACTAATAATATTCAACGTTATCATTTGATTATAGATAAGATGATGAGTTTGAAGCAGTTTGACACATATATGAACACTTATCTGAGCGTGGTTTAATCTGTCAAGGAAGAATTTAATGATTTATTGCCTATTTCAACTAATCTCAGTGAACAAGAGAAACAATGGGATAAGTTTTTTATAATTCTTACTCTTTCCGGATTAAAACCCGAACTTGAATCGGTTCGTGAGCAAATTCTCTCTAGTCCTGACGTTCCATCTCTAGACAATGTATTTGCTCGTTTACTGCATGTCTCAAGGCCAGCTCCTCCCAAGACAGAGAGTATACTTTCTGAGCCTTCAGCTCTTGCTTCCCAAATTATCAATCCTAGCAGAACTCATAATATTAGCCAAGGTGGCGGACGTAATTGAGGGCAACACTCTCAATGCACTTATTGCCATAAAATTAGTCATACTCGTAACATATGTTATTCTTTGCATGGTCGTCTTCAAAAAGCTACTTATATTGTTCAGACAGACAATCTTGATATTGTTCCACCATCTACAGTAGTTTTGATGTCAGAAGCTGATTATCAAGAATTTTTGCAATATCAAGCCACTAAAAATATTGGTACCGTTGCTTCCGATGCTCATACTGGTAATCCTATTGCTTGTCTGACACAGTTTTCTTTCTCAGGGGTTTGGATGCTTCTGATCATATATCTAGTAACCCTAATTTTTTTCCCAAATTGTATATTTCATCTTCTTCTTTTCCTATTGTTATTCTTGCTGATGATTCTAAAACTATTACCAAAGATATTGGTCAAGCACGACAATTTTCCTCTCTGTCTCTTGAGTCTGTTCTTTATATTTCTGGCTGCCTTTTCAATCTTATCTCTGTTAGTAAGTTTATTTGAACTTTGAATTGCTCTCTAACTTTTTCTGATTCTTCTGTGTTTGTACAAGATCGGAGCACTGATCAGACGATTAGAATTGGGTGTGAATTACACGTGCTATATTATCTCTCTATGCTTACATTTCCAGTATTCTGCACTACTCCCTCTCCATCTATGCTTCATCACCGTTTAGGACATCCCAACCTTCATAAATTGCAATTGATGGTGCCTAATCTTTTTTTTTAGAGTGTGAATCATGTCAATTGGATAAACATACCTATATGTCTTTTCCTAAACAGAGTCAAAGTAAAGTTAAGTCTCCTTTCTCCTTAGTTCATACTGATGTTTGGGACCCAGTCGTCATCGTTCTATTTTAGGTTTTAAGTATTTTGTAACTTTTATTGATAATTATTCTGGATGTACTTAGTTATTTTTAATGAAAGGTCGATCAGAACTGTTTTCTATTTTCAAAAATTTTTGCTCTAAGATTCATACTCAATTTAATACATCTGTTAAAATTTTACGAAGTGATAATACACGTAAATATTTTTTTACTTCTTTTCAAAATTTTATGACTGCACAAGGTATGCTTCATCAATCTTCTTGTATTTACACACCACAATAAAATAGTGTAGCTAAATGTAAAAATCGCCATTTAATTGAGACAGCTCGCATTATGTTGCTTCATCACCATGTTTCTCACTCTTTTTGGAGTGATGCGATTCTTACTGCCCGTTATCTAATCAATCGTATGCGTTCCTCTGTGCTTAAAGGTTAGGTCTCTCATTCTCTCATATTCTCAAGTCAACCATTGTATCATCTCTCTCTGCGTGTATTTGGTTGTGTTTGTTTCATTCATAATCATATCTCAAGTCGTGATAAGCTTGCCATTAAGACTTTTAAATGCATCTTCTTAGGCTATTCTAAATTACAAAATGAGTACAGGTGTTATTCTCCCTTAACTTGTTAGTTCTTTGTATCTGCAAATGATATTTTTTTTAGCAATCTTCTTATTACTCACCATCTCATTCTATTGATCAGTCTATTGTTACTGGTGCTCTTTCTCTTCCCTGTCTCGATTTTTCTATTGTTTCTTTGTCAGACACTTCAGTCTCGCCTTCATAGACTATTCCACCCTTTTAGGTTTATCGTCGCCGTGTGTCTACCTTCACTCCTGCAGACCCTGTGGATGTTCTGCTGATTCACCCTCAGCTCCAACTTTAGAACCTGCTTCAAACCTGTCTCCTATTGATGGTTTTCGTATTGCTGTTCGGAAAGTTATTCGCTCATCTCGTAATCCTCATCCTGTATACAATTTTGTGAGTTATAATCGATTATCCTCTTCCTATTATGCCTTTGTGTCGTCTTTGTCTTCTGTTTTTATTCTTCAAACCACACAGGAAATTTTTTCTCATCCTGGATGGCGACAAACAATGGTTGATAAAATGACTGCATTGCAGTTTTGTGGCACTTGAAAACTGGCACATCTGCCTCTTGGCAAATCTACTGTTGGTTGTCAATGGATTTATACTATTAAAGTTGGACCCGATGGTACTATTGATCGGCTTAAGACTCGTCTAGTTGCCAAAGGCTATACACAAATTTTTGAGTTGGATTACGGTGATATTTTCTCTCCGGCTGCCAAAATGGCTTCCATTCGGCTCATGCTTTCTATTGCCGCAATGTGCCATTGGCCTCTTTATCAGTTGGATATTAAGAATGCCTTCCTTCATGGTGATCTTAAAGACAAGGTGTATATGTAGCAACCACTTGATTTTGTTGCTCAGAGGAAGTCTAGATTAGTATGTAGACTGAGACGGTCTATAATGGTTTGAAGCAATTTCCCCGAGCTTGGTTTAACCAGTTTAGTAGCGTTGTCCAACAATTTGGGATGACTCGTAGTGAGACAAATTACTCAGTATTTTATGTACACCGGATTTCTGACCGATGCATTTATCTAATAGTCTATGTGGATGACATCATTATCACAGAGAATGATCAAGGAGGGATTTCACAGCTCAAACAATATCTTCTCAAGAATTTCAAACTAAAGACTTAGGAAGTTGAAATATTTTTTAGGGATAGAGGTGGCACAATCTAATACTGGTATTGTTATCTATAAAAAAAAATATGTCTTAGATCTTCTTAAAGAAATAGGTATGTTGGACTGTAAATCAGTTGAAAGTCCAATAAATCCAAATGCAAAACTTCTACCTGAACAGGGGGAGCCTTTATCTGATTCTGGTAGATATAGGAGACTTGTGAGCAAACTAAACTATCTTATGATCACTCGGTCAGATATCTCTTTTGCAGTGAGTGTTGCAAGTCAATTCTTACAATCTCCTTACACAAGTCACTGGGATGCAGTGATATGCATTCTAAGATATATTAAGGGTGCTCCTGAAAAAGGACTATTGTATGAGAATCATCAACATGCTCAAATAACCGGATATGCAGATGTAGATTGGACATGATCCTCTTTAGATTGATGATCCACTACAAGCTATTGTATGTTTGTAGGAGAAAATCTGGTTTCTTGGAAAAGCAAGAAACAAGTAGTGGCTAGATCGAGTGCAGAGGCTGAATATCAAGTTATGGCTCTAGCTACATATGAGTTGGTATGGATTAGACAATTGTTTCAAGAATTGCAGTTCGGAGAACTTGACAAAAGGACACTCATTTGTGATAATCAAGTTGCTCTACACATTGCTTCTAATCCTGTTTTTCATGAACAGACTAACCATATAGAAGTTAATTGCTACTTCATTAGAGAGAAGATCTTATCATGGATTCTTTCTACAAGTTTTGTTAATTTCAATGATCAATTAGCTGATATTTTTACCAAATCTCTAAGAAGTCAACGAATAAATTATATTTGTAACAAGTTTGGCACATATTACCTATATGCTCCAGTTTGAGGGAGAGTGTTAGAATTAATATAAATAGATCGTGTAATTAGAGAGTATCAGTAAGATCCCTTGATGCAAGGGATTACAGGAACCGTTATGTTTCCTGTTTTAGTTGATTGTGATATTACTTGATTTAGGGGATTGTAATTATGGTGTAATTAATGTCTTATTTGTATTTTTTCTATATATATATATATATATCAGGGATTGATGTAGGTCTAATTCATAGACTACATTTTTACTATTATTTTTTTTTTCTATTTTTCTCTATTTTTACTATTATGTTTTTCTTTTATTTTTCTCTGACTTCACACCTTACACTAGTATAGTACAAATGATTGAGTTCGTAAAAATTACACTTTCCATTAGAATGTAAACCCTTCCCCATTCTTCATATGATTGGGGGGAAAGCACATTCTAAATGGGAAGCATCAAATTAAAATCTCAGAAACAAAGTTGCTGATAGAGTTGATTCATGACAATGAGTTTGAATTTCTGTCTAGAATTTACTTCTTCCCATTTGGTAGAAAGGTTTATTGAATTTAGGAAAAAAATAATCATCCTTATGATTTTGTAATATCAATATGTTTTTGATGGTCTGAGCCTAATAGACAACTAGCAATTTTGAATAATTCTTTTATTGGAAAATAAGAGTACTCAATCAGAAACAGCTTAATCAGCAAGGATGATAAGCAGAAAAAGGGAATTAAGCAACCAGAGCTCCAGCTCCTACAGAATTCTCTCTAGAGAAATCTGCCCAAAATTTTACTATTCTCCAAAACTGTCTCACTCCACGCATTCCCCTCTCACAAATACATCTCCCTCCCTTTTCTTAATAGAATTCCCCTGCATAACTGAATTCCTTTTTTTCTCACCCACGTGTTTGTTCCTTTTGGAGCAAACCTTCCAAATCTTGGACTTGGGTTGGCCCAATAATTGGTCATCATCCCAATTATCTAACAAGCCCTTATCAATACCTCCTCCAGAAAGATTTGCTTTGTCCTCAAGGCAAAATTAAGGGAACTGACTCTTCACAGTGATTTCCTCCTCCCAAGTTGCAATTTTGCCATTGAATAAAAAATTTGCTGATATGTTGACCATGTAGCCGACCCCACCTAGTGGGAAAAGACTTAGTTGTTGTTGTTGACCATCTTGCCATTTCAACCGGTCTCCCAAAACCTTTTCTGGTTTCACAGTATCATCAACAGCCAAATCTACTGGTAAGGTTGGTTCTAAGGATATTTTTCCATAGCTTTCTTTAGTAGAGAAACATGAAAAACATGATGTGTCGCAAGATCTGGAAATTGTTTTTCTGTTATATTTGTTTATGTTTTAATTTTGTTATTTTTTTGTATTTGTTTAGGATTCTTGGGGAGGATTACTTTCCTAAAATTCTAATGGTTATTCCGAATATATATTTCCTTTTCTCTAGGAGGATATCTCTCTTATTTTTTAGGGTTTGATTGCTATCTTTTAGGCATTGATATTTCGGTAATTTACTGCCAATATATATACACACACACACACACACACACACAAAAGAGGAATTCTTTCTCTACTTCTTTTTCTACATGGTATCAGAGCAATAATCCTCGTGGCCGGAAGACCTCAAGTGATCTTTCCTTGGGGCACAGCCATGAATAGTGTTGATAGGAGTGTTGACTCGGACACCTCTGGTTCCTTGTAGTCAAATCCCATAACAGTAGCACAAATTCAACCAACTTACTCTGATAATTCCTCTTTGCAAATCACCTCTCATAAACTCATTGGCAAGAATTATTTGACATGGTCCCGTTCGATAGAGATGGTGGTGCGTGACAAAGGGAGATTTGGGGCAGAAAAATCACTAGAAACAGACTCTTTATTCAGAACATGGGATGCCCAGAACTCAATGGTTTTGGCCTGATCAATTCCATGAATGAAAAAATTAGTAAAAGTTTTTTGTGTTATAGGACAGCTCGAGAGACGTGGGATGCTGCTAAATGCCTATATTCAGATTTAGAAAATTCTTCTCAACTTTTTGAATTAAGGAATAGATCTTGGAATTTAACCCAGGCCGAGTTGGACATAACCATTTATTTTAATGAACTCTCCAAACTATGGCAAGAGGTAGACTAGTTCCATAATGGCCACAAATTGTGTGCCTTATGTGCTAAAAACCACCAGAAGGTGGTTGATAAAGAAAGAATCTATGACTTTCTTGCTGGGTTAAGCAAAGATTTGGATGAGGTCTGAGGAAGACTCCTTGGAATTAAACCTCTCCCAAGCATAGAAGAAATATTTGTTGAAGTCCGTAGAGAAGAAACAAGAAAAAGGGTTATGTTAGGGACTGTTAAACTGGGCACAGATAACTTGGCATTCTTTTCTTATGGACATGATAACCAAAAACCATATAAAAGGGAGATGTAGACATATATGTGTTTAATTTGTGTATGGATATTGTTAATTAATGATGTGTATGTGAATCTAAAATTGTATCAGTATTAATGTTATACCATAAATCTTAATTATGTTTAATTAATTTAATTGAATGTTATTACGAGTTAAATAGTTAGAAGTAAAGAGGTAATGGCTTCATGAGATTTTAAAAATACATATATTTGTATATATGTAAAAAAAAGAAAACAAGAAATGGAGTTGTTACATTTTGTGTTCTCACACAAGTCATGATTCTATCGTACATATCTTTGATTGCTCGAATATACGCAATACGTACTCTTTTTTTCTCTAAAGCCTTCTATAAAAGCTATGTAAATCTTTTTGCCTCTTTTGATAACTTTCTATCAATCTCTGCAATAAGTATATTGCTTCCATGGTTGACCTTCATCTTCTCTCATAACTTCATAGTATGGCTCATGAGCTTAATCTTCTTATAGTTAGCACAATTTTGTATGTTCTCATTATTTAAATATACCTTAGCAATTGCAGTTAGAAATAAGAAACAACCTGGTAAATTAATTAATTTATACTTTAAACTTTAACTACTTAAAGTTAAAGGTATAAATAAATTAATTTACCAGAAGCAACGCGCTGTATGGCTCGAGTGCAGTGTCAAAAGAGCAAGGGCCGCTGCATCGGCGCCCGGATGCAGTGAAAAATAAGCAAGGGTTCCCACACTTTAATGAACGGGTGTGGGCAAAGAAGTTAGTTCATGAGGGTAGGATCCGTTTTGGAACTTGGAATGTAGGCACACTCACAGGAAAATCAATGGAAATAGTTGATACCATGATTAGGAGAAGGATCAATATCATGTGTCTACAAGAGACTAAGTGGGTAGGAGAGAAGGCAAAAGAATTAGACTCTTCAGGTTTTAAGCTTTGGTACACCGGCAAGACAAGAACTAGTAATGGTGTAGGTTTAATAGTTGATAAGGAGTGGAGAAACAATGTAGTAGATGTGAAAAGATTAGGAGATAGGATTATAGCTTTAAAAATTGTAGTTGAGCGGGATATTTTTTAATGTTTTTAGTGTTTATGCACCCCAAGTTGGATTAGAGGAGCATCACAAGAGAACTTTTTGGGAGGATCTAGAAGGTTTGATTCAAGAAATACCTCTGGGAGAAAAGATTTTCCTAGGAGGGGATTTGAATGGTCATGTAGGGAGGGAATCGAAAGGATACGAGGGTATACATGGAGGTTTTGGATTAGGAGATGCAAATGAAGAGGGTAAAACTATCTTGGATTTTTCTTTAGCCTATAATTTTACCATAGCAAATACTTGCTTTAGAAAGCGGATAGAACATCTTATCACATACAAGAGTGGAGGAGCAAACTCTCAAATAGATTTTTTCTTGGTAAGGAAATCAGATAGAAAGTTCTGCACAAATTGTAAAGTCATACCCGGTGAGAGCTTGGCTACCCAACACAGGGTTCTAATTTTGGACGTACGAGTTATGAGAAGAGTAGAAAGAAAGAGTAAGAAAACAATCCCTAGAATTAGGTGGTGGTCTTTGAAGAATGAACAACAAAGGAATTTTCAAAGAAAAGTGGAGGAAGAGAGGCTTTGGGAGGTCCAAGGAAATGCTAATGATATGTGGGACGAGATGGCCAAAGGGATAAGGAATATAGCAAGAGAGATACTTGGAGAATCAAGAGGCGTTGGACCTAAGGGTAAAGAATCTTGGTGGTGGAATGCGGAGGTGCAAGATAAGATTAAGGTTAAGAGAGAGTGTTATAAGGAGTGGCACTTATGTAAAGATAATGCAATTTGGGATAAATATAAAGTGGCTAAGAAAGACGCTAAGAAGGCTGTGAGTGAGGCAAGAACTAAAGCTTTTGAGGGGTTATATCAATCTTTAGGAACTAAGGAGGGAGAAAGAAAAATTTACAAGCTTGCGAAGGGTAGGGAAAGAAAGACAAGGGACCTAGATCAAGTGAAATGTATTAAAGATGAAGAGGGTAATGTTTTGGTAAGGGAGCATGATATCCACGCACGATGGAGGAGTTACTTTCAAGGACTTTTTAACGAAGGGCATGAGTTGACCTGTAACTCTGACAGACTTAATATTGCAGAAGAGGATCGTAATTATACTTTTTATCGTAGAATCCAAGAGTTTGAAGTAGAGAGGGCTTTGAAGAGAATGGATAATGGCAAAGCAGTAGGACCTGACAATATACCTATTGAGGTGTGGAAAAGTTTAGGAAGGAAGGGTATAAGTTGGCTCACTAAGTTGTTTAATGTGATAATGAAATCTAAGAAAATGCCGGATGAATGGAGGAGAAGTACTTTAATCCCTATATATAAAAATAAAGGAGACATACATAATTGTTCCAACTATCGGGGGATTAAACTCATGAGCCACACTATGAAGCTATGGGAGAAGATTATTGAGCAAAGATTAAGACAAGAGACTCAAGTTACAGAGAACCAGTTTGGATTTATGCCAGGAAGGTCAACTATGGAAGCCATTTATTTACTACGGAGATTGATGGAAATGTATCAAAGTAGGCAGAAAGATTTGCATATGGTTTTTATTGATTTGGAAAAGGCATATGACAGAGTGTTAAGAGAGATTCTATGGAAGGCTTTAGAAAAGAAAGGAGTGCGTATTGCGTATATTCGAGCAATCAAAGACATGTACGACAGGATAACGACTTGCGTGAGAACACAAAATGGGGATACAAAGGATTTTCCCACAACTATTGGACTACATCAAGGGTCTTCTTTGAGTCCGTATCTTTTTAATTTGATTTTGGACGCAGTTACTGAACATATACAAGAGTTGGGGCCTCAGTGCATGATTTTTGCAGATGATATAGTCTTAGTTGGTGAATCGAAAGAGGAAATAAATTTGAAACTAGAGTCATGGAGACAAGCTTTAGAAACACATGGTTTTCGGATAAGTAGAAATAAAACAGAATATATGGAATGTATTTTCAGTAAGAGACGAACAAATACGAATGTAGACGTGAAACTTGGAGACTATATATTAAAACAAGTTACAAGTTTTAAATACCTTGGGTCTATTATACAAAATGACGGCGAAGTAAAGGAGGACGTAAATCATAGGATTCAAGCTGGATGGATGAAATGGAGGAAAGCTTCGAGTGTCATTTGTGATAAAAAAGTGCCGCTCAAAGTTAAAGGAAAATTCTACCGTACGGCTATAAGACCTGCTATATTATATGGTACTGAATGTTGGGTGGTTAAAAGACAACATGAAGAGAAACTCAACGTTGCAGAGATGAGAATGTTGCGCTGGATGTGTGGACACACCAGAAGAGATATGATTAGAAATGAGTGCATTAGAGAGAAGGTTGGGATAGCACCTATTGTGGAAAAGATGGTTGAATCTCGCTTAAGGTGGTTTGGCCATGTGTGGAGAAGACCTGCAGAAGCACCAGTGAGAAGAGTAGATCGGATGGAGAATAGCCCAATAATTAGAGGTAGAGGGAGGCCAAAGAAAACAATAAGTGAAACTATTAAAAATGATTTAATAGTTAATAATTTATCTATTGATCTCATCCATGATAGGCCACTTTGGCGCCGTTTGATCCATGTAGCCGACCCCACCTAGTGGGAAAAGGCTTAGTTGTTGTTGTTGTTGTTGTAATAAGGGGTGAAATTTGGATCATAATGGAATCTATAAAATTGATAAAGTAGTAAACTTTAAATATAAATAAAATAATTATAATTAGTTAGCAAATACAATTATTATGAAATTATACGAAAATAATACTCACTTAGGATTAAGATAATATCTTGCAGTATAAAGAGGCTTATGGAGTTGATAATCCCATCACTTGCTCCCATATCTTTCTGTATTTACTTTCTACATTATCAAAATTATTTGTTATTTGTTTTTTTGCTCTATCTATAGCTTCATATATGTAATCCATGACTGGTTTTAAATCTTCATCCACAACACACTTTCACAAGAGGACCTACACAATTCAAGCAATATTTTATGGATTTCCAAATTCTTTGATCACTTTAAACAATATTTTTTATGACTTTAGCGTCACTTTTAGGAGCATAAAAACTTGTGACCCATTTTTCTAATGCAAACATAGATTTAAGAGCTGTCTTTTGGTCTAAAATGGATTTTATTGTTAGGTAAAAGGTTTCAAATCTTGTAATTGCTAGCCTTGCTAACTCTTTATCTTTAGAATAACTCCTATATAAATTGAGCAACTAATAGAAACCGAACCATAACTCCTTATCCCAAGGTGTACACAAGTAGATAAAGGTCCAATATCAATGTGAGGAAAGGAGAACTCATAGAGCAAAGGGCTGAGCCCAAAATAACAAAGCCCAGACCTCTATTGTTGTATAATAGGAGGGGAAAAACACGTGGAGATGAAGAAGTTAGTTACAAGAGAGAGAATACAAGTGAGGTATAGAGTAAAGAGAAAAGAATTCAGTTATGGAGAAAGATGCATTAAGGGAGAGGTGCGTGGAAGGAGGAAGGAATTGGATGTCAAGGGGGCGGTTAGCTGCTTAGTGCCAGGCTTGAGGGCTTTGCATTCTAGTTTATTTTCTTAATTGCATGTTTTTCAATTTTATTCTGTGATTTCAAACTCATTCCTCACCAGAATTTCTTTGATTTAAATTCTGGTCTTGTTACTTTACTGGAGTAAATCATTTAAGGATCAATATAATATCCATTTCTACAAATTTTGGTATCAGAGCACCTACGATCTGGGAATGGTAAACACTAGGATGGAAGGAAAGATTGAATTGATGGAGAAAGAGATAGGAGCCATTAAGGATTTTATGCTAGAAGTGAAGGAATTCATGGCGGAGTGGAGAAACCAAAAGGTTGAGGATGAGAGGAGATCTTCGCGGGGGAAATTGATTGAAGAACAAAATGACCCCAACGGGTCAACGGAGATAGAAGGAGGAAAAAGAAGGGTGGCATAGGAGAGAGGGGGGCCATTTCAAGCGATTGGAATTACTAGTTTTTACTGGAGAGGACCT
The DNA here is from genome assembly GCA_037074535.1 of Gleditsia sinensis. Classification (NCBI taxonomy): domain Eukaryota; kingdom Viridiplantae; phylum Streptophyta; class Magnoliopsida; order Fabales; family Fabaceae; genus Gleditsia; species Gleditsia sinensis. The sequence continues at coordinate 25,517,485 of CM073466.1, forward strand.
GATAGGATGGATATTCAGGGTGGTAAGATATTTCTCTTTAAATCGAGTAGGAGAAGGGGAGAAGATGGAGGCCATTACAGTGTGCCTCGATGGCAATGCCTTGAACTGGTTCCAATGGCTGGATTCATGAGCACCAATCCAAAGCTGGGGGGAATTTAAACAAGAGCTGATGAAGAGATTCCAACCTTCCTACAGTGGCAACATATATGAAATACTCATGGCCCTGAAGCAAGAAACGATAGTAACAGAGTATCGTGAGGAGTTTGAGCTAGTTTCAGCTCCATTGAAGGATTCGACGGATGTCATGTTCATGGGAGCTTTTCGGAACAGATTGAAGGAGGAGATACGCGCACAGGTAAAGATGAACCAGGTTGAGACGTTGAAGGAACTGATGGGCCTAGCCCATATGATTGAAGAGAGAAATTGGGTTCTGGAGAAGGCTCGTGAGGCAAGATGGGCAAAAGGGCCACACCTAACTGGAACCAACAGAGTTTCTGGAAACACTAAACTTACCAAAGTTGTGACTATGTTGACTTTGCCGAGAATAGAAGCAAGTGAATCGAAAACACCCACTTCAGTTGTGAGTGTGCCTTCTAGAAATGAGGGGTGTTTTTGAAGACTCGCGGAAGTTGAAGATGCGAAGAAGAGGGAGCTCAGTCTATGCTATCGTTGTGACGAACGTTTCTTCACTAGACACTGGTGTCGCAATAAGCAACTACAAGTGTTGATACTCACTAAAGATGAGGACGACTTGGAAGGAAGAGAAGAAGCAAAGAGCCTGAAAGAAAATAAAGATGGGGAGCGAGATAACGAGGAGTCACCCATGGAACACTCCATGAATTTGATAGTGGGTATTACCTCAGACTGCACTATGAAACTGAAAGGAAAAATTAATGGCCAAGAGGTAGTGATCATGGTGGATAGCGGAGCTTCCCATAATTTCATAAACAATCGAGTTATATAGGAGTTGGCTCTACCAATGGTAAAGACAAGGTGTTTTGGTGTCACAGTAGGCAATGGTTATACGGTGCAAGGAGAAGGATTATGTCCAGGCATCAAGGTGGAGTTACAGGGAATTAGGATAGTTCAAAACTTCTGCCCCTTTGATATTGGAAGTTAGATATAGTCTTGGGTATGACTTGGTTGGCATCATTAGGTGAAATATGGATGGACTGGAGAAAATTGGCAATGAAGTTCAACTAGGGATCGAGGAGGGTCCAACTACAGGCGGATTTATCTTTATCAAAAACTATAATATCCCTCAAGGCTATGATCAAATCTATTGAGGGATCAAAGCAAGGTTACCTGGTTGAGTTTGGGCAATTATCTATTGTGAAAGAAACAGAACAGCATGATGCAGTAGACAAGATGTTGCAAGAATTTGAAGGAATTTTTATACCAGCAACAGGCCTACCTCCTTTGAGAACGTATGACCGTGCAATACCTTTGAAAGATGGGAGCTCCCCAACAAACATTAGGCATTACCGTTACTCTTACTCCTAGAAAAATGAAATTGAATAGCTGGTAAGGGAAATGCTCACTGTTGGAATAATTAGACCCAGCCACAGTCTTTTTTCCAACCCTGTATTGCTAGTCAAGAAGAAAGATGGAGGATGGCACTTTTGTGTGGATTATAGGGTTCTCAATAAAATAACAATGCATGACAAATTTCCCATTCCAGCCATCAATGAATTATTAAATGAGTTGGAGGGCTCTATTGTCTTTTCTAAATTGGATCTTAAATCTAGGTATCACCAGATCCGAATACAGCCAGGGGAGGAACATAAAACAGCATTCAAAACTCACGAGAGTCATTACGAGTTCTTGGTTATGCCCTTCGGCTTAACCAATGCTCCATCTATCTTCTAAGCTTTGATGAATGAGGTATTCTGAGAGCACTTAAGAAAATTCATATTGGTATTCTTCGATGACATTTGGATATATAGCATTGATTTTTCGACACATTTGTCACATTAGAGAAGGGCATTTGAAATACTGCAGCAACATGAGTTAGTAGTTAATTGAAAAAAATGTTTGTTTGCCCAAAAGATTTGAAGGCATTGAAAGGAATTTTAGGCCTCACACGCTATTATCAAAAGTTCATGAGGGATTATGTTAAAATTGTAGCACCACTTACTAATCTTTTAAAAAGGATGCCTTTGCTTGGGGGGAGGAAGCTTAGTCAACTTTCTAGAAATTAAAGGAAGTTATGGTTTCAGTACCAGTACTTACCCTGTCCGATTTCACATTACCATTTGAGCTGGAGACTGATGTTTCAAGAAAAGGAGTAGGGGCTGTCTTGATGCAAAAGAAGAGATCCATTGCTTTTTTTAGCCCACCCCTTTCTACTCGGGCACAACAAGCATCAATTTATGAAAAGGAGCTGATGGTAATTGTTTGCTGTACAAAAATGGAGGCATTACATGATGAGACATCACTTCATCATAAGGTCAGATACGAAAAGTTTGAAGTTCCTTTTGGATCAAAGGTTGCTAAACATAAAACAGCAGAAACGGGTGTCAAAATTAATGGGTTTTGACTATGAAATCCAATATAAACCTGGAAATGAGAATAGGGCTTCTGATGCCTTATCACGAAGGGAGAAAAATATGGAATTTAATGCTTTTTTGGTATGACAGTCATGGGAGCGAGAAAGCTAGATCTATGAAGCCTAAAAAGATGAAAAGATCAGGCAAATTATCCAACAACATCTTGCTAGGCAGCAACTCAACAAAGAATATAGTCGTCGAGCTGGACTATTGTTGTATAAAAGGAGGCTGGTGATTCCTAAAAGTTCCACCAGAATTCCATTGCTAATGTAGGAATTTCATAATACTTTCTTAGGAGGTCACTGGATATTTTAGAACCTATAAAAGGTTAGTAGAGGTAGATAGGGAGGTATGAAGAGTGATATCCAGAAGTATGTGGCAGCATGTGAGGTGTGTAATAAAAACAAGTACCTTGCTAGAAATTCTACGGGATTACTCCAACCTCTGCCTATTCCATAGCAAGTATGGGAAGATATAAACATGGATTTTATTGTGGGGTTATCAAAGTCCAATGGGCATGATACTATTTTAGTGGTGGTGGACTGGTTGACCAAGTATGTGCATTTTTTACTATTTTCTCAGCCATTCACAGCAAAGGGTGTAGTAGAAATTTTTACCAAGGGGATTGTGAAACTTCATGGGTTGCCAAAATCAACAGTTTCAAACCGAGACAGGGTGTTTGTCAGCCAGTTTTGAAAGGAGTTGATTATAAACTCTAGTACTCAGCTTCATTTTAATTCAGAGTACTATCCACAAACAGATAGACAAATAGAGGTAATGAACCAAAGTTTAGAAACTTACCTTCGTTGCTTTGTAGGAGACAAACCAAAAAGCTGGTTTAAGTTGGGAAATTGGGCAGAATATTGGTACAACACAGCTTACAACAAATCAGCAAAAATGACTCTTTTTAAGGCACTATATGGAAGAGTTCCTCCCACTTTATTTAGGCTTTCTAATGAAAATTCAGTGGAGGCAGAAGTTAATGAAAAGATCAAAGTTAAAAATCAGATTTTGGATGAGTTGAAGCGGTAATTAGAGAAGGCTCAAGAAGAGATGAAGTTGGCTGCCGATAAAAAGAGAAGGGAACTATCCTGTGAAGTGGGTGATTAGGTATTCTTGAAACTTAGAGCCTACAAAATGAAGACTTTAAAAAAGAGAATGAATGAAAAATTGACTCTAAGGTTTTATGGACCATACCAAATTATAGAGAAGTTGGGGCAAGTGTCTTACAGGCTGCAGCTTCCAAAAATAGCTAGAATTTACTCAATTTTTCATGTGTCCCAACTCAAAAAAATTTGTACGAGCAGTGGAACAGATCCAACCTTTGCCTCCCACGCTGATTGATGAATTATAGTTAATTGAGGAGCCTGAGTTGGTAAAACAAACCAAGTCATTCACCAATGGTAAGAAGGAAGTATTGATCAAGTGGAAAAATTTTCTTGACTATGATATTACCTGGGAAGAGGCAGAAATTATACAACAACAAGTCCCAGTTTTTCACCTTGTGCACAAGGTGGATCTTGCAGTGGGGGGTATTGATAGAAACCAGACCATAACTCCTTATCCCAAGGTGTACACAAGGAGACAAAGGTCCAATATGGATGTGAGGAAAGGAGAACCCACAGAGCAAAGGGCTGAGCCCAAAATAACAAAGCTCAGACCTCTACTAGTATATGGCAGGAGGGGAAAAACATGTGGAGATGAAGAAGTTAGTTACTAGAGAGAGAATACGGGTGAGGTGGAGGAAAGAGAAAAGAATTTAACTATGGAGAAGGATGCATTAAGGGGGAGGTGTGTGGAAGGATGAAGGCAAGGAAGGAAGGAGTTGGATGTCAAGGGGGCGGCTGGCTGCTTAGTGCCGAGCCTGAGGCTTTGCATTCTGGTTTATTTTCTTAATTGCATGTTTTCAATTTTATTCTGTGATTTCAAACTCATTCCTCACCGGAATTCCTCTATTTAAATTCTGGTCTTGTTACTTTACTGAAGTAAATCATTTGAGGATCAATATAATATCCTTTTCTACTTGGTTACATCAGCAACCAAGTATGCCTATAAATAAAATTTGTAAGTTTTTTGGCATTCTCAATTGTGTTATAGAAAATTGGAATAATACCAATGTCTTCAAGAATTGAGTCAAGATAATGAGCTGAATAAGGCGATCGAAAGAGTTTTTTTTTTCCATCAACTTGCTTCCAGCAGATACAAGGATTGAAGTTTTCACAGTCACTACTTGAACTACATTCTCTTCGCCAATTTCCTCCACCCTATCATCAAGCAATTCAAACATTTTTTTAGCATCTTTAATAAATCTACTAGTATCAACAGATTTAATAAAAACAATCCCTTTTGGACTATTGACAAGAAACTTAGCAAGGAATCTACCTTTTCCATTAGTCAACCCATCTGACATCACTGTACAACCTATTTTTCTCCATTCACTCTTATATTTTTTTAAATTTTGATGCACAAGATCAACTTTTTTTTTTTTTAAATATGAAAACTTCATGATAAGTTGGTGGCTTCAAATCTCTACCATATTCACTCATAGATTTCAACATATTGATAAACAAGGTATTTTTCACAAGAGTAAATGGCAATGGATTTTTGTATATACATTTACATGTCTTTGACAACTAATTCCCTATCTTTTACTATCTAATTTAAAGTTTGTTGTCTCATCATGCTAGATGTGCTTCTCTCTTTTCCTTTCATAACAAAAGCATCCATGGTCCTTTTTGTTTTTGAATATTTTACTCTTGATTTTTTTTCTTTGAAGTACTCAATAACCTCTTCATCTTTTTTTTTGCATGTCATTCATAATTTTTATAAATAAATTTTTAACATCTTCAAGAACTTGTTCGCATGGAGCAACTTCTTTACGTGTTCCTGCCAAATGATGCTTCAATTTAAATGCACCTTCCTACATTGGTTTTGGGCAATAATTACACTTGATGTGTAATCTAGTTTCTAGATATGTACAATAATACTGAGCAATATTTTTTTTTACTTTCTTTTAGGAGGCGTGATAAAAAACACTGCAGAAGTAAATATAAATATAAAATATGAAATTTTTTTAGCAATTTTAAAAATTTAAAAAGATGAGGGTTGAAATTTGAGAGTTGAAAGAAACTCACATTTGCTAATCAAAAGAAAGAGAAGATTGACACTAGAGAAAATTCTTTGATGTTTTGCTAAACTCACCTTTGAGTCATGAATAAATTTTAAATTGCAAAGAGGAAAGAGTGCTTTTGAGTATAAACAGGCTTAAAATTGTAAAAAGAAAATGTTTATTTAAAGTTTACCTATTTGTGTTTGAATATGATTAAAATTACTTGTAAAACAAGTTATTTTTTATAATTTTTAAAAAAATTACGACAAGTTATTTTTTATACAACAACAACAATAACAACTAAACCTTTTCCCACTAGGTGGGGTCGGCTACATAGATCAAACGGCGCCACAGTGGCCTATCATGGATGAGATCAATAGATAAGTTATTAACTATTAAATCATTTTTAATAATTTCACTTATTGTTTTCTTTGGCCTCCCTCTACTTCTAATTATTGGACTATTCTCCATCTGATCTACTCTTCTTACTAGGGCTTCTGCAGGTGTTCTCCACACATGGCCAAACCACCTTAAACGAGATTCAACCATCTTTTCCACAATAGGTGCTATCCCAATTTTCTCTCTAATGCACTCATTTCTAATTATATCTCTTCTGGTGTATTCACACATCCAGCGCAATATTCTCATCTTTGCAACGTTGAATTTATCTTCATGTTGTCTTTTAACCGCCCAACATTCAGTACCATACAATATAACAGGTCTTATAGCCGTACGGTAGAATTTTCTTTTAACTTTGAGCGGCACTTTTTTATCATAAATGACACTCGAAGTTTTCCTCCATTTCATCCATCTAACTTGAATCATATGGTTTACGTCCTCCTTTACTTCGCCGTCATTTTGTATAATGGACTCAAGATATTTAAAACTTGTAACTTGTTTTAATATATAGTCTCCAAGTTTCACGTCTACATTCGTATTTGTTCGTCTCTTACTAAAAATACATTCCATATATTCTGTCTTATTTCTACTTATCCGAAAACTATGTGTTTTTAAAATTTGTCTCCATGACTCTAGTTTCATATTTATTTCCTCTTTCGATTCACCAACTAAGATTATATCATTTGCAAAAATCATGCATTGAAGCCCCAACTCTTGTATATGTTCAGTAACTGCGTCCAAAATCAAATTAAAAAGATACAAACTCAGAGAAGACCCTTGATGTAGTCCAATAGTTGTGGGAAAATCTTTTGTATCCCCATTTTGTGTTCTCACGCAAGTCGTTATCCCGTCGTACATGTCTTTGATTGCTCGAATATACGTAATACGTACTCCTTTCTTTTCTAAAGCCTTCCATAGAATCTCTCTTAACACTCTGTCATATGCTTTTTTCAGATCAATAAAAACCATATGCAAATCTTTCTGTCTGCTTTGATACCTTTCCATCAATCTCCGTAGTAAATAAATTGCTTCTATAGTTGATCTTCCTGGCATAAATTCAAATTGGTTCTCTGTAACTTGAGTCTCTTGTCTTAATCTTTGCTCAATGATCTTCTTCCATAACTTCATAGTGTGGCTCATGAGTTTAATCCCCCGATAGTTGGAACAATTCTGTATGTCTCCTTTATTTTTATATATAGGGATTAAAGTACTTCTCCTCCATTTATCCGGCATTTTCTTAGATTTCATTATCACATTAAACAACTTAGTGAGCCAACTTATATCCTTCCTTCCTAAACTTTTTCACACCTCAATAGGTATATTATCATGTCCTACTACTTTGCCATTAGTTGATAAGCTGTAAGGGAGTGGACATCAAGAGATCCCATAATCCAAACGCAGCGTTTTGGTTTTCACTTAAAACAAAAAACAAAAAATAGAAGCTCAGATTGCATTGAGGGGAGACGATAAACAGTGAGTCGCGCAGCAGCCATAGTTGCACAACGTCAAAGCTGAATCGCAAAATCGCACCGATCCGTGTGATTCTTGCAATGATTCACGTTCACACGATTTGGCCACCAATTTGTATAGGTGGTCGTACGAATCGTAACGGAATGCATGATTCAAAACGTGAATCATGCATTTTCGACTTCTATGTTCTCGTGTCTATGAGCTTGAGACATAATTTTGAAGGTTGATTGCAGAAGCACATTTTCTAGATGTGTTGTAATTTATCTAATTTGTTGTTTGTTTTATTCCATATTAATGGTTTTATTTGAAAAAAATATTGTTAATAGTAGTTAAATTGCGATATAAATTGTAAATTGTAAATTGGATGACTTATTTTTTTAATCGTAAATTGTATCAAATAATAAGATTCAAGAATATATTATAAAATATTTAAAATATATGTTATAGAATATAAATAAATAGATAACATAAAAAAATATTTAAAATAATATATTAATCTTATAATTTTAAAAACAATTAATTATAAATCTTAAAAAGACATAATTAGTTTATGAATAATGGATTCTTAGACCTAAATCACTATTAAAAATGTTAGCTTCTACCTTTGAACTTGAATAATTGACTATTTAGAAGTTGTCTAATGCCTACAAAATTTTAGATTAAGTTTGCATAGATTTAAAATTGTGGTAGATTATATAATATAACTATATCATATAATATAATATATTATACAATATACCATACCCAAAGAAAACACGAAACAATGTTTTCTTTGGGTATAGTTAAAAAAAAAAGTTGAACACATACTCAACAAAGATGAAGGCGACGAAGTCGCAAGCAAATGAAGACAATAGACCCAATGCTAGGAAGTTGCAAACCCATTGCTAGATGGGTATCCGGAGTCACATAATCGAATGATTATGCGATTGGTACGATTTTGGCTATGATTTTGGTGCTCTAGCAATTTGGCCACCATTTATATCGGTGGTCATATGAATCAAAGCAATGTGGTCAATTCACAACGTGAATCGTACGTCTTCGACTACTATGATATCATTTATTTATTGAGGGAAAGGAAATCCTTTGTTTTAATGAGCAAGTCTTAGTTAGAAAACATTTTGCCATGATAGGATTGAGTGTTATAGTTTCTCACTTTTCCCACCTCCATCTCAATCTCCTCTTTTTGCCCATTATTTTTTTTCGTAGCTGCTCTTAGCAGGCAATTCATGATAATTAACTGCCTTTATCTTGAGAAGGCATTAGTTGGCTTGAAATAGTATTTCAAGCCAACTTTGGCCCTAGGGAATTGTCATGTGTATTTTGTTTATCCTGGTAGGATATATATTACATTTAATGAGGCACATTGACTGACTTTATGACTTCTTGGGCTAAGAGATAGGAGATCACTGAGTTAGAAACATCTAATAGACGAAGATGTAATTTTGGATTGATTACTCACTAATCATAATGGTCATAAGTTCTTAGAAAAAGAAGAATTAGCACACAACACAAACTTTTGGAACTTAGATGATTATTAGCTGATATTGGCATGAAGATAAACTCAATATCATAGAGATGAGAATGTTACGTTGGATGTGTGGACACACTAAAAGAGATATGATTAAGAATGAGTGTATTAGAGAGAAAGTTAGGATAACACCTATCGTAGAGAAGATAGTAGAATTTTGCTTATGATGTTTGACTATGTGTGGAGAAGATTTGTAGAAACTCTATTGAGAAGAATATATCAAATGGAGAGCAGCCTGATAGTTAGAAGTAGATATAGGTTAAAAAAAATAGGTGAAACAATTAAGAAAAATTTAACAATTAATAATCTCTCTATTAATATAATTTATAATAGGCTATTGTAACGTCGTTTGATCCATGTAACCAATCTCATTTAGTGGAAAAATATTTAGTTGTTGTTGTTGTAAGACTGATAAGTAGAATGACTCAAAAATCAAATTAAATCTGTATAAAATTGCTTAACTTTACTGCCTATGTGGGGTCTTTCTATACAAACGATTGATTGTAACAGTTTACTTCTGGACCAAGACTACTGGTGTTAACTTCTTGGTACTAGCCTGGCATAGAATAGGTCGTTGCTTTTTTATTTTTAATTATATTTTCTTTTCATTGCTTAGTTTTTTCTCCGATAATGATGTAATTTCAGGAATCTCATGAGTAGAATATTTGTTGCTCTTTCTGTGGATATTTTTAATCATTACAGGAAATGGTGAGCAGTCTATTCCAGAAGAAGGTGTCAGAGGCAACAAATCAGACACTAATCCAGAAAAATCTCATTGTACTAATTTGGATTGGAGAGAATTCAGAGCAAAGCTATACAGAGATGAACTGGTGATGCTTTTGTTCCTAATTGGGATATGTAGCTGTCATCGTCTTATAATACTATAGCCCTTGTATGTACTTTTCATGGGGATAGTTGAGTACATGAAATTTGAAATTATATTTACATTCCAAAACATTTGTTATACTGATTTCTTTATACTGTGCATGTCATAGAAGCATGCTTGGTATTTTGATGATTCATCTGCTTTCGATGGATTTGCCATTGATTTGGGGACAGTGACTTGTTTGAAATTGACAGCTAGACTACTTTTGTCCTCTAATCCTATCTATAATGGTTAAATCGGTTATCATGTTTTAGATCTAAAAAGTGGTCTCTCGTCTTGGGATTTTCAGGCTTTCTGCTTTCTGTCTTCTAGGTGACTTGTTGGAATACTATTCGTTCTAGATGTGAAACCTGTAATACATAATTGAGCATATCTAGACTAGAAGCAATAACTATGAGTTACTAAGCTTTATGCTTCATTAACTGAATTTTTACTTTTATTAACAGAAAGGCATAGCAGAATCTGATGCTCATAATCAAGATGAGACATTGCACAGTTCCAAACCTCTCAGCACAAAGTGGGCTCATCCCATTCCAGTACCTGAGGCTGGCTGTGTACTCGTGGCCACAGAAAAGCTTGATGGTGTTCGCACCTTTGAAAGAACTGTGGTTCTTCTTCTCAAATCTGGAACTAGACACCCACAAGAAGGGCCTTTCGGAGTTGTCATTAATCGCCCACTTCACAGAAAGATTAAACACATGAAACCTACAAATGTTGATCTAGCAACCACTTTCTCTGATTGTTCATTGCATTTTGGTGGACCTCTTGAGGCAAGTATGTTTTTGTTAAAAACAGGGAAGAGGTTGAAGCTTCCAGGATTTGAGGAGGTGATATCTGGGCTATGCTTTGGAGCTCGAAACAGTTTTGATGATGCTGCAGGGCTTGTGAAGAAGGGGGTTCTCAAGCCGCAGGATTTTAGATTTTTTGTTGGTTATGCTGGATGGCAATTGGATCAACTGAGAGAGGAAATTGAGTCAAATTATTGGTATGTGGTTGCATGTAGCTCAAATTTGCTTTGTACGGCTTCATCAGAATCTTCAGAAAGTTTGTGGGAGGAGATTCTGCAATTAATGGGCGGTCATTACTCAGAATTGAGCCGGAAGCCAAAGCAAGATATGCAATAATTCATCTGTCTCTGCTTCAGTAATTAAGGATCCATCCACTAAAATTAAGCGTGAAAGTAATCAGGGTGTTAGGAAGCCAAAATGTACATAACTTTGTTGCGGAAAAAGTAGATAATGTATTCATCCTGGCCAACCCTTCTGTTTATCAGAAAAGGAATCACACATTTTGGAGTTCTTGTTATTATGCTTGCTAGTATAGTTCAACATAAATATAAAATTAAGCGTGCCTGTTTACGTGCTGCTGGTAGCAAAATTTAGATGGTGATTGGTAAATAGTAATTTAATTTTTCAAGCACTTGAAAAATTATTTATAAGATGTTTGAATATAATGAATTTGAATATTATAAAGTTTGTGTTGTATATGACTTAAACATTATAGAAATATATTTGTTTTCATATTTCATGTTAAAATTTTTTATATATATAATATAGGTTAAACATCACTTTAAAGTATTCTTCTAGAGCAGGGAGTTACAGCACCATTGAAATGATAATTTCAGGATCCTGATGGTTAGGTGCCAAAATGAGGTATTGATGTTTATAATAGCAAGTCAGCCATAATTGATTATGGTGCCTTAACACCCGTGTATGTCAATATGTATTATTAATTTTATTTTAAAAGTTAAAAATGAAACTTAAATTATACTATATGTAATTAAAATATTATATATTTACTTAAATTATCATTATAATAAAATAAACATCGCGTTTATAAATCATATTTATATTTGGATAAACATAACAGATTTTTTTTTTTCTTTCAAATTTACATATTTACTTTAGTTTGTAATATAAAAATTAAATGTCGTGTTTTACTTTTATGAAGTTAAAATTATGGAGACAAGTTTTGAAAATATATGATTTTCGTATAAATAGAAATAAAATAGAATATATGGAATATATTTTTAGTAAAAGACGAACAAATACGAATTTAGATGTAAAATTTAGAAATTATATATTAAAATAAGTTATAAGTTTTAAATATCTTGAGTCTAATATATAAAATGACGGCGAAATAAAGAATGACGTAAATTATAGGATTCAAGCTGAATGGATGAAATGGAAAAAAGTTTTATGTGTCATTTGTGATAAAAAAAATGTCGCTCAAAGTTAAAGAAAAATTCTACCGTACGGTTATAAGACTTGTTATATTGTATGGTATTGAATGTTAGGTGGTCAAAAGACAATATGAAGATAAACTCAACATTGCAGAGATGAGAATGTTGCGCTAGATGTGTGAACACACCAGAAGAGATATGATTAAAAATGAGTGCATTAGATAGAAGGTTGGAGTAGCACCTATTGTGAAGAAGATGGTGAAATCTCGCTTAAGGTGATTTGGTCATGTGTAGAGAAAACTTGTAGAAGTCTTAGTGAGAAGAGTAGATCAGATGGAGAATAGTCCGATAGTTAGATATAGAGGGAGGCAAAAAAAAACAATAAGTGAAACTATTAAGAATGATTTAATAATTAATAACTTATCTATTGATCTTATTCATGATAGGCTACTGTGGTGTCGTTTGATTCATGTAACCAACCTTACCTAGTAAAAAAATGTTTAATTGTTGTTGTTGTTGTTGTTGACTATCAAGTTTGACATGAGCAAGGTGTATGGTCAAGTGAAATGGTCACTTAAAAGTTGTGAGAAAATGGGATTCAAAGCGGATTGGATTATTTTAATTTATCAATGCATTTTGATGATTTCCTATTTTGTTGTTTTGGAGGGAGTGTCCATTAATCTAAAGAAGTCTTGTAGAGAATTAGGTAATCCCTTTTCTCCTTATCTCTTTATACTCTGTGCCAAAAAATTATCCTTTTTATTACAAAAAATATAACAAAGTAATTTAATGTTAGCAGTTAAATTTTTTAAAAGAGGCCTACTGTGTCTCACCTCTTATTTGCAAATGACTTCATTTTATTTTCAAAAGCTTCCCTAGATGTTTGTACAAAATTTTAGCAGAATCTTATGTATGAAACCATCAATGGGCAAAAGGTGAACTTGATGAAGTCCTCAATTTTTTTCCTTCTCTTATAATACTCCGCATAAATTCAGGCATCATATTGCATCTTCCTTGGGAATAGCCAATATTGGTTCCTGAGATAAGTATATTTGGTTACCTTACTTTATTAACTGCTTCAAGTTTGAAACTTTTAATTATATCGAGCAAAGGGTGGAGAAGAGGATTGCTAGTTGGAAAGGAAAATTCTTACCCCATCCTGAGAAATTGGTGCTTCTCAAATCTGTTATTAATGCTTTGCCAATTTATGCAATGACACGTTTTTTATTGCTTGATAAATTGTGTAATGAATTAACCAATATTATAAGGCAATTCTAGTGGAGTGATTAAAATTTTGGTCATGGCATGTTTTGGACTCGATGGGAGAAATTATGTAGGAGTAAGAAAGAGGAGAGTCTTAGCCTGAGAGATTTGAAAGCTAGGAATTTGGTCTTACTGGGCAAAATGGCATGGCGTCTTAGTTGATACAAACTCTTTCATACGTAGTGTAACATCCATAATTTCGTTTCTTTTATTGATAAAAGTACATAAATATTTAATTAAGGAAATAAAATTTATTAGAAAATATTTTAGATATCTAAGGAAATATAATCCTTAGAAATTCTTCACCTTATGTATATGCATAGAAAATGTTTCTAACATTAAGAGAACAAATAAAGAGGGAAAACCTAATAGAAAAAAAAATTAGAAATAACATACTAAAGAGATGCAAAATTCTTGGATAAGGAAAGTAAATTTTTAGAAACAAGTAAAGGTCTTAAAATTTCAAGAACATTGGATTAGGGTAATTTTTCCTAATTCAAGAACTAGAGTTATTAAGTTTAAAATCTTTACCCATATATTGGGCTTTTACCTATGGACACTTCATATAGAGTTTTTCCACTTCACTTAAGTTTCTAGCAAGCCCATTGGATAACCTAATCAAGAAATAAAACATAGACTTGGACTAAGATATAGTAATTGGACAAATAGTCCAAAAATTATGAAAATGTGACCAAGCACTCCAAGAAAGGTAGAACTTTATCCAAAGCAAAGAAAATGGATAGGAATAAGCCCAAATCCAAGAGAAAAAATAAAATAAAATAAATTAGGTGATGATATAATAATGTAATAATAATAAAGATTAGGTTACATGGCATTAAGACAAAAATTTAGCAAGTGGTGTGATTTTACATTCATAATTTTGGCAAGTGGCATGATAATACAAGGCTTTAGGACAAAAATATCTATATCCTACACTCATAATTTTAGTAAGTGGTATGATAATACATGGCATTAGGACAAAATATTCCTATCCCACACAAATAATATCAACAAAATAATGGAGATTCAAGGGCTAGAAATTTGCCACCTAAAAAGGCAAACCTATTATACTTGTTTAAGACAAAAGAAAATGGAAATGAATCCCTAAATCAAAGGGACTTTGTCCCTTATCTTAAGAACATATCATCATAATTTTCAAAATACAAATCTCCTTTTCCTATGCATATCTTGACTAAGGAAGAGGAAGACAAGAACATAAGTTGTTTGTTTTCCCAAAATTCAACAAAGTGTATCCTAATTGTGATAAGGTAGACCCATGATCATGAAAGGTGTATTATTTAGTGGTCTATTTAAGCAAAACCCACCCCTACAACATTTTAATTTCGTCCAAGTGAGGAAAGGAGAGAAAGAGAGGAGAAGAAATGAAGGAAGAAGAAGGAGAATTTTAGAAGGCTAAGTACTCAAGCTACTAGAAAAGCTAAGGGAAGGGAGGAATCTTGCTACTTCTTTCAAGAGGAAACAAGAAAACCAATTCACTAAGTAAGCTAGGGAGATTTTTAGGTAAGTTTAACAATATTTCTTTTTGAAGAAAACTTTTGAAACTTATAATATTTATATGAGATTTTGATGATTGGTCATGGATGTTGTAACATCCTTAATTTCGTTTCTTTTATTGATAAAGGTACATAAAAAATTTAATTAAGGAAATAAAATTTATTAGACAATATTTTAGATATCTAAGGAAATATAATCCTTAGAAATTCTTCACCTTAGGTATATGCATAGAAAATGTTTCTAACATTAAGAGAACAAATAAAGAAGGAAAATCTAATAGGAAAGAAATTAGAAATAACATACTAAAGAGATGCAAAATTCTTGGATAAGGAAGATAAATTTTTAGAAACAAGTAAAGGTCTTAAAATTTCAAAGAACATTGAATTAGGGTAATTTTTCCTAATTCAAGAACTATAGTTACTAAGTTTAAAATCTTTACCCATACATTGGGCTTTTACCTATGGACACTTCATATAGAGTTTTTCCACTTCACATAATTTTCTAGCAAGCCCATTGGATAACCTAAACAAGAAATTAAACATAGACTTGGACTAGGATATAGTAATTTCACCAATAGCCCAAAAATTATGAAAATGTGACCAAGCCCACCAAGAAAGGAAGAATTTTATCCAAAGCAAAGAAAATGGGTAGAACAAGCCCATAATGGGTAAGAATAAGCCCAAATCCAAGAGGAAAAATAAAATAAAATAAATTAGATGATGATATAATAATAAGAATAAAGATTAGGTTACATGGCATTAAGACAAAAATTTAGCAAGTGGTGTGATTCTACATTCATCATTTAGGCAAGTGGCATGATAATACAAGGCTTTAGGACAAAAACATCTATATCCTTAACTCATAATTTTAGCAAGTGGTATGATAATACATGGTATTAGGACAAAACATTCATAGCCCACACAAATAATATCAACCAAATAATGGAGATTGAAGGGCTAGAAATTTGCCACTTAAAAAGGCAACCTATCATAATTGATTAAGACAAAAGAAAAATTAAATGAATCCCTAAATCAAAGGGACCTTGTCCCTTATCTTAAGAACATATCATCATAATTTTCAAAATACAAATCTCCTTTTCCTATGCATATCTTGACTAAGGAAGAGGAAGACAAGAACATAAGTTGTTTGTTTTCCAAAAATTCAACAAAGTGTATCTTAATTGTGATAAGGTAGATCCATGATCATGAAAGGTGAATTATTTGGTGGTCTATATAAGAGAACCCACCCTTACAACACTTTAATTTCGTCCAAGTGAGAAAGAGAGAGAAATAGAAGCAAGGTAGAGTGAGGAAAGGAGAGAAGAGAGAAGAAGAAAGGAAGGAAGAAGAAGGAGAAGTTTAGAAAGCTAAAGGTAAGTTTAACAATATTTCTTTTTGAAGAAAACTTTTGAAACTTATAATATTTGTATGAGATTTTGATCTTAGAACTTTTATGATTGGTTATGATGTTGCTATATCATGTTACATATTGATCTTGCATGTGATGTATGTTTGAATACTTAGGTTGGTGTAGATAGTTCTGCATGGTTATGGCTATGGGTGGCAGAATTTTAAGCTTCGGTATTTTAATTTCTGGGAACAATCTATAAGGAATTAAAATAAATGGTTAACATAAGAATTAAAGATAAATGTGTCATGGATTTTTAGCCACTGGAATCATTCTATTTGGAGTCCATATGAGGTAGCTATGGTCTGATTAGTAGTCAAAGGTCAGAAAATGAATCATCAGGGAAGAATATGTTAGGATAGCTTCGGTAATTTAATTTCTGGGAATTATTGGTAGGGAATTAAAATAAATGGTTAACATAAGAATTAAAGATAAATGTGTCATGGATTTTTAGCCACTGGAATCATTCCATTTAGAGTCCATATGAGGTAGCTATGGTCTGATTAGTAGTCAAAGGTCAGAAAATGAATCATCAGGGAAGAATATGTTAGGATAGCTTCGGTAATTTAATTTCTGGGAATTATTGGTAGGGAATTAAAATAAATAGTTAACATAAGAATTAAAGATATGTATGTCATGGATTTTTAGCCACTGGAATCATTCAATTTGGAGTCCATATGAGGGAGATATGAGCCGATTAGTAGACAAAGGTCAGAAAATGGGTCATCAGGGAAAAATATGTTAGGATAGCTTCGGTATTTTAATTTCTGAGAAGTATCTGTAAGGAATTAAAATAAATTATTAACATAAGAATTAAAGATAAATGTGTTATGGATTTTTAGGCACTGGAATCATTCAATTTGAAGTCCATTTGAGGTAGATATAAGCTGATTAGTAAGCAGAGGTCAGAAAATGTTTGTTCAGAATATGTTATTAAAGCTTTAGTTTTTGAATTTCTGGAAAATATTCTGTAGGAAGTTAAAATCGTACGCCAAGATAACAATTATAGATATAGGGCTCATGGATTTTTACCAACTGGAATAACTCAATTTGGAGTTCAAATTTGGGAGATATGGTCTAATTAGTCAGTAAAGGTCAGAACTTACACGAGAAGAAATAATCTGTACATTTAGGGAGTAATATCACCTTGATTTCTTAATATTTCGCTACAATGGTCAACATAATAGTTTTAGATAATTGTTTTATCTTGAAATTGACACTAAGATCACCTACATCAGAGTTAAATTGAGGGAGTTATGCTCTGATTAGTAAGAGAAGGTTAGATAGGATGAAAACCTGCATCAAGAAAATAAAGAAATAAAATTAGTATTTTAAAAAGAAGATGAATCTTAACAAATGACTAGTATAGCCATAGCCATTGCCATTGCATGAACTTACTACCATTTTAAGTGTGTAATTTTTAACATGGAATTTACCCTAGTACTCATATAAATTTACAATAAGTTTTGAAAGTGCCGGTTTTATTTGAAAAATCTTAGTATGCTCCGTGGTTGCAGTATTTTCTCATCAGAAAAGAATTATTCTAGTTACTGGAAAACAAAATTGTGATTTGTGAAAAGTGCATGTCTAAGGAAAGTTCTGGCAAGGAAAGACATGGTACTTAAGCGTGTCCATTAGTGACCCACCTCTCTTTCCTGGGAACTTTTCTGGTGCGCTGTTTACAGACTACAATTACTATCCAGTTACCAAGGTATTAGTATGGAATTTTGACATGGAAATGTTTTATAAAGTGATATTTTAAATGGTTATGTTCATGGCATGATTACCAATGATTTATGGTAATAGTTATATTTTGATGAACATACTTGTTATTGAAAGCATATTTTTGGCTATCATTGTGAAAAGAAAAGAAATGAGCACGGTCACATGGCAATCCGTGTGGTGCACCAGTAGGGGACGCCCTACCAACGGTTATGATCATGTTAATAAGAAAAGAAAGAGAAAGTGTGCCATGTCGGACGGAGCGAGATAAGCCCGTACCGAAAAGTAGAGAATACTCACCCTGACCGGGGTAGCTTGAAG
This sequence comes from Gleditsia sinensis, assembly GCA_037074535.1. NCBI lineage: Eukaryota > Viridiplantae > Streptophyta > Magnoliopsida > Fabales > Fabaceae > Gleditsia > Gleditsia sinensis. The sequence goes on from CM073466.1 coordinate 25,535,836, forward strand.
TAAGAATAAGTGGATAGCCATCATATAAAACTCGAAAAATAGTTATTCATACCATACATGTCATAACTGTATAATTTTCATGTGCATGATAAAGTGCATTCATGTGACTTAAAGATATTTTCTGTAGTTTATACAGCTGAACATGACATGATGAACTATATTGATGGTAAATTATGATTTATTGTTGAACTTACTGGGATTTAATTCTCACTATATTTCCATATCATGTTCAGAATAATAAATATGCAGATATTCTCTATGACACTTATTATCTCTGTACGTTGGATCGAGGTGCCCTACCTTGGGCAACTTCCAGTTATTTCTGATGTAACTGTCGTAGATGTAACTGAGATTCCGGTGGACGTGCCACCCGAACCAGTGTCCCCAGAAGTAGTCGATATAGATGATTAGAACTAATATGTATCTTTGTACAAATGTTTGTAAAATAATGGTGTGTAGTTTGTAAAATAATAGTGTGTATGGAAACTCAGTATTGTATAAATGAAATAAATGTTATATTGAGTTAAGTTGTAACGAGGTAATAACTTCATGGTATTTTAAAAAAAAAAAAAAAAATTTACATAAATGGAGTTGTTACAGATGTTGCTATATCATGTTACATATTGATCTTGCATGTGATGTATGTTTGAATACTTAGGTTGGTGTAGATAGTTCTGCATGGGTATGGCTATGGGTGGCAGAATTTTAAGCTTCTGTGTTTTAATTTCCGGAAACATTCTATAGGGAATCTAAACAAATGGTTAAAATAACAAATGTATATTTATGTCTCACGGATTTTTAGCCACTGGAATCATTCAATTTAGAGTTCATATGAGGTAGATATGTTCCGATTAGTAAACAAAGGTCAGAAAATGGTTAATCAGGGAAGAATATGTTAGGATAGCTTCGGTGTTTTACTTTCTGGGAAAATTCTATAAGGAATTAAAATAAATGGTTAACATATGAATTATATATTTATGTGTCGCGGATGTTTAGCCATTGGAATCACTTAATTTGGCATTCTTATGTGGGAGTTATAGTCAGATTAGTAAGTAAAGGTTAGAACCTACGCGAGAAGAAATATTATTGAATTTAAGGGAGTAATAACACCAAGATTTATTACTATTTTGCTGATATGATTAACATAATAGTTTTAGATAATTGTCTTTGCTTTCCATAGACACCAAGATCTCCTCAATCGGAGTTAAAATGAGAGAGTTATTCTCTGATTAGTGAGCAAAGGTCACAGAACATGGCCAGGCCGTGTTCTGGGTGCTTCAAGCACGGGTTAGTCGTGTTCGGAGCTGTTTTTGAGTACATTTAAAGTATTTTTAAAGCATGGCCATGTTCTGAAACATGGCCAGACCGTGTTGGAAGCTGGTGAAGCCTATTTTCAACATTTTTCTACCCTAGATGAACCTCTTTAACTATATGGTAATAGTAGAAATCAAATTGGAGAAAAATGTTCTATAAATTTGTAAGAACATGTGTTAGAAATGATATAAATAAGAAGAAATTGACTAAAGTCCAAGCATAAAGAAAATGAAGAGATGAAATTAATATTTAAAAAAGAAGACGAATCTTATAAATGAAAATAATAAATGACTAGTATATGCCATAGCCATTGCCATTGTATGAACTTTTTACCATGTTAAGTGTAAAATTCTGACATGGAAATATTTTATAAAGTGATATTTGAAATGGTTATGTTCATGGTATGATTACCAATGATTTATGGTAATAGTTATATTTTGATGAACATATTTGTTATTGAAAGCATATTTTTGGCTATAATTGTGAAAAGAAAAGAAATAAGCACGGTCACATGGCAATCCGTGTGGTGCACCAGTAGGGGACGCCCTACCAATGGTTATGATCATGTTAATGAGAAAAGAAAAGAGAAAGTGGGCCATGTCGGACGGAGCGAGAAAAGTCCGTACTGGAGAGTAGAAAATACTCACCCTGACCGGGGTAGCTTGATATGAGAATAAATTGATAGTCATCATATGATATTCTGAAAATAGTTAATCTTGTCATACATATCATTACTGTATAATTCTTATGTGCATAGATATAATGCATTCATGTGACCAAAAATATTTTCTGTAGTTTATACAGTTGAACATGACATGATGAACTATATTGATGGTAAATTATGATTTATTGTTGAACCTACTGGGATTTAATTCTCACTATATTTCCATATCATGTTCAAAAGAATAATTATGCATATTTTCTCTATGACACTTATTATTTTCGTACGTTGGATCGAGGTGCCCTACCTTGGGCAACTACCAGTTATATCAGATGTATCTGTCGTAGATGTGACTGAGATTCTGGTGGAGGTGCCACCCGCACCAGTGTCCCCGAAAGTAGTCGACATAGATGATTAGAGCTAATATGTATCTTTGTACAAATGTTTGTAAAATAATGATGTGTAGTTTGTAAAATAATGGTGTGTATGAAAACTCAGTATTGTATCACTGTTAATAACAATTATGCTTGGCTAAAGTGATTATTATTACGAGTTAAGTGGTTAGAATTAAAGTAGTAATAACTTCATGAAATTTTACAAATATAAAAAAAAATTTGTTACATTTACATAAATGGAGATGTTACACGTAGGATCTTTAAAGCTAAATATTTTCCCTCAAGTCATTTTTTCAAGTCTCAGGTTGGCATGAACTCGTCTTGGGGTTGGAGAAACATTCTTGCAGGTCGAAAAGTAGTGATGCAAGTATACAGATGGTATGCTGGGCGAAATTCTATCCTTCAAATCCTTCAAAAAAAATCCTAGAATATTGTATGGCCTAGATTTATAACCATCCAAGGAATGTTTAGTGAGGCCACTAATTGACCCAAGCTCTAAGCATTGATTAAAGGATAAGCTGCGAGACTATTTCACTGTTTGATAGATTTTGAAGGAACAACCCCTTCTTGTTGATGACAATATTGCTGTGGTGCTTGCTAAAAATGGTTCCTATAATGTGAAGACTAGCTATTGAGCTACTATCGAAATTCTTTACCCATGTAAAACAGTGGACCTGTAAGAAAGCACTAAAAGAAATTGTGAGCTGCTTTGGAAGCTGAAAATAGAGGGAAAAAATTAAAATTTTTGTTTGGAGGTGCATCCATAAGGCATTGGCCGTAAAGCAAAACTTGGTTAACAAAGGCCTTATTCTTCCAGATCAAGGATGTCCAATGTGCGATTCTTCTGAGGAAATGATCCTCCATCTTTTCTGCTACTGCCCCCGTGCGATAGAGGTATGGGAGGGGGTGATTTTTGAGTTCTTCCTAGCTCTTCTTCCATTGACAGCTTCAATGCCTGGTGGTCAAAACTTTTGAGAAGTGTCCAGACTCTAAATGGTACTAGAGGAAAAGTAAGGTTAGCTTGTATTCTTTGGATCATTTGGAAGATTAGAAACGATAGAATTTTCCAAAATGTCTTTTGGAACCCAAACCAATTCCTGCAGAGGGTAAATTTTCTTAGTGCTGAATTCGTGGATGGGTGTGAGGTCCTATTTTGATGTGTTCTTCAGACATTATTATATCTTTCTAGTGTATTGTTGGGTAATACCCTGTTTTTATCATGCAATAAAATTTCTTTCTTTGGTTAAAACACAATATAACACATTTGTCAATGTGAAAACTTAGTGTCTAAATTATTTTCTTGTTCATCGAAAAAGAAATTATGACAAAAGTGTAACTCATATCAAGTTAAATGCCGTTCATGTTTTACCATGAATTGACTCCGGAAGCAAACTTTGAATAAGAATAAGAGCAAAATAAAAAATAAAATTGATTGCCGATGAAACTGAAAAGAAACACCTATGACATCTTAATCAAAAAGGCAATCCTTTCTTTCCTTCCTCCATGATGACGATGATTTATACTCTTGCGATGCATTTGTAAACATATATTACCTACGAAGGTAACGAAAGAATTGGACACAATAAAATTATGTTAGGATTTGCAAATGTGAATGTGTTAAAAATAGGAGTAGAAAAAAGAACAGAGACTAATGCAATGAATCTTCAACTTGTAGATGTTGGAGTATTGGAAGGTGGGGCGTCATCGAGAAAGAAACTATTGTGTGCTTAACTGTTCATTTATCACTTAACAAGGTATTTTTTTTCCACATCAATTTATTACTGTCTTAATAACACTTTTTATTGTAAAGGAGACAAGAGAAACTTTTGAAATTCTCAAAAAATATCTGATATCCACTATTTATAATGCACTCAACTCATTTTCTTCAATATATTGGCCAGAAAAAAAACACCTATCTCTCTTGCTTTGGGAAAACTGCTCATCTTGTCATGATCCTCTAAAATTCTATGATCTTAGGTTTCAGGTGTGTTGTTTGTTTGCATTGTTGAGAAGTTCAGCTTAGTTTGGATTAATCCCCTTTATTTATGGAGTGATATTTTTTAAGGGAACTGTTGAAATCAAGACTTTTTCTAGGTAGTAAGGATAATTGTTAAAGGCATGGCTCCTCCCACACACACACACACAGATAGATATATATATATATATACATATATATATTCTTATTAGAAATTAAATGAATATGAAGAATTTTTCTCACCACTCTTTGACTCCACACATTCTATTGCTAACGTAACCTTTTAAAGGCTAAAGGTTTAAAAATGGTATCAGAGCTTTCTCTTCTTGAAGGGAATAATGAGTTATGTGAAGGAGAATGCAGACACCTTGTGAAAGAGTGTGAGAGTGTGAGATGGCTTCTGCAAATTTCCTTGGTACCAAAACCTCCAACGTTCCCAAGGGAGAACTATCATATATGGGTAATAAAGATTAAGGCTTATCTCTAGACTCTAAACTTATGGGAGGCAGTAAATGTTGGAGCAAATCCTCCACCATTGGGGAAAGATCCAACTATGGCTTCACTGAAGAACTATGAAGAGCTGAAGGTTAAAAAACTAAGGGCTCTCACTTGTGTTCATTTTGCATTATCATACAATGTCTTCACTAGAGTCATAGCTTGTGAAATTTCTAAGGAAGCATACAAAAAATTAAAAAAGGAGTTTGAGGGCAATGATCAAGTAAGAACAGTTGAACTCTTGACCTTGAAAAAAGAGTTTGAATGATTAAGAATGAAAGAAGGTGAAACAGTGAAGGAGTATTCTACCCAACTAATAAAGCTAGTTAAGAGGACAAGGGTATTTGGAGAAATCTTTGAAGATAGCAAGGTGGTAGATAAAATACTAATAAGCTTGCTAACAAAATTTGAGTCAAAAATCTATGCTACAGAAGAATTCTATGACCTCAAGACACTAAATATTGCTGAATTAATTAGTAAATTACAAGCAGAGGAGAAGAGGACAAGTATAAGAGAAGAAGAGGTATCAAAAGAGGCATTTCAAGTTAGCTATAAAATGAAGTATCCTGCTAAAGACTCAAAAACATTTCACACATGATAAAGGAGGTAAAGCTAAAATTGCTATGTGGTCTAAGGAGTTCACGAAGAAAAGTAAATTCCCCCTTGTAACACTTGTTAAATAACAAATCAACTGGAGAAAGACTATTGGTATAAGGGGAAACAACCAATTAAATGTAGGTTCTGTAAAAAACTAGGCTATATAAAGAAAAAATGTAAACTCAAGCAAAACTATGCAAAAGGCCATACCTTACACGAAGTTAACTTCATACATGAGCAAGAAACATAAACAACAAGCTTGTTTATGGCATTCCTAGAAGACCAAAACATCAGTCAGCAGACCTAGTTCATAGACAGTGGTTGTACCAGTCATATGTCCAAAGATGAGAACCTATTTTTTAGTTTTGATCAATCAGTGAAGACAAGAGTGAAGCTAGGTAATGGACAAGTGTTCAAGCAGACGGAAAGGGTGAGGTGGTAGTAAACACAAAGCAAGTTATGAAGTATATTCATGATATGTTGTTTACACCATGTTTAACTCAAAATCTGCTAAGTGTAGCTCAAATGTTAACAAATGGTTACTCAATGTCATTTAAATAAATGTCTAGCTATATTTATGATCCTAATAATCACTTGGTTTCTAAAGTAACTATGATTGATAAATCATTTCCTTTGAATTGAACTTCTAATGGTTGTAACACCTACTAACTAGCATCTTATTTCATACATCCATATCACAGAATATTCCCCTTGAATATTTTAGTATTAGATTTTTTTATCTTATATGTAAATTTCTAGCAATGTCTACCTAACCCATAAATTCACCTATTCACTTATATTGTTAGTTATCTTTCTTGGAAAAGTATAAAAGTGCTTCAAGCTATTCCAAGCATTTTCAAATTTTATTTCCTTATCGACAACTAACTAAGCATGATATGCATTAGTTAAAACAAAAAAGCTCTCATGTTATAAAAGAAAAGTGTACAGTCCATAACTTATTTTACATCACATTATGAGCTGTCTAAAAGAGACTTGACACTCAACAAAGTCATCCTAAATATATTACACAACTAGAAAATGTAACATCTCTAATTTTTTTTCTTTTATTAGTAAAGGTACATAAATATTTAATTAAGGAAATAAAATTTATTAGACAACTTTTAGATATCTAAGGAAATATAAGCCTTAAAATTTTTTTCACCTTATGTGTATACATAGAAAATATTTCTAACATGGAGTGAATAAGTAAAGAAAGAAAACATAATAGGAAAAATTAGAAATAACATACTAAAAAGAGGCAAAATTATTGGGTAAGAAAGATAAATTTTTGGGAAGTAAGTAAAGGTCTTAAAATTTCAAGAAGATTGGATTAGGGTAATTTTTCTTAATTCAAGAGCTAGAGTTTCTAAGTTTAACATCTTCACCCATACATTGGGCTTTCACCTATGGACACTTCATATAGAGTTTTTCCACTTCACATAAGTTTCTAGCAAGCCAATTGGTTAGCTTAAAGAAGAAATAAAACATAGACTTGGACTATAGAAGTTGGACCAATAGCCCAAAAATTATGAAAATGTGACCAAATCTTCCATGAAAGGTAAAATTTAGGCAAAGCAAAGGAAATGGGTAAGAATGAGCCCAAATTTAAGAGGAAAAAAATAAGAACCATGTGAAGAAATAGTAGTGTAACAATAATAAAGATTAGGTCACTTGGCATTAGGACAAAACATCTATATCTTATATTCATAATTTCAACAAGTAGGTAATAATACATAGCATTAGGACAAAACATTTATATCCTACATTCATAATTTTAGCAATTAGGTAATAATACATGGCATTATGACAAAACATCCCTATCTTACACAAATAATTTCAGCCAAGCAAGGGAGATTCAAAGGCTAAAAAATTTTCACTTAGAAAGGCAAACGTATCATACTTGAGTGAGACAAAAGTAAAAGAAAATAAATCCCTAAATCAAAAGGACCTTGTCCCTTGTCTTAAAAATATTTTATCATCATTTTCAAATACAAATATTCTTTTACTATGCATATCTTGACTAAGGGAGAGGAAGAAAAGAACATGAGTTGTCTTTCCCTAAAAAGCAACCAAGTGCATCATAATTGTGATAAGGTAGACCCATGATTATGAGAGGTGAACCACTTGATAGTTTATTTAAGCAAAACCCACCCTTATAACATTATAATTTCGTATAAGTGAGCGAGAGGAGAAATAGAAGCAAAGTAGAGTGAAGAAATGAGAGAAAGAGAGGAAAGGAAAGAAAGGAAGAAGAAGGAAAAGTCTATAGGACTAAGTACTCAAGGTAAGTTAGCTTAATTTCTACTTGAGTCCATCTTTTCTCTTCATCCTTGGGGTTCAAAACTCACCCTCCTTATCTTATTTAAGCTGCTGAAAAAGCTAAGGGAAGGGAGGAATCTTATCACTTCCTTCAAGGAAAAATAAAAATAATAATTCACTAAGTGAGCTAGGGAGATGTTTAGATAGGTTTAACAATATCTCTTTTTGAAGAAAAGTTTTGAAATTTGTAATATTTAGATGGGATATTGATCTTAGAACTTTGATGAAATTTACAATATATGTTACTTTGATGATTGGTCATGGATGTTACTATCTCATGTTACATGTTATCTTGCATATGATGGATGTTTTGAACATTTCGGTTGGTGTGGAAAGTTCTGCTTAGGAATGGCTATGGGTGGCAAAATTTTAAGATTTTTATTCTGTTATTTTGTATATTTGAGTGTGGTGAAAAATTGATGGAATATGATTAGATGTAAATGAGGAAGAAAATGGAAGAGGACGTAATAAAATGATGAACTAAAACCATAGGAAAGGTTTGGTTAGGAAACTAGATTTCAGAATAACTAGGAAAACGTCTGTTTTTGAAATTTTGGGAAGAATTGGTTAGAAATTAAAAGAAATGGTTAACATGAAAAATATAGATATATGTCTCACGGACTTTTAGCCACTGGAATCACTTAATTTGGATTCATATGAGGGAGATATTGTCTGATTAGTAAGCAGTGGCTAGAAAAAAGTAAACTAGGGAAGAGTCTGTTAGGTATACTTCTGTGTTTGAATTTTTGGGAAAAATATGCAGGGAATTAAAAAAAATGATTAACATAAAAAATATAGATATATGTCTCATGAATTTTTATCCACTGGAATAAATAAAATTGGAATCAATATGAGGGAGATATGGTCAGATTAGTAAGCAGAGATCATAAACTAGTTAACCAGGAAGAATATGTTAGGTAAACTTTTGTGTTTAAATTTTTGGGATAAATCTGTAGGAAATTAAAAGAAATTCTTAAAATGAAAAAAAAATTTCTCACAAATTTTTAGCCACTAGAATTATTCAAATTGGAATCAATATGAGGGAGATATGGTTAGATTAGTATGCAGAGGCCAGAAACTAGTTAACTAGTGAAAAATTTGTTAGGTAAACTTATGTGTTTGAATTTCGGGGAAAAATATATAGGGAAATAAAAGAAATTGTTAGGAATCATTCAATTTGGAATCCATATGAGGGAGATATGATCTAATTTGTAAGTAGAGGTCTAAACCTACCCTAGAAGAAATAACATTGAATTTGAGGGTACAGTAACATCATGATTACTTAAGATTTTAGTAAAATGTTTAACATAAGAGTTTTAAAAAATTGTCTTATCTTTAAATTGACACCAAGATCACCTCAATTGGATTTAAAATGAGGGTGTTATGCTCTGATTAGTGAGAGAGGAAAATAATATTTAAGAAAGAAGAAGAATCTTATAAATGAAAATAATAAATGACTAGTGCATGCCCTAGCCATTGCCATTACATGAACTCCTTACCATCTTAAGTTGTAATTTTGACATAGAAATATTTTATAAAGTGGTAATTGAAAATGATTATGTTCATGGCAAGACTGTATTTTACCAATGATTTTTTGTAATGATCATGCTTTGATGATAAATTATGGCATGTGAGTATAATAAACATACTTGTTATTAGAATTATATTTTTGGCTATTAATGTGAAAAGAAAATAAAAGAAAAAAGACGAGCACGGTCATATGGCAGTTTGTATGGTGCACCAGTAGGGGACGCCCTACTCACGGCTATATTATGCTAATGAGAAAAGAAAGAGAAAGTGTGCCATGTCAGACGGACTGAGAAAAGCCCTTTCTGGAGAGTAGAAAGTACTCACCCTAATTGGGATAGCTTGTTATGAAAATAAGTTGATAGCCATTATATGATATTATGAAATTAGTTATCCATGACATACATATCATTACTACACGATTTTCAAGTGCATAGATAAAATGCATTCATGCGACTTAAGATATTTGATGTAGCTTATACAGATAAACATTATGTGACGAGCATTATTGATGATGATTATGATTTATTGTTGAACCTACTGGGATTTAATTCTCACTATATTTTTATATCATGTTTAGAAAACTAGTTATGCATATTTTTCTATTGCTCTGGCTCTTAGTGTACATTGGATCGAGTTACTATATTTTGAGCAGATCTCAGAAATTAATAAGGTGTTTGTGGTCGAGCTGGCTAAGATCCAAGTGAAGGTGCAACTACCCACACCCGTATCTCCAGAATTGGTCAACATGGATGAATAAGATGTAGATATTTATGTGTTTGATTTTTGTACAGACGTTTTGATTAATGATGTGTATGTGAACTCAGAATTGTATTAGTGTTAATGGTATACCTTAAACCTTGATTATGCTTGGTTAAATTAATTGAATGATATTATGAGTTAAGTAATTAGAATTAAAGAAGTAATGACTTTACGAGACTTTACAAAGATATATATTTAAAAAATATGGTGTTGTGACATAATTGGTACCAGAGCAGGTTGATCCTAGATGGCCAGTGGGTGGATGGTTATCTGAATCGATCTTATAGTATCTTGAATATGTTTGTAGTTATGTTGTGTAGGGGATCAATGATTTTATATAGGTAAAAAATTACTAGTATTTTCTATCTATATGCCGAGGTGGTGTTATGACTGCTGTAAATATTTTTTTAAACTAACTATTGGGCTTGATCACCTCACTAGCAGCATAACTCTATTTTTGCCACAATAGGATATAGCACTACCGAGGAGGAACCCTACAAAAAATGCGGAAGAAACCCCAGACAACTTGGCTACAGTAATTCGAGACCAAGTCACAGCCACCAATCAAATTCTGTAACATCTCTAGAACAATAACAACCTGAATGGAGAAAATAATGCAAACAACTGAATGAATGAAAATGATAAGGGCCTATCTGAGTTCCTGAGAACCAGACCACCTTATTTCCAAGGTGGCTATGACCCAACGGTAGCCGAAAGGTGGATAAGGGAATTGGAGAAGATCTTCGAGGTGATGGGTTGCACTAATGAACAACATGTTATCTTTGCTGCATATATGTTGAAGGATAAAGCTGAGTGTTGTGGCGAGGGGCCAGAGAGCTACTAACTCACCAGAGGAGGCAGATAACTTGGCAAGTGTTTAAGGATGTTTTCTTAGAGAAGTACTTTCCAAGTACTGTGCAGGCTAAGAAAGAAATTGAATTTCTCCAACTCAGATAGGGAAATATGTCAGTAGACCAATACATCGCTAAGTTCGAGGAGTTGTCTAAATTCTCCTCTTACCTGAGGTTTAACTCTGATGAAGTATGGAAGGTTGTTAAGTTTAAAGCAGGACTGAACCCAAAAATCATGAATATGGTGATAGCCTTGGAAATGTGGGAGTTTGTGCCCTTAATAAATAAATCTAGACTTTGGAGAAGAGTTTAACGGCAGTGGAGGACGAGAAGCTAAGGCGAAACTTGTGTAAGCAGAAGAAATTTTTTTCCAACCTTGGTAAATTTTTCAAAAAAACAGTATACATTCCATTCCTTAAAACATCTCAATTTATTTCACTGAAGCATAAGCACTAACCATACATACATACGTCATCTTGGTCACACTAGGGATCCATAACATTTTGGTCTACTTACCAAATGCAGTCCCATACCTGCAAAAGGGTTATGCATCTCCTATTATAACCTTGGCAAATTTTTTAGGAAAATAGTATACATTCCATTCCTTAAAACATCTCAATTTATTCACTGAAACATAAGCACTGACCATACATACATACATCATCTTGGTCACATTAGGGACCTATAACATTTTGGTCTACTTACCCAATGTAGTTCCAGACCTGCAAAAGGGTTATACATCTCCTATTATTAGCCAATACATGGGGGAAATGGGGCTTACTTGGCACACTTTGGGAACCTCTTAATTCTTGAGAATGCATACATAACATGTCTTTAGACCATCATTCGTCATAGCATAAAAGTCAAGCAACCAGTGAAATTGATAAATTCAAGTTCATAAACATAAATAGTGTTTTAAGGAAAAGTTAGCTACCTCAATTCTAGCACAATCACTTCCTTTCCAAGGCTTCCAATGTTACAACCAGCTACTTAAACTAAAACATATATGAGCTTTTGGTTAATGCATGCATATGAGCACCTAAAATCATAAGTCTTTAGTTCAAGAGCTTATGCTCCCCAAAACAAAACTATGATTCTATTTAGATTTGAGGTTATTATTAAATATGACAAAAGTCCTTTAAAAATTCTAAAATTTTCCATGGAGGTTCCTCTACATGTCTATTTTATTTATTGGATCTTTCAGCCCTTAACTTTTCCATTCACCCCAAGGAGTACCTCCATAACCCAAAACAGTGCAGATTGGTTTTGGTTCCATTTCTATTATGTTTTCCATTCCTTTGGATGGGTAAATCTTCTTAAAAATTCTTGATATTTGATATAAAGTATCCTAGGTATTTTATATAATTACCATAAAAATTTTAATTAAAAAATAATTTATTTGTCTCCTCAAATAACACACTTTTATGGCTACCCCAAGTTCTAGTTTGTTTTGACTCACTTCCTATCCCACAAAATTTTTATATTTTATTATATGCTTTAAAATACCCATAATTCTCTAACATTTGGTGGGTTCCTTAATTAGGATCCCTATAACTTTTCATAAAATTTTTATACAAAAATTCAATATCTAATTCCTTCAATGTTTAGTATTTCCATCAACAACTTAAGCTGTCTAGCAAATTTTTCTCAACACAGTTTTGATTGCAAATGGCCTATTTGTAGGTTCTCAAAAATCACAAAAATTTCCATAATTTATTATCAATATTTCAATATTTTTGTCACCAAATATTAAAGAATTTAATCGCCATTTACCTAATCAAATATTCCAAGAACACAAGGCCTAAAAATTTTAGTTACAGGAACAATAACTTCCTACTGCAAAATGTGTGGTGCTTCAGCATGTTTGTTACTTAGATGGAAAAGATTGTTCCCTACCACTAGAGTTCCATGTTTTCAACTTTAACATCTTACATCTCATGCTCAAGAATCACCCATGCAGAACCCAAAATGAACTCAACTCACTTCAAATCAACTTTCCTCAAGAGGGGAAACTCACCTTGTGCATAAATACTCCTATGGCTCTCAAATTTTAGCTCGCTTCTCCTCTTGGTTTCTCTTGCAAACTCAGCTACATTTTTGGACAAAATATAAGATGAGTAAGGCTTCAAATTCTAGCACTCATCTCCTCTCAATTTTTTTGGTTGCTCTCTCTCCTTGGCTCTCAAAGTTTTATGACTGCTATCTTCCCCTTGCTCTCAGTTTTATTTTTCTGGCTATTCCCTCTCCCTTTTAGGCACTGATTACATGGGGTAAGGCATGTAATTTCTGTTGCCCCATTACACAAGCACATGATTATGTTGGCTGCTCACTCTCCCACTTAAGAGGCACATGGAGGTAGTTGGTTTTTGTAGAGAATGCTATGAGATGCTGTAGTCCCTCCACTAAGTCTGCTGCCCCACTAATATGTGCATGATTATGTTGGCTACAAGGTGCTATTTCTTGGCTAAAATGTGTCTAAAAATTTTGTGGCTATGTGGCAAGATTTTCTTGCTGAAAGGTGGCAATTTCTTGGCTGATTTTGGCTGAAGTTTTTATGGTTATGTGGCATGCTTTGGTAGGTGCAAGGTGGCTGCGATTTTGGGGCAATGTGGCATACTATGTGGCTGTAACTTTGTGGGCAATGTAGAATTCTTTGGTAGGTTCTATATGGTTGCAATTTTGTAGGCAATGTGGCATGCTTTGGTAGGTACAAGGTGGCTGTAATTTTGTGGGCAATGTGGCATGCTATGTAGCTGTAACTTTGTGGACAATGTGGCATGCTTTGGTAGGTGCAAGGTGGCCACAATTTTGTGGCCAATGTGGCATGCTATGTGGCTACAACTTTGTGGTGCTACTTGGCAGCTCCTTAGTTGTTTTATATTGCCTTAATTTACTACTAATTCCAGATTAGTAATGTCTTAAAAATGTATTTGTATCCTCTCCTCATCCATTATAATCCTAAGAATTTTATTTATATGATTCATGATTAAATATATGTCACCTATTTTATAAATACCTTATTGTCACATAACTAAGTACTTTAATTCTTTGTCATATGTATTTTCTACTTATTCTTAGATTTATCTAACTTTATTAAAGACTCAGGATGTTACAATGGTGATAGAGCTAATTATATGAAAGGGGATGAATCAAGTATTTGGAATAAGAGATATGGTCATTTTAATTTGATCTCTATAAAAATTGGGCAAGAAAAGGGCCTAATTAGAGACTTACCCAAAATACAAGTGTCAAGTGATGTGTGTGCTACTTGTCAATTTGGAAAAAAGCACAAGAAAGCTTTTCCCAAAAGTACAAACTAGAGGGCTAAGGAAAAACTATAATTAGTGCACACTGACATTTGTGGGACTATAAGCACTGAGTCTTTAAATCAAAATAAATACTTTGTACCTTTTATTAATGACTTTAGCAAGATGTGTTGGCTTTATTTCTTAAGAAGTAAAGGAGATGTTTTATCAGTGTTTAAGAAATTGAAGGCCAAGGTTGAGGTGCAAAGTGGAAGCAAGTTGAAGGATTTAAGAACAAATAATGGAAAGGAGTATACTTCTCATGAATTTGAGAAGTTTTGTATAGATTGTGAGGTACATCACTAGCTGACGCGAGCTATTCACTTAAGCAAAATAAAGTTTCTGAAATGAAAAGTAGAATAGTGTTGGATATGGAAAGAAGCATGGTAGCCAAGAAGAACTTTCCCTTGAGTTTTTAGGCAAAAGTAGTCTATACAATAGTTTATCTACTCAAATGGTTGCCTACTAAATCTATAAAAGGAATGAATCTAGTAAAAGCTTGGTCAGGGGTAAAACCAACTACCAAGCATATAAAAATATTTAGCTCAATCAACTATGCTTATGTACTATTTGTAAAATGGAGTAAGTTAGATCAAAAGGCTGAGTTAGATCAAAAGTACTATTGGGTGATATTATGACCAAACCCCTAGTAGTAAGAAGATTTGAAAAATTAAGGACCAAACTAGAGAAAATTCTTAAGGAAGAGTGTTGAAACTGTGATTTTTTTTTCTAAGTACTCCTTAAATTTAGGAACATGTTGTAATGATTGTAGTAGTCGTGAGTTAGTAAAAGTAAGTGTCTATCCTTCCTTTTGTTGTAGTAGTTAAGGGTAACTATTAAAGGTATGGCTCCTCCCTAAAATCAAGGATTCTTTTGTTTCCTTTTGTGTGTGTGTTTGTGTGTGTATATGTATATATATATATATATATATATATATATATATATATATATATATATATATATATATATCTATAGACACACACACACACACACACACATACATAAATGTATGTAGAATCAGTTTTCTCGCCACTCTTTGACTCCACCTAGTCTACTGCTAACACAACCTTTTAAAGGCTAAAGTTTTATAGGAACCTTTTGGTTATTTCTCTTCTTCTAGGGATATTTTTCAAAGGAAATAATTGCCACCCTATCTATTTCTTATATGTGTTAAAGGTTTTGTATTCCATGCTTTAAAAAGCTGAGAATTCTACTATGCTGCTTGGAATTAAAATTGCTAGAGGAGACCCAGCAATCACATCTACATTTTGTAAACAACACTATTATATTATCTAAGACATGTCAAGAATGCTGCCAAAAAATTATGAGCAATTTAGACAAATAAAATAATGAAACGTTTTGTTACATGAGGTAAAAAATTTTTTTACAGACTTTCAAGGTGGAAAGACATATATCTTAATGCAATGGGAAAGCTAATTCTTATAAAATTCATCGTTCATGCAATTTCTATTTATTTGACTTCATGCTTTAGGCTACCTCTCTATTTGTTTTGATTTGAAAAAAAGTGAAAAGTTTTTGGTGAAAACATTTTGAAGCGAAGAAAGGCCCTAGTTAGGTAGGTTCCTTAGCCTTTGTTATGTTGCTTTAAGAAATGTGGGGCTTCAAAGACATGTAGTTGTTAAGCATTACCTTCCTCACTAAGCATTCATGGCAGCTTGTTGTAGATTATGGGTATTTGGTGTAAAAGTTGTACGAGCAAGCTATTTTCTTAGTTGTACATTCATGTCGATGTCATCAAGCTTTACAAATCAAGGGGGAATGTTTCTTGGGCTTGGAGTATTATGGTTGAGGGTGGGAATTTACTATGATAGTTTTACTATCTTTGATTTTTTTTTTTGTTTAAACTAAATATATGCATAGAGTGATTACGATAAACTCTATATCTTCATATTTTGTTAGAATCACATTCCATTTTCAGTTTTATAAATAAAATAAAGCTACCTTTACCAAAAAGATATTGGCAAAAAAATCAAATTCTTTTCAATAGAAGCATTTTTTAAGGTCATGTGAGGATTTTTTTTGTTATATAGAATAATATGATCATTTTTTGTTTGTTTGAATAAACTCAAAAAAGGTTGTGGTGTCATAAATAAGATTAGAAGAAAAGAGAGAGTAATGAAATAAATCTTCAACTTGTTGGAGTGTTGGAGTGTCTAGGTGTAACTAAAAAAGAAACTATTATGCTTAACTGTTTCAATTTCAAATTAGCAAAGTAGTTTTTTTCCATAGCATACTTTCTTTTAAAAAAAAAATTCTCGCATGCATGGAAGCTTGTTATAGATGATGATGGTCTTTGATGTTGAAGTTATGCAAAGAAAGTTATTTTCATATATGTACATTGATGATGATATCATCAAGTGGGACAAAACAAGCCATTTTCTTAGGTGTACAGAAAAGGGAAAAAGGATAAGTTGCTTTGTATTATTGACAACTCAGGTAATTATACAATCATCTCAAGTCAAGGAAGATATATAAAGATATAAAAAGATAACTATACCATTGTACAGAGATACACTTGAGATATATTCAAAATCTAAAGATATATACAAATTTGGTGTGTAAAAAAAGCAAATGAAGTAACAAATCATGGTGGTAAATGCAGTAGATAAATGCACAAATCTAGTTCATAAATGTAGTAGATATCCTATTAAGCCCCCTCAAGATGGTAGGTTGAAGGCAACACTAGCAAGGAGAGGACAAAGGTTTGGTGAAAGCATGAACAAATTAATCTACAGATGAAACATGTGATACCTAAAGTTGGGATTGTTGCACTAAATCACGAACAAAGTGGTAACTGATGGAGATGTGCTTCATGTAAAAGTGAAACACAAGATTGGCACACTAATAAGTTGCACTAATATTGTCACTATAGATTACTGGAAGTAGGGAAAAGGAACATATAATTTAGTTAAGAGAGACTTAATCCATTGAACCTCAAACGTTGCAAAAGCAATGGCCCTGTATTCTACTTCGACTAATGAACGAGTAACATAGCGTTGCTTCTTCGAACTCTAAGACACCAAATTCGGACCAAAGAACACTATGTTATCCCCTATGGAGGTGCAGTAAGTTGCATCACTGGCCCAATCTACATTAGAAAAATAGTATAGTGATAGAGAGTTGTTGGACTTCATGCAAAGGCCAAAGTCACGAGTTCCATTGAGATACCAAAGAAGGCATTTGACAGCACTCCAATGCTTCTCTATGGAGGCATGCATGAATTTTGATAGTTTATTAATTATGAATTGCATATCTAGCCTAGTCAGTAATAGATATTGGAGACTACCTACCACTTATTGATATAGCATGGAATCTACAGTAGGAAACCATTATAGAGACACAAGGAGGTACCAACTGCAAGTAGAGTAGTGGTGGAAGTTGAGCATATTGTGTTTGGTAAGAAGATCAATGGTATATTTCCTTTCGAAGAGAAAAAAAGCCCAAATCATTAAGTGAAAATTTCTTCCCTAACCAAGCAATAAAATTATCAAGCATCACCTGATCACTACTAATGAGTATGATATCATCCACATAGAAAAGAAGGTACACTGTGAACCCATTATGGTGATATATAAAGAGGAAAGTATCATATTTGGCATTCACAAATCCTGTGGCAAGTAGGAGATTATGAAGTTCAGTATATTAGGCCCGTGGAGCTTGTTTGAGACCATAGATTTCTTTTTAGAGTTTGCATATGTAAGATGGATGACTGCTATCAATTAATCTAGGTGGTTGAACCATGTAAACATCCTCAGCTAAGTGATCATGGAGAAAGGCATTATTGACATCAAGTTGATGAAGGGACTAGCTCGTGATACTGCTAAACTGAGAATAATACGAAAAATTGTGGGTTTAACACAAAGACTAAAAGTATAAGAGTAATCAAGTCTGGGCTATTTATGAAAACCTTTAGCAGCTAGAGGGGTTTTAAATTTATCTTCAATGCCATTTGGATTGTATTTGATACAGAACACCCATTTATAACCTACAACATTTTTAGAGCCAGTGGGAGGAACAAAATCCCACATGTTATTATAAAGTAAAGTATTAAATTTAGTTGACACAACAGAGCACCAATAGGTGTCCTTGATAGCTAAGAAAGTGCTAGTGGGTTCAATTTTACAAGGCCGTATCTGGGATTAGGTTTTTGAATATGGTTTTTGGACTGTATGACCATGGGATAAGTGATTGGATTAGTGAGAGTTCTGGTAGGAGATAAAGAGGTAGAGGATTTAGGTATTGGATTTGGAAATTGAGCATGAAGAGCAGGTGAAGTTTGGGAAATTGGATGGGTAAAGGTAAGGTTATTTAGGGCACTGGTAAGCGGAGTAGAAGGATAAGTAGAAGGAGAAGTGGTGGCAAATGGTGGTGAGGAGTTAACACTGGGGTAGGAGGCAAAGATATTTGAGTTGGGATATATGATATCCTAAGAGTTAAAGCTACAACATCACTACATATAGGTAAGGTAAACATGGGTAGATTATGGAGATGAGGCTGAGAGACAGTGTTAGATGATAGAGGGGAAGAAAAAGGAAATGAGAGTCCATTGAAGTCAGCATGATGTTAGATGAATATTTTTTTGTATGAGGCGTCATAGTATAAATAGGCCCTCTAAGTGAGGGAATATCAAAGGAAAATACAGGGACATGACTTAGGTTTAAGTTTGTGAGTTAGATAAGGGAAAAGCCTTGGGTAGCATAGACGACCAAAGATATGAAGTTTGTGTAAATTAGGAGGACAAAAAAATAATTTTTCAAAGAATTACATCATGGAGAGGTTAACCTTAGGCATGCAATTGATTAGATAAGTAGTAGTGGCAAAGGTAAAGGGCTAAAAGGTCAACAGAATATATGCTTGGTGAAGAAAAGTTAAACCTATTTCAACAATGAGACGATGACGACGTTCAAAAAAACCATTGTGATCTAAGTGTGTGGAGAAGTGGTTAAGTGGTTGATGCCATGAGTAGTAAGAAAGATTTGAGAGCAATAAATTCACCTCCATTATTAGTTAAAGAATTACAACTTTAGACTTAAAATAATTTTCAACCAGAGATTTTTCTTTGGAGAAAACATCAAAAAAATCTTACTTAAGTCCAAGAAGATATAACCAAATATTTTTTTTTTGAAGTGATAAATAAAAATAACATAATACTTAAAACCATCAATAGAAAGCACTAGAGATATCCAAACATTAGAAAAAATTAATTCAAAAGGTGATGAGGAAGAAATATTTTATTTTAAAAAATGAAGTTTGTAACTTTTATTAATCTTGCAAGAGTTACATGAAAAATTAACTGAACTTATGGAGAAGGAACCTAGGGCTTAATATGTTATTAGATGGTGAATAATTTTTGCATAATGATGACCCAAATGTGAGTGCCATAGGGATATAGGAGTAGTGATAGAAGTGAAAGAATGTGGTGATGCTAAAGGTTTATAGACTGGCCATTTATAAATAACATCCTTATAAGCTCCTTGGAGAAAGATGACCCCCATGCGACGATCCTTTACCTAAAAATAAGATGAAGTGAAAGTAACAAGCACATCATTAGTTTTGAATAGTTGAGAAACATATATAAGGTTTTTTATCATGGTGGGGACACAAAGAGCATTAGTAAAACAAAGAGATGGGATATGAGAAATAATATTACTAACATGGGTGATGGGTAAATTATTACCATTATTAACAACTAAGTCATTAGATTCTTTATATGGAGAATGTAGTGCAAGATTGGCTAGGTCGGTAGAAACATAGTGAGATGCACCTGAATCTAGAATCCATTCAGAGTTTAAAGGAAATGTTATGGCAATGTAAGCAGTGAGAGAAGCAAGAACGGGATGTTGAGTAGCATGCTTGGGAGGACTAAAGGTCTAAGTCTGAGGTTAATGCATTGGACAACATTTATGAAAATGGCCTTGTTGTTCACAGAGTTGATAGTTACCCAAATAAGGCCAAGAAGGTCCAGAACAGTTGCTAGAAAAGGACGACTGAGGAGACCAAGTGGTAAGAGGTGGCCAAGGCATGTAATCACGGGTGGGTTGATGCGGTGGCTAAAAAGGACATTGTTGTAGAATAGGAGGATGGTGGGAAGACCAAGTGGTAGTGAATGTAGTGATAGGATTAGAGGGAGGTGGTTTGGTTTTGGCTACAAGCTAGACTTCATAGTTAATGAGTTTTTCATGTAGTTCATCAAAGATTATGGGTATTTCATAAGCTTAAATTACATCAGCAAGCTATTTATAATTTTCCTCAAGTCCATAAAGGATTTTTATGGTGAGGTCTTCAGAATCAATAGAGACATTAATTAGAACAAGAGCGTCAACGTCGGCTTAACTCCCTACATAAATTTGATGATGGATTGTACACCTATGATGGGATTTGCAAGATGGTATTTAAAGGTGAGGATTCAGCCACATAAAGGCTTGACCTAGATGTTTGCAAAGGTGCTTCTAGTATCATAGGATGTTGTTGAGTAAGCAATGAAGGATATGAGAGAAGGGGAAAGAGAACCAAGGAGAGTATTAAGGATTAGTTGGTCTTGGCAAATCTAATGGGTATAAGCTGGGTTAGGAATAATGGCATCATTTTAGGTGATAGTGGTAGGTAGGTATGGCTTGCTACCATTAAAGAAACCAAGGAGGTCATATTTAATGAATAAAGTTTAAAATTGTAATCTCCATGTGGTGTAGTTAGTAGAGGTGAGTTTTAGTGGAGCTTGTTAGCAATTATGTGGGAAATTTACAATTCAATTAAAATACCTACCTCCATACGATCCCAACAAATCCATTAGTGATGATGATATGCCAAATAGGATACCCAAAACCAATGCAATTAATATGGCTTCAATAATAAGCTCAGCTGCAAATAAAGTCAAAAAATAATGTGTATGGAAGAAAATATAGTGGAGAGGATCATCAACTTGCAATACCCTAGCCCACATAACTTAAGAAAAGAGAGAGAATTTTACTATTGTTTAAAAAGAAGAGAATTATCTTTATTTATATTAGGGAGAATTAGGGTTTTCATATAATTAAAATATTAATTAATTCTCGCTCTCTTTAGTTAATATTGTGATAGGAAACTAACTAACTACATAACAGATTGCAAGTTAGGGCCTATACCCAACGAGCTTGTAAGTAATCTAGCCTATAATAGATTATTTACATTCAACAAGTCCCAATCCATTATAGGTTTAGTGTTGGGCCAAGACTAATTACTTAATTAATTCTGTATTTGGACTAATTAATTAATTAATGCTAATCCACATAAATTAATTATAAATTAATTCAACAATCTCCCACTTGGATAGCATTAATCACTTATTAAGGAAAATAACAAAATAACAAAAATTCAGTAAATATTAAGTAATCAGTACACTAAACATCAATAAAATTCAAAAGTGAAACATTAACACAATATCATTGAATTCGATAGGGAAACAAATGATATATTCAATCATAAATAATGTCTTAACATCTAAATATAATGGAATACGTAAATGGACTTTAACCATTCAAAGATGTTAAAATTACATCAAAATGTCTCTTAAAGACACAACTCAAACTCCCACTAGACCAAGGCATTATCAAAAGTTTTAATAATACTTATATGAGTTACATAATTTTAAAATACTCCTACGGGTAAGCCTTTTGATCAACAAATTTGCTAGCATTTGTTCACTAAAGATGTGAACCAAATGAATCTGAAATTAAAAAATGAGACGATACAAAATCACTGAATCTGATAGGGAAACAAGTGATATTAAATACACAGAGTCTCAAAACTAAATAGAATAAAATACAAAATTGGTCCTTTAACTATAGCTCAGAAAAGAAACCACACAATATCATTGAATCCAATAGGAAAACAAATGATATAGTGTTTCAATATATGAACTGAACAAAATTACATAGATAGTCTCAGAACCAACATAAAATTTAGACTCCCACTAAACCAAGGCTACATCAAAAGATTTAACAAGGCCTATAAAAGTTGAATGATTTTTGAAATACTCCTATGGGTAGGCCTTTGGTAAATGGATCCACTAGCATATGTTCACCAAAAAATGTGAACCACACAAGTATGAGATTTAACAATCTTCTTTCCAACAAACAGGAGCTTAACATCAAAGTGTTTAGTATGACTAGAATTCCTGTGAGTTTGATAGAAGTAAATAGTAGACAAACTATCGCAGTAAATGGTTAGATGTCGTGATATAGAATCAACAAGATGCATGTCATAAATCAGTTTCCTCAACCATATGGCCTGACAAGTGGCCTCACAATGAGCAACATTCTCTGTTTTCATAGTTGTGGTAACTATGAGTGTTTGTTTGATGCTCTTTCAAGAAATATCTCCTCTAGATATCATGAAGATGTATCCAAAAGTGGATTTACGATCATCCACACAATATGCATAGTCTGAATTCGTGTACCCCACGATTTTAAATAGATAAAACTTTCTAAAGGTCAACATATCGTGTTTTGTACCTTACAGGTATCTCATGACTTTCTTTGTAGTTCTCAAATGATCCTTGCCAAGATCACTCAAGTATCTACCAAGCACACTGATAACAAATGCTATGTCTGGACAAGTGTATACTTGAGCATACACTAAACTGCCAACAGTTGAAGCATATGGAACATTGCTCATCTCAGTCTTCTCAATATCATTTGAGGACATTGTGATTTGGACTACCTTTCAACTCTATGACATTTGTGTCTAATAGCAACATTGATAGGAGCACTAGTGGAGCAATCATAACAAGCATTTAAATACAAAGCCATTTTGTAATAAAACTGAACCAACAATAACTAATTTATAAAAAATATCAATATTTCAATTTCCTTGCAAAATAGAATATCCACTTTGGTCTAACACAAAACTTGAAACTAAATTTCTCTTAGAAAGAACATAAATGACATTGTCTAAAATCAAAACATATCCAGAAGGCAAATATACAGAAATGACTCTAATGCATTCTACTCCCAAAATACTCTTTTTTTCTCTTTCACTTAGCATCCTTCTGCTTCTAAACCCCTTCTTTCTTACGTTTATTCTTCAACTTGTAACACTCAGACATCTTATGCTCAGGTTTCTTGCAATAGTGGCAATCACCTTTAAATGCCTTCTTAAAACTCTTGTGACTTTTGCCACTTTCTTGAACCCAAATTCCTTATTATCAGTGTGAGACTCTATCTTCTTTGCTTTCTGAATATCACCACTTGATTTACTCCGTGACTCATGAGAGAAGTAATTAATAGATATTGTGAAAGCATTTCCCTTCTTCAGTGACTCCTCTTCCTAAGTGACAATAGAAATAAGTTAGTCTAATGACCACTCTCCTTGAGAATTGTAAGTAGTCCTCAAGACTTCATATTGAGATGAGAGAGATTCTAGAATGCGCTAGACTAAATAATTCTCTCCCAAGTCAATATTATAAGACTTCAGATTGTTGAAATAATTCACAAGCTTCATAATGTGTTTACAGACACCTGACACTCCATCATAGCGAGTAGTGTCCAGCAGAGACAAGTAATAGTCCTTTTGGGTCTTATCAAATTTCTTGAATTTCTCTCCAATAGCTTTCAAGAAGTCAATAGCTATATCGTTATCTTGAATCTCTGTCTGATGGTCTTATCCATAGTGTACTTCATCACCATTAGACATACACTATTGGAGTTATACCATTTTTCATGGTAAGCTTTCTCAACAGTAGTAGAATCTACAACAAGATCTGTCAGTCTTGCTTTCCTAAGAGCCAAATCCTTTTTGGCTAGATCCAAATACATGTCTAGAGACTCCTTCTAGTCATCATAATTAGTCCCATTAAGAGTTTTCACTGCCGATAGCTGCATGGGTACAAAAACTGAGGGAACAACATTAGGAAACATTAATTATGTGTGTGCAACATAATTATAAAACAATGTTTCCTCCAAAACTCAACTTATGTAATTATATTCACAAGATTATTTATCATAATCCTTCCGAAAAGTCCCAGATTATAATAAACCAAAAAAACTCATTGCACACCACAAATTTGGCTCATAAAAGTATTAACACAAGAATGTACTCAATACCTCCATACCATAGGGTACAATAGATATTGAAACATTAAATATTTATTGTTAATAGACCTAACATTGTCCAACACAAAATTGTATTAAGAATGTCACACCGATTGGGTATGCCATTATCAATACAATATGTTCATTTAAATTCTAAAAGAATTCAAATTATTTGATCTCATAAAGTTTTGCATAATTATACTCACGATATGCAAGTTCATAATTATACAAAACAACATTATATTTGATGCAATATACTAGTCCATTATTTTATATTTTACAAAATATATCAATTTAATGCAATATATATTTAATCCACAAGATTTTGAATAATTAAGCTCACGATAGGTAAGTTCATAATTATACAAATAATATTATAACTGCTGGTATATAACAATACATTATCGCATAATCAACAAAATACATCAATTTAATGCAAAATATATTGTTTTAACCTTAAATTAAGATCCAAAATTTATTCTGTGACCAAAACATAGTACCAAGGAGAGTACCTAACATATATATGTCACAAAATTGCAAAATAACATGTATAAAAATTTTTGGGTCCAAAAACCGAGAGTACAATATCTAAAATATTGAATTATTTTCTATATAATTCAAATAAAATATATAATGAAACTAAAAATTTCCACAAATTATAAAAAAAGTATTAAATAAAAAAAATTATGGCAAAAAAATTCAAAAATTTTCATGCCCGAAAGTGCCCTCACACGCCACACGCGCAAGGGACAGCGAGTGGCCTTTGCTGGGTGAGGTTGTCTTCCTCACCCAGAATCCTACAAACCAGGTCATTTGACTCGCGAAGGACCCGATTCCTTTTCTCCCATTTTACTCAACTAAAAGCTATGATTTTCATGTATATTTGGTGGATTATAATGGTAAACCATAGCCCCAAATCAATTTTGTATTTGAGCTAGCCAAAAATATATCGAAAGCCACAAAAAACGAAGGAAACATGCTATATCTATCTTCTTATTTGCTCGATTTTACACGGATTTGATGCATTATTTTCACATATTACATTCAAAAGTTTATTTCTATCATAAGCCCTCTATCATTTTAGGGTTTTATTGGAGAAAGACAGAGATCCTAAATTTGCATCAATTTCACAAAAATATAACCTAATTCATACAATTTTCATTGGTTTCTTCCACAATTGAGAATATAGATTGTTAATCAACATCAAATAAGTCAAAGCCCTAAGCCAATTTGTTCAATATAGGCTAAAATTTAACACCTGATTTTTTTTTGTCAGAGACCAAAGTTATATCATAAGCTAGGCAACATATATATATACATACATTCAAGAGTCATATACATCAGAGTTTAGCAGCTTATATATATACATCCATATGTAACCCGAGGTACTGAGCATACATCCCAAAAGGCAGAATATCGTGTGGTTACATCAAAATAATGGGTTAGCCCTTTTACATAACTAAAATTAGCTATACATATAAAGCTATCCTATGGCCCATCCCTAGCCGTCACCCCTAGGGTATTGCTAGTGGAGGAGGTGGGCCAGGAGTGGGGACCTCTATCAGGCTAATCACCATTAGGTTTACAATAATTGTGAACTATCCCAATTAAGAGACGTCGACTGTCTGCAACTCTAGGAGTAATGTCAGCACAACGAAGTCCATCTCTACTGATCTGAACATAGCATCAAAACATGCTCTTCTTGAACTTTAAATGTATAAATGGTTATATTTATATGTTATTTATGCTATCATAAGTTTTTGAAATGTGTTAAAATATCTGCTTTACTTACTAACTGGCATATAGTTCAAAAAGAGTAAGGTTTTGCAAATAGATTTTGAAACTCATTGAATATGTAGTTCTAAATGTATTTGTCATCATTTGGTAAAGTGAATATTATAAATATGAGATATTGATCTATAAAGCTATAAAGTTACCGAATATGATTGAATGGCAAGCATAAAGTTGATGGAAAGTTGCTTGATAATTATCCATTGCATTTGATGGATATATATATATACATATATATTTATTGATGAATACCGACGGGTTGTATGGCTAGAGACGGTACCAAGTAGAAGGTATCAGTGGTAATGTAAGGAGGCAGAAGGGTGATGAACTTACATTTTCTGATTATTTATTGTGACTATGACTATGTTAATGTAAAGAGAAAGAAGGGTGATAAACTTACATTCCTTGATTAACTATTATGACTGTGACCATGGTAATGTAAGGAGGCAAAATGGTGATGAACTCACATTCCCTGATTACTTATTGTGACTGCGACAGTGGTAATGTGAAGAAGCAAAAGGGTGATGAACTCATATTCCCTAATTACCTATTGTGATTGTAGTTGATCGGTCACTATGCGTATAGCAAATGAGTGAATTGAGTATATTGAGAGCTGTGAGATGCTTGAGCATTATGTAAAAAGAGTGGATTTTCAGTGCATATATAGTATGTTAATTATGCATCAACAAAAGTTATGATTTTATCTCAAAACCTTTATATTTTTCTGTAACTTATACAACTGAACATAACACCTTCCCTTGTTGTGTGCTTGAAATTATTTGATGGTTTTGATATGGGATCCTCCTAATGTTTTCATGAGAAATATTTTTAGGCACAATAATATTTGATTAATGATCATACCGTATTGCATATAGTTTTGGATATCTTAATGTGATTTAAATTGAGAATATTTGAAATACAAGTCCCATGTAGATGTACTTCTGAACTATATTTTCTATATGAAAAATTTTAAAATATGAGTACTTCTATATGCTGACCTAAGAGGTCATAGGAGGTATTATTTGCTCATTGAGTTGTCAAACTCACTACACGATATGTACATTTTTTTCATATAACAATGCAGAGTTTGGTCTTTCCCATTCATATAGTTGATCAGCTATATGACATAATCTCTGGGTGAGCCTACCTTGTTTCCAAGGCTTGCATATTTTGGTTTTATTTGTACTTGTACTTTAGAGTATGTTCTGAACGCCACAGGTAGAATCTTTACTTCTGTTGTTACTTTGATATTTATAAACTTGGTATGTATATTGTGTTTACATGAGAGAACCTATTTGTATCTGTTTCCATAATGAAGACTTGCATTATACCTGTTATAGTAAATATTTGTCTGTAAAGAATGTGTTTCACGTGGCCTTAAATTTGGGGCATGACAATACATATCCAAGGACTTTGTCTAGTTAGCAAATTTAGTTTCAATAAGAGTTTTTTTACCATATATAGTTGCTAAAATATAGGAATTAGGAAAAAAATTGGGAAATATTAATTATGCGTTGACAAAATAATTATAAACAAGATTTTCCCACAAAACTCAGTTCATACAACTATAGAATCGAAACGTTTATCATAATCCCGCCTAAGGGTCCCAAATTATGATAAACTAAGAAAACTCCATGTGTACCATAAGGATTTGGCTCATTAGATCTTCCACACAAAATATACTCGTTATCTTTGTACTAATAGGATACAAGACATGTTGAGATATTAAAAAAAAAAATATATGCTACCAGCCTATCCAATATAGTCTAAACAATAAATTACATTTATAACATCACACCGATAGGGTATATACATCATCAATATAACATATTTATAGCGTTTCTAAAATAATATTCACTTATAACTATGTTCACAATATTGAGTGGTTAATTTTTAGGTGCAAAAATCCTCAATATAAGTGAAAATTTCATAAACCCATATGACGTAATTCTGGGCAACAACTTGTCAAAATACAAACACTATAAATATTTATGAAGTTTTTGACATATCAAATCATACATCTAGGGAGAGTGAACCACATATATTATAGAAAATAATATGTATTTTATTTACAATTTTTTTCACATGAAAATTCCAAGAATACAATACGATTCCCAACTATGTAAACTTTGGAAAATTCCAAATAAACATTTACAAGTAACATCCCTCGATTTTTATTTCTAATAAATAGCAAACTAATGTTAATGGTGAAAGGAAGGAAAAAGAATGAAATAGAACATTGAAGAGACCCTAAAAAATTATAAAGTAACTAAATGGAAAAAAGAAAATCTACAATGGGAGAAATTGTAATTTCTTAATTCCTTGGGGCTAGAACTGAACATCGGGAATTGAACTAGAAATATGTTTTTGGTGTGACCCCAAAACCCATTGGCATCTTCTTAAAATTGGAATTAAACCGTTTGGAGAATTTGGGGAGGCCAAACACGGCCTTAAGTAATGGATAGTTATGATGTAATAATGGAGTGGAAAACTTGTAATTTTGATTTGGTTTAGGGATATCATTGGATGGAGAAGTTGGCTTCTAGAAGAACTCTTTATATATATATATATATATATATATATATATATATATATATATATATATATATCTGTGTTTGTGTGTGTGTGTATTTTCTTGGTGACTTCTTGAAGAAGTCAACCAAGAGGGTGGGAGGCAAAGAAATAAGCAGCCAAGGGAGGAAAAAAGAAAGCAAAATTGAGAGAGAAAGTTAGAGAAAAGGGCCAAGGATTTGGTAAGGAGGGAGAAGAGATAAAAGGTGATTAAAGAAGTGTAAGGCCAAAGGTGTGATAGTAGGTAGGTTTAACATTAATTCTACCATAAAGCTTGAAATCTTGATAATACATGTACACACACACACACACACACACACACACACACACACACACACACACACACACACATATGTGTGTGTGTGTGTGTGTGTGTGCATATATAAAAAATGAAATTAATAAAAAATATAATAAAATAATTTTTTAATAAAGCTCCACTTGATTTAATTTTGAATTAAAGGAAAGAAAGCTTGGAGTTGAAATAACTCACTCAGAATGCCCTTTAAAGGATTAC